>MARA01000030.1:0-534024 GCA_001792895.1 Lentinus brumalis | reverse complement strand
GACCTTGGTCAGTTGCCGGCAAGCACATCGACGAGCACGACTCGGAGGGCGGTACACATGCATGATTAGCATGAACCGTCTGTCACAAAATGACAGCCCGGGTTATTTCATGGCGGACATCGGCGGGCGATTGGTCAGGGCGTTGCTCATATCTGGGCGAAGTTGTAGCTCATGAGTGTTCGTTTTGTGTACAGAGCAACGCGGCATTATAACCACCTGTTTCTCTGGTCTGCAGTTCCACGGCGGTTTCCCCCCGACAGCCCCTCCGGGACAGACACCAGACAAGACTTCATATCGCTGCGTCATTGTTTGCTACCCGCCTCGGGCATCCATGGACGGGGACTCCATGATTGGTTTCGGTGCTCTTCCTGAAGGGAAGTTGTTTTCATTGCCTCCGGAGATGACGAACGCTCTGTGAGTGCTGCTGTTCCAAGTATAGCTTTGCGTACAGTAGACTAACTATGTTCAGTTTTGACTCCCAGACCTTCTCCACCAACTGCGCCAATTGGCTCTCAGAGGGACCCACCCTTACGACTGACCAGGCGTTCTTAAACTGGTATTATCGGTCTCTTTGTCAGATGATCCACTTCTTCACGCGGCAAATCCCCACCTCGTCCCGTCCTTCCTTTGACGTTGCAAAGTTCAGGGAGTGCCTCTCCATGCCGTCTACCAGCGACCGCCCCACTGCCCTCCTGCCTAAGCCTTGGTCGTTAGCCCCCGGGATTGACGATGCCACACGGCGGCCAGAGCAGAGGCAGCGAAGCAGTGGGAGCAACACAAGAACCGTGTCGCGTCCTTTATCCCCCACGTCATCCACCTGCGTCACGAGAAGGCGGAGCGCGAGCGAGAGAGAAGGAACGAGAGGAAAGAGCGAAGCGGAATAAGCGGTCCAAGGGAAAGGCGAAGCAGGCTGGCAAGGGACCTGGTCAGTTGCAGTCGCTTTCAACGTGTCTTTCTGTGGCTAACTGACTGTACTTACAGGGCTCAAACGTGCTAGGGAGGACGATGAGGCATATGAAGCGGATGACGATGGTGAGCGAAGTGTGCTACTATGCGTCTGCAGACTACTCACTGCCAGATCTCTACAGAGGTCCGTTTGACCAAGAAGCTCAAGAAGCCTGAGCATGACGGTCGCGCGAACGGGACACGTCCAATTGCATTCAAGAAGCGTAAGGCCAACGGTAAAGCAGTTGCCTTGGCGGCAGAAGAGTTGTCGGACATGGACGTTGACGAGGATGCATGGCCTCCAAAACCGTCTACGAATCGCCGTAAGCAACGGTCTCTACTCAAGAAGACTGAGCATGATCATCGCGCGAACGGGACGCGTCCAGTCGCGTTGAAGAACCGTAAGGCCAAAGGTAAAGCAGTCGCCTCGGGCACGGAAGAGTTGTCGGACACGGACGTTGACGACGATGCCCGGCGTCCGGAACGGTCTAACAATCGCCGTAAGCAACCGTTCCCAACTGTGTGTACATGGCAATACATACTGAGGACTGCTTTACAGAACGTTTCGACTTTGTACAGATGCCGCCGCGGCCTCCGCACCTGCGTGCGACCGCACGGAGGGAGCAGCGGGTGTTGTCTGGTTCCAACGATGCGCAGGGCACTCGGTACTCATTACGTTCTTTGACATGTCGGTCGAATCCATGGTTGTGACAATTTATAATTACTGATGACGGCGTGTAGATCTGAGTGCAGATGATTCTTGTGGGATGGAAAGCGAGCGTGGAGGTGACTGGCCCAACACCATGAAGTGCGGTCTGCCTCGTCTGCCAGAACCGTCCCACGAGAGCCGCAGCTACTCGACTGAAACGGAGCCTGAGGACGACGAACTGCAGTCTCAGGAAGAAGAACGTACGTGATGCGTGTTCTCATACGCCGGCATAAGACATTGAGCATATTGCATTCCCTGCAGATTTGGCAGCAGATATTCCCACTGAGTTGTCTAGCTCCCAAAATGACAGCTCTCGCAATCTTTGCAAGGCCCAGAGCAGCAGTATCACTTGTACGTGTCCCCTGCAAGACTAACAACCGGTCGTACTGACGTTTTCGGTCATAGGCTACCAGCCGGTGCTGGACTCCCTATCGCAAGCACGCCTCGCTGAGGTCCTAACGGAATACGAGGACGTCGCTTCTGGCATCCCTGCGCCATCTGGGTGCGACCGTGACGTGGATACCTTCCTTGCAAAATGGCGTGCCGAATCCCCGGGCAGCATATCGGACGAATTCGCGGGCTGCGTCGTACAGATGTGGAGTGGACACCGCGTCCGACAGCTTAGTGCCGATCTCATTGCATTGAACATCGCGCTGGAGCGACGTCGGCTCATGCTTTGCAACGCTGCGGCTTGGACGTGGCTCACGGTATCCTGCGTCGATGCCGCAGCCATTCTAGTCGGCCGGCTCCTTAAGTCCCAGCACGCTCTTCGGAAGTCCTCGGACTGGTTCGAACGTCTCGTTCGTGACATCTTCTTCACGGTGCGATCCCGGAAGTCGAAGACGCTATGCAGCAGAGACTACTGCCCCAACTTGGTTGTCGGCGAGAGCTCCGCCCGTGTTGCTGCCCCTCGCACATCCAGAGAAACCATCACTTTGGCCGTGACGGATGCACTCGTGTCTGTTTTGGAGTGTTGGCTCGGATTTCCCGCTCGCACAAAGCAATTTTCCGCGTACTTCGTCGTCTTCCTCCTGCAAACAATCCCAAACGAAGACGTTCTACTCCTGCCGGAGATCTGGAATGCACACCAGTCTGTTGGAGCACGCATTCTTGGCCGGCGCGGAACCCGTCCAACATCCTTTAGAGTCTCCGACTTCCACCCCTTCATCAAAGCTCTCCAGGCCCACCCCATAGCATCGCCGGATTCCCGCGAGGCCAGGTTGCTTCAGCGGATCTCCGCTGCTCGGGCTCGTTGTCAGACATCCCTTCATGAGGTTTCCTGCGCCCTACAGTCCGCACTTCCTGCACTTCCTCGGCATGCAACAACCCCGTCGTCCTCGCAAGCTCATAGAAGCGGTCCTGCTGCTGCGGTCGACCCAACCCAAGTCGACACTGGATCTACCTCGGCCAGCCCGACCCGACCCATCGCTCGTCGAGCCTCGGCGGCGGCGGCAGCGCGGAGCAAACCCCTTGCAGTTCTGCCTCCTGTGGCTACTCCTGCACAGCAAGGCGTTCATCTGTTGATACAATTCCTGCGCGACGCTATGGCGGTTGTCCGTGATCCCTCTTCCAGCTCGTTCACGTCAGTTCAGAGGCGGATCGCATCGGATCTCGACCGCTTCCTACCAATGCGTGAACACGGACGATCTCGCATCAAGGTGCGGGGACCAGGAGGTGCTTTCCATCCAGACATCATCGACCTTCCCGGCGGTTTCGCTAGCTGCGTCCTCACACGCTCCCATCTGTTCAACTCTCCCCTGCTTCTCACACTTCGTTCGTCTTCCTACTACTCCAGTTTGGAGCAGTGGCAGAACACTCTTGTCCTCCATGGCTACGACGGCACAGACAACGACACAATACGGAAGTCCCTTACCGGTGTCCTCAACATGTCATCATATGGGCAACCGCAAATCCAGCGGTTCTACAAGGCCTGGACTGACCCCGAGAACTACTTTCTGCTCGAGGAGGACTTCCGGACCATGTGGCAGGAAGCACAGAACAAGGACAGCAACAATCCCGAAGACAAGAAGATTCAATTCTTGGACTTCCTGCAGTGGACTCAAGCTGTTACCGAGGAGAAGGAGAAACTCTTTCCTCTATGCGGTAGTCTGACCGGTTATCTCCTCACAGCAGACTTTGTATACGCCGGGCGGGTCGCCCGTCCCTCCTTGGACGAGGTCGGGAACGTGATCCACGGTATGAAGTTGGGATCCTGGAACGGTCTCAAGGCTATTGGACAGCCTTTGGCACCAAAAGCGTCCTGTGCGGATGTTATTGGTTGCTTCAAGTCTGTTTACACCGCGGTTGAGAAAGCGTTCACGGAGGAGGAACGGGCCTGGATGGGGTTTGATGCGATTATGCTAGAACATGCCCTTTGTAAATACCAGCGCGTCGTGAATTAGCCAGGTTGCGTTTCCCTCCTTCATTCTGATGGTGTCTAGATTTCCTGCGGAAACCGTGACGGTGTGATACTTATTCTGTTGCACGACTCTTGTCATAACATCCCCAAGTCATTGAATATAGAACCACCAATGCGCAATTACAAAGCAATAAGTAGCGTCCAAAAGAACGGCATACTGTTCAAGACCCGTCTATAGAATACACCTCTAAGCAGACTCCATCTCTACCTCCTCCGGCCGGTCGTCCTTCAAACTGAGACGCTTCATGGCCTTCTGAGGCGGTTCCCCAAGTTCCGCAGACCCAGACCCCTCACCGTCATCCTCGCCGTCATTGCGGCCGTAGTCCGCCTTACGCTTCACCTTCTTCAAAGGGGAGACCGCCTTGCGGGTCATAGCTCGAATGGCGGCAATGTTGTAGTCCTATGATAGATAGGTAAGTTTCTCCTGGTAAGTACTTATGTATGATGTATCTGCCTACCCGTTGAACCTCGTTACTGAGCAGACAGATTGAGCGCAGCTTTGGAAGGAACATGTACTCGTCTCGTCCGACTTTGGCAAGATGCAGGGCAAAGCGCACTTCCACCATGTTGCTCGGACTGAATATCTCCGGTGTTGCGGTGTCGCTGATAAACCGACCTCTGTGGCAATTGCTGTAAGTGCATCTGCTCAAGACAGGATTTGAACTTGAACTTACCCAACTGTAGAGCGAGTCCGCTGCCAGTAGTAAACCGCATTGTCCAAGGTGTGCACCTCAGTGCGGAGGGCTGGACGCAGAACGTTGAAGGGGTCGATGACCTCGGACAGATCAGGACGAACATCATCATCAGAGATGTCCTTGGCTGGCGTGAGATATCGGCTACTGAAAGTCAAGGTATGATTGCCCTCTGCCTCTCCTGGCGCCCAGTCTCTCAACTGGCCGCCACGCTGCATAACCTTCCCCTTTGTGACCTGGAACAGTGTACTCAACCCAAGGACTGCTTGATTAAAAGTGTCGCCCCCCAGTCCAGTCAAGGTCACGGACTGCTTGAGATTGATGAGGAGGTTTGGGTTACGAGGAATCCTGGTAGGTGTGTTTCTGTTTGACAAAGGATACTGGGCGGATCAATTGAGAGACTCACTGGTAGCGTCGAATAGGAGGGAGAGAACAATCTGCCAAGTACCCTTGCACCTTGAACGTGCATTCCTCTTGAACATCGTTCGCGGGGTGATCTTCATCATAGTCCACCAAGACTAACATGGGAGGTTTGCGCAACTCATACAACCGAATATAGGAGTCATAATCAAAGCCCTGCTGCAGAGGTCAGCTCCATGTCTGCAAACATTGGTCTATGATGTTGCTTACCTCGCCAATGCTAGCCAGCTGCGAATCCGGCTCGCTCTTGATTCGCGTACGCATCTCCTCTTCCAACATCTCCCCTGCGCTCCTGTCAGTTGTCTAAACGCCCGCAAAGTCATCAGTTACTCACGATACTTGGGAGCATCCGCACGCATATGGTTGAGAAGGGGCCCCAAAAACGACATTGCCACAGTGAATAGTATAGAACGCACAAAGCTGAAGTTGGGAGGAAAGTCTGGAGGACTAGGGTGGATGGGGCACCGTCTGCAGTCCAGATACGCAAGGTGAGTATATCTGACAGCCTCATGCCCTTCTTCTTTGGAATGTCGCCATCCCCTGACAAAGACCACTGACCAGTCGGATTGTGGCATACAGGCCGGAGGTGTCTTGGCAGCCGGAAATCCATTCACCAGGGATTGCAGCCGAATTGCTGGCATGGTCGCGATCCGTCTGGCCTGCACAGGTCGCTGACATTCCCTCTCCCTATGGCCTTCCCTTCCCATCGTCATTGCTATTGATTACACTCAAATGAAAGCATTTTTCAATCCAAATGTCGCTGGAAGTGTTTTTGTGATCAGGGATCCCTGCAGCCCAAGAAATCATTGAAACTCTGTGATGCTTCCTGATAGGAACTAGCGAACTCAAGCGAGCCATCACGACAAGATAGCTGCACAACCCAGCCCTTCCGGCTCCGGCACGTACTCCGGAATCACGCAATGCAGGCCCTCTGAGAATGGATAAAAGGCAGCACAATTTTTTTGGGATTCTCCAGAGTCCGAACTTCTCTTCGACCTCTTGATCCCGTCCCATTCTTTGGCCAATATCCCCCTGCTCATCCGGCATCCCTCATCTCTGCTCATCCCTCATCTCTGCTCATCCCGCTCTATATCCTTCTGTATCATTGCACATCTCCCTTCGAAATGGCTCCTCGCAAAACCGCTGCTGCCAAATCGTGAGTAATCCCTTATCATAGTCTTACCCTGTGTAGGAGCTGAAGTTTGTTACTACCCACAGCACTACCAAGGCTAGTCCTGCCCCGAAGCCCAAGGCCAAGGCAGCCAAGGCCACTCCGATGATGACCGCGACGGCTACTCGCCGTTTAGCTTCTACCCAGGCCGCCAAAGGGTATGTTGATGTTATTTTTCTCCACCGACTTTACTGATTTTTTCATGGTCTTTTAGCGAGCAAGTTGCTAAGGTTGGCCGAGGCGGAGCTCGCAAGAAGGCTATTAGGTGAGTTGTCCTATGCTGCGACCATGATAGGTCTCTGAGTAAGCATAGCCCGGAGTTTGTGGACAGTGAGGCGGAAGAGGGCGAGGAGGAGGAGATTGATGACGCTGAAGAGGCCGGAGAAGAGGACGGTGATAGCATGGAGGAGCGTACAGCTGAGGACATCGGGTGAGTCCACATATTACTGGTGCTATGCTGGAGTTCTTACGCTTTGGGGTATGCAGCAGTGAGGACGAGGCTGACACGGCCTCTGTCGCTGGTACCGAGGATGAAGACGAGGCCGAGTACGCAACCCCCCGGAAGAATGTGGAGCGTACCCCCAAGGCCTCGTATGTCTCATACTTGTAGAACACATCATACCTGCTAACCCAGTGCCTAGCCGGACTCTCAAAAAGGGTGAAGTGCCCGTCAGCCAAGGCTCGCCCTCTCCCAAGTAAGTCTTACATTCCTTTCTAGTGTCACAGACTAACTCATGTTCTACGTTCTTACAGCAAGCCTAAAGCCGCTGCGACCAAGGTCTCTGCGACCAAGGTCACCAAGACTGCGGCAACCAAGGCTGCCACGCCCAAGGCTGCAGCAACCAAGGCAACCAAGGCCGCTGCAACCAAGGCCGCTGCAACCAAGGCGTCCTCGGCCAAGGCTTCCGCCATAAAAGCCCGTGTTCCGACTCCTGCAAAGCGGGGCAAGCGTGCCAAGGAGTAAGCTGCATACCCCATGGCTTTGTACATTCGTCTCATGTTGCCTTCAGGGACGATTCCGATGATGCTATGGAGGAAAGGTATGTGCTGCATTGAATCAGGTATTGTTTCATTTACTGACTTGTCACTAGCGCATCTCCCACCAAGAAGACCCGCACCGTTGGGTAAGTCCAGTGCTGAATATTCTCATGTACCATTGCTGATAACATTTACTTCAGTGTCAATACTTCTGAGGCGGAGGAAGACACTGCTGCTGAGGACTCTGACATCGTCATGGTGGAGTCTCCTCCGCGGGGAAGGAAGGCCTCTCGGTGAGTACTTCGTTCTCGTTATCAACAGTTCTGATGTTGATATCTTGTATAGCACTGCTTCAACTGTTTTCAGTGCCCAGAAGGTTCTTCCGCTCCCTCGCCGCCAGACCATTGCTAAGGCGCTCCAGAAAGGCAAGATGGGTTCCAAGGTCACTCCCCCGAGTAAGTCCTCTTTTGTTGACAGATAGACCTCACCTGACACTTGACTCAGTTCCAGCGACAAGTTCTTCAACCCCGCGGAGGAGGAGGTCGATGAGGAGGAGTAATGCACCCGTGCTACAATAATGGACGCCGTCTTATATGATTTCTTCTCTCAATGTAGACTTGAACGTCAGACCCGTCTGTTCACTCACAACTCCGATTCTGCGGCCCTTGATACCGATGACGATGTAGAGGATTTGGGTTCCACGTACGTCTGTTCAATAAAATGTTTACTTGCACTGTTCTCAATCATTTTCTGGTAGCATCCGCGGCATAAAGATCAAGCCAGAGGACGGGGAGCGGACTCCTGCTCGATCCAAGAGCAAGAGTGTACGCTATGACATGTAAGTTTTGTTTTGCTTACCATGGCCATGAGGTGCTGCTTCATATACCCATTGTTCCAGGGACGATAGCACCTCCGCAGTTCCGGAGCCTTCACAATCTCCCGAAGAGTTGCGTCAGATCAACGACAACTATCTCGACAATCTGCTGGAGATGAACGTACATGCCAAGGGCAAGGACACCTCGGGAGTCCTGGACTACGACAACCTGGACCCAGTCCTCCTGCCAACGTACTCCAGTCTTCCCCGTCTCCGGTAAGTTTTGTCAAACACGTATGTGGTGCATTTGAAGAGCTCATGATTTTTACGGCAGACCGTGCCGTGCCGACTTTGGTGCCTATACCATTATGGTCATCCGTCCGCATGAGGGCATATTCAGCGAGGACCAGTATGACATCTGTCGGCGGTGAGCAACGTCTTATGATATTTTACATGGCGGTGTCTGATGCCATGCAATTGTATAGGTCCTTGCTTCGGGTCATGCTGTATTCAGGGGGACGCGCTAATCCAGAGGACGACCCCTTTGTGATCAACCCCGCTCGGTATGATCCCGCAGACGCGATGGTCCATGCCTTCATTCCAGACAGGCCGAAGGTTCTGACCCTCTGTGCAAAGTCGACTGGGGATGTTCGTCCATCTCGGTTCATCTGTGTCGATGTGGTGCTGGTGGTGGCCTGTAACATTCTTGTCCCTCAAGGCCTATACAACGACAACTCCAAGCTTGCCAAGCAGCTTTGTGGAGCTCCGATGTATGGTGAACATGACCGTGCCGCTGCATTCTTTGGCACGGTCTTTGGTGAGGAGACCTTGTTGTTCACCTCTTACGGTCTCAACACGACCGAGGAGAAGTACAACGGCATCGCCTATCGTACCATGGTCGCCAATAGCGGCACCGCTGCCAACAGCACCCCAAAGAAGGGTATGTTTTTATACTTGGTTTGCGCGGAATTATCTTTTTGATTCTTCCTTCCAGTGCCCAAGATCAAGGGGATGGGGTTCACTCCCGGTCGCAGCACGACTGGTTCTGGTCTCTCAAATGCCAAACCTTCTCGTTCCCTGCTAGACATGCGCGACAAGACCGTATGGGGGCACGGAGATGACAGTAAGTCTGCCTTGAGTTTAGTATGCAAGAAACAGAGAGAACTAACTGGCCTCGTAGTTGGGCTGTGGGATGCCCGTGAGTACTTCAGCGGGGGCAAGGTGGACTCCCTTGTGTACCGTCACGAGAACCTCACTTCTCTCCCGCGTTGCACAGAGGAGTTGCGGTTTGGTGACATTGCGCTGGTGTACTATTGCGCATCGACATACCCATCGAAGAACAACACCACGGGCATGTCACACAACCTGTACGGTGCTGCTCTCCTTGCCCGTCGCCAGGACTCGGACTACTAAACTCTGCTATCTCTCCCAATTGTCGCCGGCATATGAATCCTCGCAACCCCCCCCCCCTCTCTCTTATGAAGTGTAGTGTTATATGTGCAGATGCGCTTTTCTATGTATCAGATACATATACTTGGAATATATCCGCATTCTGCAACATATGTCCGAGAACTTGAAGCCTTGGAGTGAATACTGAGGCGAGCAGTGACGCCCATCACACGTGCAAAGGCCAACCAGACGCCCTTGCCACATGGAAAGTTCAACATGGGCGCTCACCCTCAATCGAAACTTCAACTCAAATCACCAACACGCCTACGATGCAAATCAGACGACACTCTATTAGCCTGCTATCTATTGGCCAGGTGATACTCATTCCTTGGTTGTTAGCATATGTCTTGCTCTATGCAGGACTCGTATCATGGGAGAGCTACGCTGCTGGGCAACAAGTCCTTGCCTCATATGCTGGCAACATTAACTCCCCACACCACGGTGTCTCAGGTACGTCAGCACTTCTTACAATGTTGATCATCACTCATGCAGTATACCAACTCCACTAGGACTACCTCTGTGGGCTGAGAGCCCTACGGGCATGTTTGCTGAGAACGCTTCATATGCACTCAGCAAACCTGGGGTTACGTCAGGCACCCTATTAGAAAGTCCTGAGTCCCTTGTGGGCAGGGTTTTGGGAAGCACCCTCGGTGCAAGCTTCCCGGGTTACTGTGAACGCATCTGTGCAACGGAGGAGTGTTTACACTCCGCCGGTTTGCCTGATGTCGTAATATTGTTTGAGGGCGTTAGGCCAAGATATACTGGAACATTAGTGAGCAGTCTTCTGCACCGTCGGAAGCGTATCTGGATGCATATACGACTGGTAAAGTGGTTTCATCTGAGATGCATATATCTAGCCCACGATCACTGCCCGCAATTATATAGATATCTATACAGCTGGCAAACTAAAGGATTTCAAGCTGTGCGCACAGCTGACTCATTGAGGCCCACACCCACCACCTCTGATTCTAAATCATCCGCATGCTATGGTGGTGCTAAGTTCCCCAGACGGCCCGATAAGGATGGTGACAGTGGGGCTCGTATTTGGTCTTATACTGATATTGCCCCGTTTCTGCCATCGGGTTCTGGTGATGCTAATTATAACTACAGATTTGTGGCGTATGCTTTGGAGTCTACACCTCAACAGGATGATGGTCATGTGGTTGCTGATGTTCCTTTAGAACAATTTACAAGGAAGATGGGCAAGTCAGTTCTACTGGATTATGCACGGAAACATTGCATCACAGGTGTCAACGCCCGTCAGAACAAAAGTAAAATCCTCAGCGCAATTCAAAGTCATTTCTGCACTGCATGTCCTACATTTGTTTCAGTCTTTGCAAAGGTCCCTCTTCCGCAGTCAAACAAAGCTCGTCAACAGGCCTACAAGGAAAAACAAAGAACCCAGCAGCAGACAGCTACAAATCGACCAATTAATTTCCCGCCATCTCCACTGACTCCGGACCTGACAGAGACTACAGTACGAGGTTTTGCGGAAGATATACAAGTTCAGAACTTCATTGAGTCTGCCTGTGCTGTATGCGGCTTGTTAGCATATAAGACTGACATGTCATCCTTGGCAGATGCAGAGTTTGACCGCAGCCAACTGATTCCAGATCGTCCAGTGACCAGGAGCGAACGACATGATCCTACTGATCCAATAACACCACTTTCTGGACCAGTTCTTCTCCCTGGCTGTGACGATATATGCAAGTCTTGCTTGGAAGAATTGAGCCAAGATAAACTTCCAGCAGATAGTCTAGCGAATGGTCTATGGATTGGTGAAGTTCCTCCGCAGCTGCAGAACCTCAGTTGGACTGAGAAAATGCTCATCTCACGTGTAAAGCACAATATATGCACAGTCAAGGTTCATGTTTCGGGAATGTCTAAAATGAAGGCAAATGTTGTCAGCCACTCATTGCCCATGCCAAAGATTTATCATGCACTACCTCCGTCCCGCGATGATCTGGATGAAGTCCTCGCATTCATATATATAGGTCCTAATGTGCCAACTCTAAAGGAGTTCAAGAGGACACCAATGCTTGTGCGGCGTAACAAGGTCAAAGAAGCCCTTGAGTGGTTGAAACTGAACCATGAAGACTATGCAGACTGCAATATCTCATATGAGAATCTGGAGGCGTATCCCGAGGATGAACCGCCTGTTGTTGTCAACTATACCCTGAGCATGGCATCTAACAAGGACTCAGAGTCCACAGCGGTCAATGACACAGAGGAGGATGAGGGTGTTGAAGGTGGAGACTGTCCATTTGTGGTTCATGGGTTGACAGGCACAAATCTTGAACACTTGGGCAAAGTTCGGCCATATGAGATTACCGCTCGGGCTGTCGAACATTTCAAGTCTCAGGGCAAAGCTCTCGGAATCGGTCAGGCCAAGCAACCAGAGAGTATATATGACAATCCTCAATTATACCCACAGATGTTTCCATGGCTGTTTCCATATGGCTATGGCGGGCTGAAAAACTGCCGCATTCAAAAACCTGTCAGCGAAGAGAGGCGCAAGCAGCAGCTGCTCATGTACCATGACAAGCGGTTCCAACTTGAGCCTTTGTTTCCACTTGTTGCATTGAACCATGAACAAATCAAGAAGTCAGCTACTGCCGGATACCTGTTGGCGGATCGCAATAAATTCAATGACATAGCTACTCGTATACTGAGCATTGATTCAGACACACTGACTGGTCTCATTGAACGGCTGAAAGAAGGGCCTGTCAAACCTGAAACCGAGGCAGAGAAGGCATGCTTTAAGGTGCTCAATGACCTGGATCATGTCAATCACAAGGTTCAGGGTTCCATCACAAGCAAAAAGTATATGCGGAATGAGATATGGTCCTTAGTTTCCTACCTTGGAGCGCCCTCATGGTTCATCACCTTTGCACCAGCCGATGTCAAGCATCCATTGGCACTATATATGGCTGACACTAATCAGACATTCATCCCAAGGTTCCGAGACCAAGATGAACGACTCCGGCTTATAGCAAACAATCCTGTTGCAGGTGCCAGGTTCTTCAAGGTCATGGTTGACTTGTTCATTAAGCATGTGCTGGGTGTAGGGCTAGACCGTGCGGGAGTATATGGAGACACAGCTGGATACTATGGAACTGTTGAGCAACAGGGGCGACTGACATTGCATTTGCACATGCTCTTGTGGATCAAGAGTGCTCTGACCCCTCAGGAAGTCCGAGACCGCATTATGGATCCGCAATCCGACTTCCAGCAGAAAATGGTTGAATATCTTGAAAGTGTGCACAAAGGGGAGTTTTTGGATGGAGATATGGAGTCTGTAGCCAACAGACTTGAAGAGCAGAAGGTTAAAGACCCAATGAGGATCCCACCGACAGAGACATTGCCGGATGCACCCCCAAAGAAATGTGAGCATGAGGAAAGCGCAGACTGCCCTAAATGTGAGTTGTATCGCTCCTGGTGGACAACGTATATCCAGGAGGTTGACGAGATATTATATCTATCAAATGTCCACAAGTGCACGACCCGGAGTAAAAATGGCAAGACCCCTAAGGGTGCTCAGAATAGTGGCGTGCATGAGTATGACAACAGAGGATGCACTGACCCTATAACAAAGACATGCAAGGCCAGGTTTCCCCGAGATACATTTAAAGAAACTGCTGTCGATCCAGAGTCTGGAGCCTTGATTATAAAAAAAGGGGAGCCATGGCTGAATACCTTCACGCCAGCTGTGTCATATCTGCTGCGCTGCAACCATGATGTTACCAGTCTCATGTCCGGAACTGCAATCAAGTCTGTCATTGCCTATGTTGCTGACTATATTACAAAGACACCTCTGAAGACACATGTCATGTTTCAGTCAGTGCAGAAGGTCTTTGAGCGCAACACGGAGCTGCTCTGTAGCGACAAGACCAGAACAGACAAAGCTAGAAGCATGCTGACAAAAATGGTCAACTCCCTCACTGCAGCTTCAGAGATTGGAGGGCCTATGGCTGCAATGTACTTGCTGAAACATCCAGATCACTATACTGGGCATATCTTCAGGGCATGTTACTGGAGGGGTTATGTGCTGGAGGTCATGCGTGCTTGGGACGACTCAAAGAATATTGCAGAAGATGGAAAGGCAACTGTTGTGGTGGCCTTGGATGATCGGGCAAAGAATGGCAAGAAGCGCATAGTCCCAATCTCACCAGTCCTAGATTATATGTGGAGGCCAGCAGTGTATGAGGACGTATGTGTATATGATTGGATCAGGCTGAACCATAAGAAATCAATGTCTAGTGCTCGACGCAAGGTTGCAAAGCCTCAGACATATGTTCCCGCAGATGACAATAGCGACTTTGAGAATGACTATGCTGTAGATGAGACCGTACCCCATCTTCACACTGCATATGACCACAATGACGGCGATGAGCCTGAACCTGCAGCCTCAGATGATGAGGAGGAGCTAACTTGTGTGGGAGGCAGACCGGTATATGCAAAGGAGGAGGAGGAAGATTCTGAGGATGAGCTGCTGCTCACCAGTAAGGCAGCTGAACAACTTGAAGAGGACATCTTACAGGCAGAAGCCAGTCGGGCAGAAGGAGTACCTCCATTGAATCTCAGCGCTAAGTACCACACATTTATGGCCAACCATCCACAGGCAAGTACACATGAAGTCCGATTAATGGATGAGACTGAAGGATTTGTGCCAAACTTTATAGGAGGACCTTTGCCACGTAAAGATGCAGGCAGCCGTGAAGAGTATTGCATGACAATGCTAACCTTGTTCAAGCCCTGGAGGTCTGGAAAGGACTTGCGAGTCAATGAGGAAATGATGTGGAATGACATATTCGCTAGTTATGCTTTCACAGACAGGCAAACAGAAATCATGAAGTTCTTTCATATAAAATATGAGTGTAATGATGCCCGGGATGACTTTTCCGCTGCCAGAAAGCAAGCTGGACAGGGCAGAACAAACCCTTTGTATATGAGCGACCGGGAGATGGATGAAATTGAGATGGAGGGATATATATTTGACGGAGAGGCCACAGCTGCAGATAAAGAGAATGAGCTCATCAACTCCAACAACTGGACAACTATCAGCGATGGAGAAGTTCTGCGTCAGACACGTATAGCAACTGCAGAGAAGGTCATGAAGAGTTCTGGATGGCTAGACCCTCTTGCAGCCCCTAAATTATCTACACCCACAACACTGCACACCCGAGTTACACCAGATGAAGAGTGCACAGCTACCGAGTGGAAAGGCATACTGGATACTATGCGTAAAGATATATTAGATGCCCGTGATGTTGAAGCAAGTCAAAGAAAGGTACCTGTGGCCACTGAGCTTCCTGTCAATGATGAGCCTGACCGGGTGAAGCTGGTTGATAAGCAGTACTTCATGCGTAAGGAGTTTGAGGCCACAGATACTTCAGCCAAGGAGCTCATAGAGAAAACTGTTGATCAATTTAGCCTCAATGAAGCCCAAGAGAGAGCATTTCGGATAGTAGCCAACCATGCTGTTCAGTCTTGTGGTGAGCATTTGAAGATGTATCTGGGAGGCATGGCTGGAACGGGGAAATCTCAAGTCATCAAGGCTCTTACCCACTTTTTTGCAGAACGGCATGAAAGCTATAGATTCATGTGCCTTGCTCCAACAGGATCTGCTGCAGCACTTATTGGAGGGTCCACCTATCATTCCATGCTAGGCTTCAGAAGTAAAGACACTTCAGAATCACTTGCCGGTCTCATGCAAGTGCGGGCCAAGCTTCAGAATGTAGAGTATATATTTCTGGATGAAGTTAGTATGCTTGACTGTAGCAGTCTATATAAAATCTGTGCCAAAATGTGCGGAGCTCTCAAAAATGACGGTGTGCCTTTTGGAGGAATTAATATGATTTTTGCAGGTGACTTTGCCCAGCTCCCCCCTTCAATGAATGGCAAGGCTCTATATGCTCACGATGTTGGGCGGGTGATTCACCGTACCCATGATCATGCCAAGCAAAAGGCATCTATTGGAAAGGCAGTCTGGCATCAGTTCACCATAGTGGTAATTCTGCGAGAGAATATGAGGCAACGGTCCCAGAAGCCAGAGGATGCAAAGCTGAGAACTGCTTTGGAAAATCTGCGCTATAGGGCCTGTACAGATGACGACATTAGACTTATACAGTCCCGTGTAGCTGGTCGTGGCAAAGACAGACCTAGGCTGAACCATCCAGATTTCAGGAATGTCTCTGTCATAACCTCGTGGAACTCTTACCGAGATGCAATTAATGCTATGGGCTGTGAGCGGTTTGCCCGAGAAAATGGCCAGGTACTGCAAACATTCTATTGCAGAGACAAACTTGCTGCAGAGTCTGACAGCAGTGATATGTCAAGGAGACAGAGACAGAACAAGGTCAATCCAAAGCAGGCAACTAATATTGTCAATGCGGAACTGCAGGAGATGTTATGGGATCTCTCTCCTGAGCTAACGGAGCATCATCCAGGGAAGCTGTCTATATGTATAGGTATGCCTGTGATGATCAAGGTCAATGAGGCTACTGAATGCTGCGTGACCAATGGTGCCGAGGGTGTTGTAGTAGGATGGACGTCTAGACCTCTCTCTGAAGACAAATTTGCCCTTGAGACATTGTTCATTAAGCTGACTGCCGCACCACGCAAGATTCAAGTCAAAGGCCTTCCAGAGAATGTCATTCCTTTGGTACACCAGGTCCGCAAAGTCAAATGCAAGCTGCCTAATGGAAAGATCATTGAGGTTAATCGGGACCAAGTCGCTGTAGTGCCCAATTTTGCCATGACGGACTTTGCATCTCAAGGCCGTACCCGGCCTTTCAATGTGTGTGATATACAGAATTGCAAGAACCATCAGTCTATATATACCTGTCTATCAAGAGGCTCTACCTTGGCTGGAACAATCATCGTGCAGCCGTTTGACTCCTCCAAGTTAAAAGGTGGCATAGCGGGAAGTCTGAGGCAAGAGTTTAGGGAATTAGAACTGCTGGATGAGATCACAAAGTTGCGGTACTTAGGTCAAGTACCTCCAACTGTGGTTGGAATCACCCGAAATGAACTCATCTATTCCTTCCGGAAGTGGAAAGGAGAAAAGTACATGCCAGCAGCGGTACATAGTGCAATTCAGTGGTCGCCACAAGATCCCTTTCCACTACAAGACAAGTCCAAGGACAGTCCTTGGACTCTAATAGATACGAAGGGCAATAAAAAGGAAATTGAGCCTGTCAAGATTAGTCAGAAAGATGCTACTGGCTTTGTAGCTGCTCGTGGGACACAGGCATTGCAGAGTCTTAGTAACACAGGCATAACCCGAAAGGATAAGCGCAAGCGGGATGATGACATTGAGGCTGAGGTCAGTCAGAGCAAACCGGTGAAAAGGATTAAGGCCAGTCAGCCTCCAGCAGGTAGCAAGAGCTTCCGTGGATTCCCTTGGGATCCTATAAATTGGAGTTGCGCCTATGATAGCCTATTGACAATCCTTCTTTCAGTATACATGGAGTGTCAGCCAGTATGGGACAGGGATGTCTATAACACCAGTGAACTGCTTGGACAAGCCGGAGTGAAATTTACTCAAGTATTGGCTACAAAGCCCACTGCTACCCTCCAGCAGGCTCGTGATTATATCCGGAATATGCTGGGTTGCATAGATGCAGAGTTAGGACTGAATGGAAGGACATATACAGATCTATACTCCGTTGCCAGAAACCTCTTTGCTGTTGACGAGCCAGCCCTAAAGAAGTCCTACTTGTGCAGAGCATGTGGTCATGAAGGTGATCCGGTCCTAGACAACGGGGTTATTTGGACCTGTGAGGAGAGCCTATGGAAGAATAATCCTGCTAAGCTGGGAAACCATCGAGGCAAGTCAATCAATCAATGGATTAATGCCTTGAAGACTCAGAAAGCCCATAAAAACTGTCCCAAGTGCCAAAGGGCCATGCAGATGTGTGCTGCATATGAATCTGCCCCTTACTTTGTTGGATTCATAACTCATAATGTCAAAGTTCTAGTCGATAATCAAATTGTATTCCAAGACATTGATCAAATGTACCGAGTCTGCGGTATTGTCTATTATGCAGATGATGATGGAGGGAAGCATTTTGTCTGCAGGTTCATTGACAAAGCTGGAGGTGTATGGTTTCATGATGGTGCCAAGTATAAGGATCAAGTGGTCTACTATGATAATGTTGTGAATTTCCCACCGAAGAAATTACAGACTGTAGACAAGTATGGCATGAAGATGGTAATTTATACTAGACTCTAACTGCTAGTATAAGATCGATCAGAGCAGGAGATATCCCCTGAGTTGTATGCTAGGCTGTAGGTATCATATAGTATATAATTGAGTACAGAGATTTCCATAATATATAATCGAGTACAGAGATTCCAAATTCCTCATCGATCGTCCCTGCCAGGAATGGCCTACTTCCCAACAAGTCTTGGCCCTCACGGCGTCCGCCGCTGGTACAGACGGACGCCCCACAGCCCAAAACCCGGCCTTCAACGTCTTGAAGCCACCGACTTGCACGCCTTGAAGACAGAGGAGCGCGCTATGCTCTGTGTTTGGACGAGTGGCTGCTGGACGCATTAGGAAGTTGGTAGCGCCCGCCGGCCACGCACTCGAACTCCGACGCTAGCGGTGTCGCGCGCGGCCGGTGCTCTCTTCCTCTTGCAGCAAACGCGTTACTCCCTCTCCTCCTCCTCGACGCCCGACCCGATGGCGCGCCCTTCCAGAGGTAAGAAAGGACGAGCGCCATGCGAGCAAACGACTAATGGTTACCGTGGGCAACAGCCCGACGACGGGAGAGTGGAAGAAGCGTCCGCTGGCAAGCAAGGGGGTCTAGCAGCTCGAACGCGCCCCATCTTCCTCCCCACCCCCGCTCTCTCCCCCTCACTGAGCCATAGTCGCCTCGGCACGAATCGAACGCGCGCACAAGATGCAAAACAACAACAATAACAACAAAAACAACGCCCGAGGCCCCATCGAGGATGCCTACACCCCAGGAGGCGCGAAGGTTCACGTCTACGCGACCCCGACGCCGTCTCCCTCGAACGCCGCCGATGCCCACCAGGCCAATCTCCACGGCGGCGAAAACAGCGACCGCTCGCTGACTCCCTTCATCATCAACGACACGTTCGAGCTTCAGGGGCTCGGCCCGCGCACCATCTTCGGGGACCAGGCCCCGCCGTCGCCGCCCTTCTTGCCGACGGTGCACTGTTACGAACAGCCTCCCCGGTACTATTCATTTCCTTTCCCAGTCATCCTATTGTTCGATCACCATGATTCCCATGGTCCCTCTCACGCTATTGTCTTCATCCATGATGTCTCTCACGCTATTGTCTTCTGACACTATTGTTCCCTCATGTATATAAGACCACCAGCGCTACCTGGGGACCCTCAGTTTCGACCTCTTGTCCCCAGGTAAGCCAAGCTGTACTTCGCTCTGTAGATACCTCTCTCAATACATCTTGTCCCCAGCCCTGATCGTCGAGCATTGCTCCGCTCTCGCTGCACAAGTGTTCGTCGACGCCCCTGCTCGTCTCGTGAGTCTTTCCTGATCCCCCTCGACGATCAGTCGTAACATTAGGTCGAAACTTCAACACGAGCACTGGCGTACTCCCCCTTCCCCACCCTCCACCGGTTGATTGCTGGTTCTATAACCACGCGCTCAGTGTTGAGCTGTATCTGTCGCTGTTGGTTCTACAACCTACGTGCGCGGTACTACCCTCCTGGACCCCCACCGCTGTCCAGTAAGACTCTGAGGTCCACTGACAGGCGAAGGTCAGGTGAACTCGTGTTCTACCTGACGTCGACCTCTACACACTGGATCAGCCCCCACCGGATCAGCCACGTCCCTCTTGTGCCCCCTACAACCACGCCTTTCATTCAAGTGCGGTAGAAGATCATCACTGGCGCGGCACTGATCAGCGGTGGTACATCTGTGATCAGCAACCTTGTCCAGAGCGACTTCCTACCTGGGCGTCAGACTCGCAAGTCTGGACCGATCTCCATATCTACGTCTATCCCACACCTGAACAGGAGGAGCAGATCCGCCAGCGACTGACACAACTGGTTGCTACTACTACTGCTAGTGGACGCCCCCTACGTGAGGCAGTCCGCCTTTCGTCCAGCAGACCAGGTACCCGCCCGCTGAGCCGTCTCCCTAGCCGCACCAACACCCCTCCCACTGAGTCCCCACTCGGTGGATCCCGGATCCCTCTCCCCACTGCGCTCGTCCTTGCCAGCGAGCGTCTGCAACGTCGAGCATCAGGATCCTTCAGTCCAGTTGCCACCACCTCGGTACTGCCCCCTCAGTCCCAGCCGGAGGGACGACAACCTGACATCGTCCTCAACTCCCCGCCTCGGACTTCCCCACCACCTCTTCCTCCACGGAATCCTTCACGGACGACTACCCCTAGCGCTCCGTCGCAAGGCTCCTCGCACCCCACCACACCACCACCCATCACCCCCACTCTCCCCACCATGACGGCTCCTTTTGACGTCACCAAGCTCCTGCCGGTTCTACTGCCTCGAGAGTACGATGGCAAGAATGCTCAGGAAGGCCTCACCTTCATCAGCAGCGCCACAGCCTATCACGGAGTTGCCACCAGGGCAGGAGTAGGCGCGAACCTGATCTGGATGGTCGTCTTGAACCGCCTCACAGGTGATGCTGCAAGCTGGGCCGGGCCGCATATCATCACGGCAGCCACAACTACTCCTTGGGCGGATGTCGCTGCATTCGAAGATGCGTTCAAGGCCCACTTCTGCGCCGTAGATGACAAGGAGGCAGCCACTGCTGAGCTGGTCAAGCTTTGCAAGGCTTCGCACAGGCTTGGCACGGTCAAGGAGTACACTGCTGAGTTCAATGCGGTGGCTGCTCGGACTGGGTTCTCCGATGACGACAAGCGCGAGCGCTATCGTGAAGGACTCCCCTATCGCATCAAGGACGAGTTCGCCACCACTGCTCACGACATCTCTACCCTTGTCAAGATGCAGACGGTTGCCTTGCAGATGGACCAGCACCTGGCACGACGGTCAGAGGAGCGACCTCGCACCGGGAAGTTCCCAAAACGCGGCGAGAAGGTAGCTGCGAATAAGGAACGTCCTCCTACCTCCGGTCCCACCGGTTGCTTCGTCTGCGGACGAAATGGTCACAGGGCCGCCCAATGCCCGGAGAGGAAAGGCGGTCAACGCGCCGCAGCCTCCTCATCATCCTCCACGACGTCGGATGAGGTGGTCGCCCTTCAGTTGCAGCTCAAGGCACTGGAGGAGCGCATTGCCACGCTGACGACGATGAAGGAGAAGGAGGGTTTTTGATTCGAGCTGCGCTAGATGCCGCGCGCGCACGCTCATGTACCAATAGTCGTTATGCTGTACTGGGATCGTCGTTTATTTATGAGCTCAATCATGATGGACAACACTTCCACATCCCAGTACGACTGAGCGGCAAGCGGCGAGAGAAGGATGTGGTGGCCATGGTTGACAGTGGGGCCACTACAAAGTTTTTGCATCGACGGTTTGTGGAGGAGAACCGTGTTGCTACGCGGAAGCTAGCATCCCCCATCCGTTTATACAACATCGACGGTACAGAGAACCGCGATGGCACGATTGCAGAGGTAGCCGTGCTAGGGATGACGATCGGGGACCACCAGGAGCAGGTGGTGTTTATGGTGACAGACGTAGGTGACGAGGATGTGATCATCGGCCTTGACTGGCTGCGCGAGCACAATCCGGAGATTGACTGGGAACGTGGCTCGCTGCGCCTATCCCGCTGCCCTTCAACATGCCATGCTAGTAAGAAGGCACCGGAACCTGCTGCAACTGTGACGCGTGATACGGAGGTCAGGCTCACGGCGCGTTACGTTCAGATCGGGTCCGGAAGCCAAGAAGATTGGCAGGGTGTGTGCAGCGGTGATGGTCGAAGAGGTGGAGGACATTAATGAGCCACCATTGCCGAATGAGGAGGAGTGGGATGGATCTGAGCAAACCCTTCTGGATGCCTGGATGGAGGGGCGCAGCCTACAAGGCGCTCCTCAACTCTTTGTCTCTGCGAGCCATACCTATTCCCAGGAGCTCGCGGAACAGGAGTACCAGAAACGGGGGCCAGCTCGTCCTATCGAACAACTGGTGCCGGAACACTACCATGAGTACCTTAGTGTGTTTTCAAAGGAGGCGTCAGAACGGTTGCCCAACCATCGCCCCTATGATCATGCTATCGAGCTGGTTCCCGATGCCAAGATGTTCCACTCCAAGGTGTACCCTCTATCCCCGAACGAGCAAGTCGAGCTTGATAAGTTTCTTGAAGAGAACCTGGCCAAGGGTTACATTCGTGAGTCGAAGTCACCGATGTCCTCCCCCTTCTTCTTCGTCAAAAAGAAGGATGGCAGTCTTCGCCCTGTGCCCTGTGCAGGACTATCGGAGGCTGAATGACATCACCATTAAGAACCGTTACCCGCTGCCGCTGGTTTCGGAACTGATGGATCGACTCAAGAAGGCCAAGTACTTCACGAAGCTCGACATTCGCTGGGGGTACAACAACGTTCGCATAAAGACAGGCGACGAGTGGAAAGCGGCCTTCGTGACCAACCGGGGACTCTATGAGCCCACAGTCATGTTCTTTGGTCTGGCCAACTCCCCCAGCACCTTCTCTGCATTCATGAACGACATCTTCAAGGACCTCATGTTCTTGGCAAGGTCACCGTCTATCTCGACGACATCCTCATCTTTACGAATGACCTTGCTGAACATCGCACCCTTGTCCGAGAGGTCCTGAAGCGTCTGAAGGAGCATGACCTGTTCTGTAACCAGAGAAGTGCGAATTCGAGCAGACCAAAGTGGAGTACCTCGGGATGTTCGTGTCCAGAACCAGGTCGAGATGGACCCGGTGAAGGTCAAGGGCATCGCAGACTGGCCAGTTCCCCGCAATGTGTCAGACATCAGGAAGTTTCGCGGCTTTGCGAACTTCTATCGTCGCTTCATCCGGAACTTCAGCGCCATCTGCAAGCCTCTAGACAGGCTGACCGGCAATGTCCCTTGGCAATGGGGAGAGGAGGAGCAGCGGGCATTTGAGGAGCTGAAGCAGTGCTTCCTGACAAGTCCCGTACTCCGCATCTACGACCCGGATCGTCCCACACGGTGGAAGTCGACGCCTCTGGGTTTGCCACAGGAGCGGTGCTGTCGCAGGAGGGGGAGGATGGAAAGTGGCACCCGATCGCCTTCCACTCCGAATCCATGAATGATGCTGAGCGCAACTACGAGATCTATGACAAAGAGATGCTCGCAATCATTCGTGCCCTCCAGGCGTGGCGCCACTACCTCGAAGGACTGCCCAGTACATTCGAGATTCAGTCAGATCACAAGAATCTTGAATACTGGCGTACGGCGCAGAACCTCACCAGACGGCAGGCTCGATGGGCTCTCTACCTCTCTCGTTTTGACTTCGTCATCACACACAAACCGGGCACATCTAACGGTCGAGCAGATGCACTATCCCGTCGCCCTGACCACCAGCGAGATGACGCAGATGACAACCAAGGCGCACGGTGCTACAGCCTAGTCACTTCCGCTCTCTGGCTGCTAGACGTGGACATCTGGCCCTTGTACCGGAGAAGTCACTTCTGCGTCGGATCCGAGAGTGTGGAGACCGCGAGAAAGAGGTGGCAGAGGCACTGCGCAAGGTGGAACAACTCGGGCCAGCACGGCTGCAGAATGATCTGGTGGACTGGAACATCGAGCAAGGTCTTCTCCTCTATCGAGGCAAGGTCTACGTCCCCAACGATCACGCACTACGGGCAGACATTGTTCGCCCGCACCACGACCTACCACCCGCTGGGCACCCAGGCCAGTGGAAGACCATTGAGCTAGTAAGCCGCAACTACTGGTGGCCGGGTATGACACAGTTCATCAAAAACTATGTTGAGACCTGTGACACCTGTCGACGAGGCAAGCCAATCCATGGCAAACGGCACGGTCAGCTGCAGCCAAACGAGATCCCAGACGGCCCTGGTCAGGTTGTGACCTGTGACTTCATCACCGGCCTACCAG
The DNA here is from genome assembly GCA_001792895.1 of Lentinus brumalis. Classification (NCBI taxonomy): domain Eukaryota; kingdom Fungi; phylum Basidiomycota; class Agaricomycetes; order Polyporales; family Polyporaceae; genus Lentinus; species Lentinus brumalis. Next base: position 510,410 of record MARA01000030.1, on the reverse strand, counting down.
AGGTTGATGGGTACAATGCGCTGCAGCTCATTGCGGACCGGCATGCGAAGCTAGTGCATCTCATTCCATGTCGAGACGAGATCGATGCCGAGGGTGCGGCGAACAACTTCATACGGGAGTATTTCCGCCTCCATGGACTACCACGAAAGATCATCTCCGACCGTGGCCCCCAGTTCGCCAGCAAGCTCTTCCGTGCCATTCTTAAGGGTCTCGGCATTGAGAGTGCACTGTCCACTGCATACCACCCCCAGACCGACGGACAGTCAGAGAGGTGGAACCAGGAGGTGGAAGCCTACTTGCGGATGTTCTGCTCACGCCGCCGAGACGACTGGGCGCAGTGGTTGCCCATTGCAGAGTTTGCGTTCAACTCTCATGTCCACTCCTCCACGGGGTATTCACCCTTCTACCTGCTCTATGGGTTTGAGCCACAGTTCCACATCCCAATGCTACCCACTGAGGTTCCTGCAGCGGACAGTCGTCGCGAGGAACTCCGACGGGCCCGGGAGGATGCGACTGCAGCCTTGACGCTCACTGCGGAACGCATGAAGGCACACTTTGACCAGCATGCTCGAGACGCTCCGGTCTTTGAGCCAGGTCAGAAGGTGTGGCTGGACACTCGCAACCTGCGAGTCACAGGAATGCCTCGGAAGTTGGTGGACAGGTACGCAGGTCCCTATCCAGTGGTACGCCGAGTTGGCAACCTTGCCTATGAACTCCATCAGGAAAAACACCTTGGCGCTGAGGCGCTCTGTGGTACAGCCACAAGTCCTGAACAGTCTGCGAGCGTCCTGGGTTGCTCCAGGCTGGCGGAGACTTCCCGCCAAGTGCGAGGCTTACTTAGGGGCACTAAGGCGATCAAATGAATCCATCGCATTCCTAGGCTACCATATAGTCTGATATGAGTACAAGCTTGACCAGTTACTAACATAAAACTGATTGCACTTGTCCAGAACATTATCTGTCGTCCATGAAGGGTCACAATGCCGTCCAAACCCTGGAAACAACATACAACTCTGTCGGATATGTGTCAACGGTACCACCGCTCCTGCTCTAGATTTGTCAGCACGGAGTTGTGGACGAATAGAATACATGTTATGATGTGGCTCCGCTGCAGATCGAAGCGGCGTGAACCACTCAACATATGCCAGAGGGGTGCGGCTCCATGTTGAAGGTGCCTCGCCTGCAAGCGTGATCTCAGGAAGCTTGAAGATCACTCTCAACCGGCCAATACGTGTCCCTGTGGACAACAAGTGAGCAGGCGCAGACAGCACCAGTTGACGCAGGGCAGCTCACCTTGTAGACCAGTGCTCTCAGCCGCGTCACTGTGAAGTACAACTACAGTGTCAAAGCGTCCAGGATGCGTCTTCGTTGCAGGTATGGCTTTGACTGTGTCGGCCTCTTCCTGCTCGTCGTCCAGGGCAGACAGATTGAACTTGAAAGTATGATAGACGTCGAGGTCGCGGAAGGGAAGGGTATGGAGTGCGGCGAGACGGTTCGATGTGCGGGGGTAAATAAAGGTGTTCAGGTACTCCCTGAGGTGTTGAGAGAAGTGCGGGGCGTTGTGTTGCTGCTCAATGAGCGACAGGAGCTTTCGGGGCTGCGTAGGGTAGTTGGGGAGTGCAAGAGGGCGTTTCTGCCGCGAGGTCGGCGCCAAAGATGTGTCAAGCCAGTAGACATAGCTCTCAAAAGAGGCCATCTTCTCCTGTCGCGACAACCAGGTGACCATCTGGGGGAAGGCATCCTTGTGGTTGGATGCACGCCATCCTGACTTGGCAAAGTCGATGTGGAGGCGCTCGAACATCTCGGTGTTGTAGTTGTCGGTTGTGCCAAGCATGCGGATGGAGCGGACATAATGGAGGAGGGAGTGGAACTTTGGGATGTTGAGGTCAGAGCGCACTGTGGTTGCGATGAAGTAGCTCTTGTTCTGGTGCCAAGTTTTCAGCGCGTCTTCCATGTACCCCAAAGTTATGTCGTCGTGCGTAGAGTACTGAGCAAGATAGATGAAGTCGAGAATGGCACGGCATGCGAGGATTCCCTGTCGGGGTAGAACACCGACTAGACAGCCGAGCAGAATCTTCCCCATGTGCTTGCGCTCCGCGCCGGAGATCTGAGAAAGCGCGGAGATCCCGTTCTTGAAGTGACGCACACCATAGCCAGGCGGCAGGGCACGCACACGGCGATCGAGCTCGTCCTCGGTCATGATGCGCGTGCACCAATTCACCAGGTGCTTGAGGACACCCTGGTAGAGCTGGTGAAGGACATCAGGAGTCATGGCATTGTGGATATCAGTGTGGGGAAAGCCAGCCCAGAACGGACGATAGACACCACCGGAGACCTGTTGGTCCATGCACATCTGATAGAACTGGGGAATGGTCTCCGCTTCGGCTTTTGTAGCACCGATCACCTCCTCCGTCCACTTCTGGGTGCGTTCGGCGGCTGGCGTAGCGGACTGGAGTTCATCGGCTGGGCAGCGACACTTGGGACAGGTGCCGTACTTCGAGCAAGACACAAGGCATTGCTCGGGGTAGTCGGCGACATAAGCGGCAAGAATGGGATATACTCGACGGACTGCACCATCACCACCGACCATCTCCACTCCTTTCGCTCCGGCCTCTCGCAGGGGTTCGAGTATCATACGCATGGACTCGTGGAAGAGGCGTTGGGTGCGGGCTCGCTTCTCTCGTTGGGTGAGCTTCTCCTTGCCTACTTTGTCGACGGAGAGGTATCCAAGCAGCACACAAGGATGCATGCTCGGTTTGCGACGAACAGCTTTGGGGATATTCCCTAACGTCAGGTAGACGGGGTACGCGGCCTTGCCGCCGCTGAACTGTGTGAGCTGCGTCTTGTCTGTGGCAATGATGACGGGGGCAACCGTAGCACCAGGGGGCAAGAGACTCTGAGATGTCATGTCTCAGGGTACTGCGTCGGTTTGATAGAGACTGAGAGCGTACCTGGATTGCGTGCCACCATATTCCTGTCCACATCTCCGAATAAATCCTCGTCCTCCTCGTTTGGTCGGAAAAGACCCGCTTTGGCCGGTAGACCAAGTACTTCGCGAGCGTCGGATCACCCCAGAGAGCTTGTATGGCAGCCAGGACATCGCGATGACGAACGGTGTACTCCTCTTCAGGACGGTCCTGGAAGCTGAGTTTCTTGACAAACCATCGCCCAGCACGTTCGGGGATGGAGTCAACCATCTCATGGAGGGTACGGACAGAGTCGAAGGACAGTCCTAGGCTCTCTTGAACCTGCGAGATTCATGTCAGTTGCTGCAGTCAATAAAGAGTGGTTTGCTTACCCCCGGGATCTTCAGAAAGCGATCAAACGAGCTGTGGCCAGGTTGATCTTTTACGAACCAGTGGGCAATGCGCCAGTCGAGCTGAGAGGCAAAGGGGTAGAATGGGTTTCTTGACGACTGCCCTGTGTCAGAATCTGCCATGGCGACATCATCATCCAGAGAAGCCTCCTGGAAGTGCTCCTTCCACCGCTCATGGAGAATGGGGTTCATGCGAATCACCACACCTGCATGCTCATTCTCGTCGACAGCACGCGCGTCGTCATCATCATCCAGGACTCGATGAGCAGCACGAAGTGAAGAAGGGCCAGCTTCTGGAGGACCAGCGGACGAGGATGGAGTAGGACCGAAGTGAGTGGAGAGCGACGGTGGTGGGGCAAGGGGAATGAAATGGAAGAGGTCGTCGGGTGGTAGGTCGGCAAATACATCCTCTGGCAGAGTATCATCCATGTCGCTGGAGGAAGGATGGGGCAATTGAGGCCAGAAAGTATCATGGCTCACAGAAAGCGGTCCTCCCTCGACCTCACTGTCAGAAGCTCGCAGTTTTCCCTTGCGATACCAGGCGCAAGACCGTGCGGTTGTGAGATGTGAATTCCGGCCTTTCTTGGTGATGAATGTGCGAGCGCAGACCGGGCAGATGTGATCTTCATCAGTGGGCAGCATTGGTAAGAGCGGCAAGGGATGTGGTGATGAGTGTTGGCAAGAGATGTGGGTGAGGCGTCTACTTCCGCACACGACAAGCTCTGTGGTTCTGGCCTCATATTTTTGGGAGTGATTTATTGTCCAGTCATAGGGTGCATTATATGCCAGATCGTACATGTGTAGACTGACAGCTCTGGAGTGTTAGAAGGCGGAAAGGTAAGGTTGTAGTGATGTACCTAATTAGGCTGCTGTGCAATCTGTCGCCTGTGCCATGGTTGGCATATCATCGGGTGTCTCTTTGCGCTGTCGTACATTGTCAATAAATTTACTTATGATGGTATACAATCGTTCTATAGCGTGTGGAGGAACAGAGGACATAGCAGTGGCAGAGATAGCACTCTGTGGTGGTGGCAGGTAGCAAGAAGCGGGATGCGGTGTCCCAGAATACCATTAGCGCTTACACACTTTGCCTTGCCGGCGATCCCGATGCTCCCTCACAGACCATGGACATCATAGATTCCTGGGTTGACACCATAGTAGATGCCCTTGAGTCGGATCGGGTTCCTTCTCCTGTTGCCAACTTCTTTGAAATGGTCGCAAGGAACTCGGATGCAGAGGTGTCGGAAGTCCAGGTTGAAGGTACGTGAGGGTGTCGACACCATCTTGATGTTTCTGACTATTGAGAACACAGAGCGTATGCACTCAGATAGCTCGGACTATCTGATGGCTGCATTCCTGTCCAAAAAATGTGCCGCGGAGCAGGTACAGGTTCAGTATCCTATCGAAGCGGAGGTCCTGCGCCAAAATCTGCGGGATATCGCCAAGGTTGCATCGCGTGCAAGTGTGATGCTGAGCCGAGGCACACGGCTCACCTCGGAGGAAGTGTGGGAGTCATGCCGTGACGTCCTGAGGTCAGTCGTGGAGTTGCGCGAGATGGTGGAGGAAGCGGAGACACACTGCGGCATAGAGAAATCCCGGTATGTGCGTCTTCGGAGGTCATTGGGATTCACATTCATGATTCCCCTAGTGATGAGTGCGAAGGAGCTGGAGGGGCTGAACCACAATACAAAAACTCCCCGGCTATTGCTCAATCTGGAGAACACCCTGCCACTACGCCAGACCTGGATGAATCTGCCGCATCTTCGGTAACGGAATACGACATTGAAGAGGAGTTGGCCCACTTGGAGGAGCTTACAGATCCTAGATTATGCGAGCATCCAATCACTCCTCGAACAAAAGCTCGCTATATCAGGTTGTATACAAAGGGTCTTGAAGTGCCGACTTCGGACCCAGGTGAAGTGGAGCTTACCTTAGCAAAATAGACGTAGTAGGGTGCCAGAATGTGTTACAACAGCAAATGCAATGGCAGTCATTCACTTCGACTATACAGATTGGAGTTACTGGGCCTCCCCGCGTGTGATGGCCGCCCAGCCCCGTTGTGTCTTCTCCATATACTCGTCGACATGTGTGGCTGCTCCTGCGTCCGGGCGACCTGTGCACATCATTGCGGCGATGTGAGCACGGCATGGGGTACTTCGAGGGCGGCACGAGCAGGGCAGGGCATGGTGAGTGTGCGCTAGATGACGACTTGTTCAAGGGCCATCACCCCGCCTCGACTCCTCGTCAATGCGCTTGACTGCTCCTGTGTCGCGAGAACCCGCGCAGGCCATTCTTGAGATGCGGGCACGGCGGGCAGCACTGCGAGGGCGGACTCGGTGTGGCGACTGCGGGCGAGTCGACGATTTGCTCGAGGCGACGCTTTCACGCCGTCTCGAGCTCGTCGTCGACCTATCTGGCTGCGCCTGCGTCTGGATGAGCCGTGCTGCTCGTTCTTGAGATGCGGGCACGGCGGGCAGCACTGCGAGGGCGGACTCGGTGTGGCGACTGCGGGCGAGTCGACGATTTGCTCGAGGCGACGCTTTCACGCCGTCTCGAGCTCGTCGTCGACCTATCTGGCTGCGCCTGCGTCTGGGTGAGCCGTGCTGCTCGTTCTTGAGATGCAGGCGCGGCGGGCAGCACTGCGAGGGCGGGGCAGGGGTGTGGCGACCGCGCGCGAGTCGACGACTTGCTCGAGGCGACGCTTTCACGCCGCCTCGAGCTCGTCGTCGACCTATCTGGCTGCGCCTGGGTTCGGACGGGGAATCCAGGTCGTTCTTGTGGTTCGGGCGCGGCGGGCAGCACTGCGAGGGCAGCCTGGGTGTGGCGACTGCGTGCGAGTCGACGACTTGCTCGAGGCGACGCCGCCTCGAGCTCGTCGTCGACCTATCTGGCTGCGCCTGCGTCTGGATGAGCCGTGCTGCTCGTTCTTGAGATGCGGGCACGGCGGGCAGCACTGCGAGGGCGGACTCGGTGTGGCGACTGCGGGCGAGTCGACGATTTGCTCGAGGTGACGCTTTCACGCCGCCTCGAGCTCGTCGTCGACCTATCTGGCTGCGCCTGGGTTCGGACGGGGAATCCAGGTCGTTCTTGAGGTTCGGGCGCGGCGGGCAGCACTGCGAGGGCAGCCTGAGTGTGGCGACTGCGGGCGAGTCGACGATTTGCTCGAGGCGACGCTTTCACGCCGCCTCGAGCTCCTCATCGACGCGTCTGGCTGCGCCCGCGTCCGGACGAGCCATACAGCTCGTTCTTGAGGTTCGGGCGCGGCGGGCAGCACTGCGAGGGCAGCCTGGGTGTGGCGACCGCGCGCGAGTCGACGATTTGCTCGAGGCGACGCTTTCACGCCGCCTCGAGCTCCTCATCGACGCGTCTGGCTGCGCCCGCGTCCGGACGAGCCATACAGCTCGTTCTTGAGGTCCGGGCGCAGCGGGCAGCACCTCGAGGGCGGGGCAGGGGGGTGGCGAGCGCGTGCAAGTCGACGAGGGAAGATGACCACTCACCTCACGTTCATTGAAATCCTCGTCAACCGTCAACCATACGTCCTTATCCATTGAAGCTCCTCCTCCATAGCACTAGTGCCTCCCTGCAGCCCTCGTTGCCCACGCGTAATGATCTTCCTAATCCGGATAGTGTACGGCCTGTAACCTGAGCAAACATGGTGCATCAGCTCCTCAACTACTCTTCCCAGCTGTAGAAGATAGAAACCATACCTTGCTATGAATGTTCATGCCCCAGAGGCTTGCGAGAGGGGTGCACAAGCGGACACCAAACTTTCAGCAGACTCATGGAGAGGAGGCAGTGGTGCAGAGGAGAGTGCGGGCGCGATGAGCGCCACGTCGCGCACGCGCATGCGCATGGCGCTAACTTGTACTTGCCTCCCGCACTCATCACATCACTGCGGGTTGTATGTCTTCTCGGTCTTGCCCTCTCACTGCACCTGTCCATACCGGATCACCAGCCAAACCAAGTCCCATGCAAACAAAAGGACTTCACCAGCATAGGACACAAATACCGTGTTCGGAGGGCGGGTTCCGGGCGCAAGGGAACGGGGAGGTGTGAGTGATGCTAAGAGGACACCAGGTGCGTATGTATTCAACATACTTTTCTTGGTACACAATCTGTGTCCCTCTCCTCCCACATCCTTTGTATGTACCCTCCTAAACCATCTATGCAATCAATGGACCTCGGCCCATGCTCGTGAGTTGAACTACCTAATTGGGACTGTGTACGGCATGTTGCCTGCGCTGCAAACAGCAGGTCAGTAGCCGATACTCGTTGCTTTCTCCTCCATCGTCGTGCCACATCACTGTGCTCTGTCCTCCTTCCCCGGTTGCCTCTGTGGACGCAAACATCGCTGTGAGTATATGTGCGTGCGTTGGTCACCTTCATTCTGACGCATACTTGCAGATGGTTGTCCTCACCCCCGATGAAGTGAATGCTTTGACGGCGTATCTCGCCATGCAAGACTTGTCCCAGCAGTCCCCTATCCTGCCATGCCTTCTCATCCGTCTTCAGGACGCTACTCAGGCCCCAGCGTACCGGCCTCCCTCACCCGACCTCACACCCCGTACAGGGAGCCGTATACAGGATATCATGCAGCTGCGGCAGGACTCCAACGCCCACGCAAATGGTGCCGAAGTGAGCTATTCATCTTGTCCTTTTGCGCACCCCTGCCGCGTTCTACTCAGTGACACCTTCCATCCCCAGACTCGTGCCCTACCGCTCTCTTGTGAGTTTGGTCCCACGACACGCACCTTCCACACTCCCCAACCTGCCACACCCGCTGTCGATCCGTCATCCTTCACCTCTGTTATCGCCTTGACCACCGCACTCCCGAAGGCCGTTGCCAAGACCAGAGCACGTCAAGTTCCCCGAGCACGACCCATGCCTGGGTGCGGCCGGCCTCGTGACGAACTTGGAGATGATGAATACGGTGACACTGCTGTAGGGCAGCGACGAAAGGTCAAGGGTGGTGCATCAGGCAAGCACAAGGTGTGTAAGCGGCACAGCAAAGGGTATGAGCCCCCTCCCAAGGGCGCGTTGCTGGACTATGACGCCGCGGAAGAGGCTGCGACCGTCGACTTGGATGGTGTGGAGTTTGATGAAGAGGTCATGTATCTTCGCTGGATGCAGGACGATGAACCGCACCTGCCAGTCGATCAACATGCACTGCAGGTTCTCAACCGCCTTGCCCAGGCTCCACAGTGCAACATCGCCGATTTGGAGTCACGCGGATGGATTGCGAGTATGCAAGCAATTGCTTCTGGATTCCCTTATTCCGATGCGCATGCAGCGTTCACCACCGACTCGGTCGCCGCTATTGCGCTCCGTTGCCGTAGAACGTTCGACGTCCGCGGCGCCGTTGACTTCTCCGCCATGCTCAACCTCGTGCAACTCGTGGTGAAAACAGACAGGTGCGTTCCCCCGCTGCCACTCCATGTCTGTAATAACAACATGTACACGAGCAGCATCAAGAAGGCCCACAACATTGACGGCGAGGATGTTTATCTGCGTTATATTGCGAAGCAACCTGCAGCCCCTGCCCTGCGCACCTTCCGGGCATATCTCTGTTACGGCCAGAAATATGCATCGCTTGGAGCAGCTGGTACGTCACGCAAACTGCAAATACATATACACCTGGACTGACGTCTCTCTAGGGTCCATCTACTTTCTCATGGCAGTGGCATACAGTCAAATGAGTACCGCATTTGCAAGGCTGAACTGGAAGCAGATTCGATCAATCTCGCACAACCTGCGAATGCCCGAGGGTATGCGTCATCTGCACTGTATTGTGTAAATCCTACCTAACTAAGATCATAGCGCACCTTACCGACTACTCTGATGTCAAATTGCGACTCCTCCCTTTCCTGTCGCACTTGGCGAGTGAGGTTCCTATGTCCATGTCGACGCTCTTCTCGTCCGACCTCCTGGAGCACTATGACATCCCGCGTGCAATTCACTGCAGTGATCTGGAGCAGAGCGACAAGTTCTTTTGCGCTATCAATCAACTGTGAGTCTCACAAACGTTCTCTCAGCCCAGAGGCTCATGTAGTCTCAGTGACGTTTCTCTAGTGCAACGTGATTGGGACGTATGGGCGGAACACTTCCCTGCGACAACTGACGACCTTCCTGAGCCCATACCCTTTGAGGACCTCAACTACCGTGTTGCCAGTACCGGGACTTCTAGCTCGATTGGGCCTGAGTCAACTGCACCCCCATCGGTTATCTCTGACTCGGAAGATGAGAGAGAGCCACTGGCGCCTCGAATCGCGCTCGCGGATCTTCCCGATGCGCCGCCTGTGGAAGCTATTACTCTTGACGACCAAGATATTTACCAGACCCGATTCAACCCCGCTCACAAGTCCAACCTCAGGCGTCCCTATCCTAACGTCAAGGACCCGTCGGAGGACAAGTGGACCGACGAGCAGCGTGAATACGCCTCTGGGGCACCTATGGCGCAGGACAGAGATGACCTTCGATGCAAGGTGAGTCCTCTATAGTCACATGCAGCTGCAAGCAGTATCTGATGTCCTCTGCACAGATTGAAGCTTTGTACAACAAGGTCGGAGTGAAGAAGTCAAACGAGTACATCAAGATTCCCGAAAACATTCTCGCGGGGTACGTCTCAACTCATTACATTTACATTGCCCTGCTGACAGTCTACCAGTCGGAATGTGGAGTTCCGAGCTGTTGATGACCGCCTCCTTGCGTTGATTTGTGCGGACATGCCAGCGGAGATGCGCCAGTCTCTGGAGCACAACATCATGGTTGCCCTTGGCGCCTCTTCTGATAACCCAGTCCTCGTGGACAAGGACAGCTCTGCTCAGGAAGATGCCTTTGCTTGTCTATACTTCACTTATTACGCTCGGTCTGCAACCACCGTGAGTACTTCCTGTATACGTTCTATGTACCATACTCACTTATCAGTCTCATTAGGGTCACAACGCTCCACCAGACGTCCACCCTCTCACCCTCGTGAGCGCAGGGAAGACACGCACAAATCATACGCAGATGACTCCCTATCTGAGTAAGGACATACACCTCCACCGTGTCGCATACGAGAACCTGTGCAACAGTCTTGAACTGTTCTTTCGCTGGATTGAAGCAAAGGTAAGTGTATGTCGAACACATATGCAGTCAGATCTGACTTCCAACTTCCAGCTGAGGGTCCTACTGGGTGACCTCTTCGACGAGATCAAAGCTTTCGCCAGCGTCTTACCCGGAAACAGTTACTCTCCCGCATTTCCGTTCAGCGGCTTCATTCTCAACCTGAACATAACGACAAAAGGTCACAGGGACGGCATGGATCACAAGGCGTGCCTAGTCATGCCTATTGGGACATTCACCGGTGGCGAGCTTGTGCTGGTAGAGCCCGGCCTTGTACTTCCATTGCGCTCTGGCGATGTGGTTGTGTTCAGGTCGTGTGACATCACGCACTTCAACTTGCACTACAAGGGTACCCGTGCTTCCTTAGTTTGCCACACTGACCGCGAAGGGACCAAGTGGGTAGAGTCTAGGAATGGATGGGGTGCAAGATCATATCTCGATGACCTCTTCTCTAGGATGAAGGCGCGACCCAAGGGTGGTATGCGCGCTTAGATGTCGGCGGTGTTATGCCATGTTTGTTCTCTTGTGCTCGGTGATGCGCAAACATATTTTTTTGGCCTTTGTCTCTTTGTCCCTCCTCTTCATTGTCACTCAACGTTGTGCGCACTATTTCCGTCCGTCAACATGGGTGGCCCCACCAATGCCAACAAAACCACAGCACGCACACCCGCTCGTGCCAGACGCCAACCTGGATCTGCCACAAAGAAGCCTGCAACACCGGCAAAGTCAGCTGCTAACACCGGTGAAAAGCGTACCGCCCAAGGTAACAGCGCTGCTGCAACCAAGAGCAAAAAAGCACGTCAAGGTGCCGGTAAGGACAAGGACGCCCCCTCAACCACTCCAGCACTCTCGGCAGAAGACTTCCAGGCCTTCCTCGCCTTCAAGGCACTGCAAGAAGCAGGAAAGGCCCCCGGTCAGACTGCCGCGCAAGCAAAGGCTGCAGAAGATGCTGGTAAGCCCTCAGCAATTTTATGCATAATCTGAGTCGCCAATGAGCTCGAAGCTATCCAGAGGGCGAACGAGCAGATGCTCACAGAGGAAACTACCCCTTCAGACCCCTTTGAAGCTCCTCGCATGCAGAACAGCCTCAGCAGTGATGAGGCTGCATTCGCTCGTCTGATCCATGGCCCTCCTGCCCGCATGCCAGGTACGTACATCGAATACTGTTCAAGTTCTTTCTAACATGCCCTCTAGCCTCCTTGGGGGGAGAAGACGAGCCCACTGCCAGCGACAACGAGCCAGCAGACATCAACCTCAGTTCTGATGCCAGCGAAGAGGAGGACAACAATGTGAATGGTAACGACACAAGTGCCGCTGTTGGAGAAGACAACGATGTACGTGACACATCTCATCGTTATCCATAGAGATTGCTCTGATATACCACAAGCTTGTTGTGCGCCATGATGGATCGGAGGATGAGGGTGCAGGCCGCGTGGGCCCCGCCAAGGAGAAAGTCACCCAAGAGCACTTCACCCCGCGCAGCTTGCGTGTCGCCAACCTCAGCAAGCTCATCGTCCGGGAAGGCATTGCACTGACACATGCCTTTCCCGCGAAGAAGGAGCACTTCCTCTGGGAGTCCATCAAGGCCGCTGCACGCACTGTTGGGCAGGACAATGTGCTTCATCGCGCCGACAGTGATCCAGATCTTGAAGATAACCTCACCAAATATGTGCGTCGCATCTGTTGCCTCATTCTCTGTCTGACCTTGATTCAGGCTGGTTACGCCATCACCGGCTTGCGGGGCGACCTGAAGACCCGTGCCCAGCAGCAGATTTCTGGCCACTATGGCATACCTGGAGATCTATCCGCTGCGGCCATCAAGTCAAATGTGGAATGGCTTCTGAAGAAGTCGAACTTCACATGTGCTGAGCTCGACTTGACGGTGCGTAGCTACTGCTTTGGTCCCTTCACCCCCCTGAGACCAGTCTTCAGAAGCGCACCGTGAATCGTGAGAAACCATACGCTAATGGCGCCATCGCCGCTGTTGTGCGGGGTCAATGGTTCAGTAAAGGCAAGAGTGATCTTCGCGCGTATAATGTCATGCTCGAACAGAACGTCGTTCCGGGACCTATCATTGTGCTTGTGGTCACCTGCGTACGTCCCTCCACCGCACCATGTGCAATCCCACTAACAAGATCATCTTCAGTTGGAGTACGCACTCCGAGAATGGGTGCATGGTCACCAGGAGAGCCTCAACTTTTCCGATGAGCACTTTTCGGCGACGTAAGTCAACTTGCCCTCGCTGTCTCCTGGATCTCACCCTTGTCCAGATATACAAAGCACGCCAAAAACTGGAAGACATTCTGCACCAGGTCGCCATCGTACGTCATGAACCTTCAGAAGGACGTGTTCATGGGCATCATGTTTGTTTTTATCTTCTTGGGAGCACAAGGTTCAACAAATACTGATTATGTCTTCTACAGGAGGGTCACAAACAAGCTGCACCTTGTGACCGACCAGGACGACGGTGATGACTTTGACGATGTCAACTTTGATGAGCTGGAGATGGGGTCCAAACTCGGTAACTAGATCACCTTGCATGTCGCTTGTTGATGGATATGAACTGCAATGTACTCTCCTCACCGCTCAAGTAGCGTAATGTCTATAGTACCAATCAAATGCATCTGTACTGAACGACCATCCAAAAGTGCAATAGAGTCCAAGAGAGTGCATGGGAGCCCCAGAAATTGCGCTAGAGCTGACAGCCTGATAGATCTGGGATGCTGCCAGGTCTGAGCAGGCAGACCTGAGAGCAGGAAGCCTCAGAAACCTTGGCCTCGGAGCTGCGTAGGCAGACCTGACAGCTTCCTGGCTCTCGCATCTCTAGGACAGCCTGTAGCGCCCTATAGCCAGGCGGAGCTAGGCGCCTTTTTCCTGATGTCCGTCTACCAAAAGACCTACCCATCCATCCAGTCTTCCATGTGTCGCTGCTGCTGCCGCACAAGCACAGCTCCCTGCCAGGCCGGCACCCACCAGAGCCTGCACCGATTGAAGTGGAAGGAGAAGAGGAGTACGAAGTTGAACGGGTGCTGGAGTCTCGCCGCTATGGACGAGGAAGGAAGCTCCAGTACCTCGTACGGTGGAAGGGATGGGGTCCCGAACACGACAGCTGGGAGCCTGCAGAAAACCTGACCCATGCTCCACAGCGGGTTATGGAATTCTACGCGCAACACCCAACATCCCACCGTTAGGTCGTGCGGACACGACCCTTGGGAGGGGGTACTGTTACGAACAGCCTCCCCGGTACTATTCATTTCCTTTCCCAGTCATCCTATTGTTCGATCACCATGATTCCCATGGTCCCTCTCACGCTATTGTCTTCATCCATGATGTCTCTCACGCTATTGTCTTCTGACACTATTGTTCCCTCATGTATATAAGACCACCAGCGCTACCTGGGGACCCTCAGTTTCGACCTCTTGTCCCCAGGTAAGCCAAGCTGTACTTCGCTCTGTAGATACCTCTCTCAATACATCTTGTCCCCAGCCCTGATCGTCGAGCATTGCTCCGCTCTCGCTGCACAAGTGTTCGTCGACGCCCCTGCTCGTCTCGTGAGTCTTTCCTGATCCCCCTCGACGATCAGTCGTAACATGCACCAGCAGCAGGCTGACGAGCACGCCTTCAACGTGATGATGGACACTTTCGTCCTCGACGCAACCGCGGACGTCCCCAGATCCAGCCTCAGCCGCTCCCGCGCACGCCGCGCACGCCGCTCGCTGAACAGCACCCCAACGCTGGAGGTCTGGACGTCGAGGACGCGCTGGCTGCGGCCGCGCCTGCGATAGGGCTGCAGATGAATCAGGCGGGCAATGCGTCGGTAAGCACGGTCCCCACGCTCCCTCCCCTGGCTGCAGCAGCCCTCCATGTACATCTGCGCGCAAGTGCGCTACACCCCCCCCGCCTTTCCTAGCGCGCACGTACGTCAAACTGACGCGCTTCCTTCCCAATCCACTCTAGCTTCCGGCGTTCTTCTTCGATAGAACGCCGCCGACGAACGTGTCCGCGCAAGCAAACGAGGGCAGCACTCTCTCGGCGAACGGCACCGCCCTCTCGTCCCCTCTCAGCTTCGACCTCAGTACTCCGACGCCGTCGGGACCGACAAACGCGACGAACGCAAACGACGCGAACGCGACTGGAGGCCTGCACACGGCGGGGGCTGCAACGACGGTGCACGCTCTCGCGACTGCCGCGAACGAGGCTACCGCCCCTCTGCCGCTCGCAGGGGCGCTGCAGGTACAAAACGGCGAGGAGGTTTCGACTGATTATTTCGCTCTTTTCCCCACCCCGCCTCCTTTCTTCGATCCTGCGCAGGCTAACGCACAGACCTCTGGCGGAGCGCTGACGGCCGTCAACGAGGGCGCTCCGTCGCTGTCGATCGCGAACTCTGACATTGCCACCAACGCAAACCCTGCCCGCCCGGCCGCCGGTGCGTCTGCCGGCGCGAGCGCGCACATCAATACCACGGCATCGAACGGACGTGCTCCCGCGGGTAACACAGGCGACCATGGTGAGCAGTTATGTGCACATACTGAGGAGGATGACAGGCGGACCGCCAGGAAGCGTCTTTGGACGGGGTCGCCGAACCCGGAAGACGTGAGGCGGAGCTTGCGTCGCCCGCGAACTCTCGCACCCACGAGCAGCCTCGGCAGGGCGGGCAGGACGGACGCGACGAACAGGCTCGTCTCGACGAACATGCGCACGTCGCCGAACAGGCTCGGCTCGCTGAACAGGCGCGACTCGCAGAGTGGCACGCCAGCGCCGCGTTGCCGCCAAGCGCGCCCTTCGGCGACTCTGATCCTTGGAGGGGTGCAGAGGGATGTTGGGGAGAGCGTGGAACGCGCAGGAGACTGCTTCTATTTCGACGGATGGTTTCTGTCCTGTAGCTATGTCGACCCCCCGCCCCCCATTAACGTACAGAACCCCAACACTCGTACCCATACTGGGCCTTATAACGCTCCGCGCAGTGACGCGCACTCACCTCACGAGGACGAGGCCCGGAACGGCCCACGCTCAGGCCAAACGAGGCATGCATCTGCTCCGTATGAGCCGCCCTCCGGCGCCACTGGCACGCTCGATCCCGCGCTGCCGATAGTCACCAATGCGAGAAATCGCGACCCTGCATCGACGGAATCAGACGCCCCGAGACGCAACAAAGGAAAAGGACGTGCCACGACGCAGGACATCGAGCTGCCGCCGCCTGAGCAGGACGCCTCCGCCCCGGATCCCGACAACGACGTCTGGAACGAGATGGAGATCATCGAGGCTCGCCAGAGGAACATGCAGCAGGCGTACCAAAACGGAGCTGAGTGGCCGCCGCGTGAAGGCCTCGAGCAGACGCAAGCCGGCCCATCGCGTCGTGCCGCGCACAGAAGCCGCGACCACGCCACTCCGACGCAGCGAGGCTTGCGGGATGCTCGCTCCTCGCTCCCCTCGCCGCAGGCGTCGAATGCTGCCGCGGCCTCCAACGCCGGCTGGTCTCATCTAGAAACGCGAACCCGCCCGACGCAGTACAGGCAGCAGTCGGAGTTCCGTCCCCTCCCGCACACCAGGGCGGCCGAGTATATCGCTCGAACAGGCGGCGACGAGTACGTGAGGACCCCCCCGCTAACCCAACGCCCAGCTAGAAGGAGCGTGCCGCCCCCGATGGCACGCACACTCTCGCCGTTCATGGCATCCCGACGCGGCGGACGCGACACCTCCCTGATCGAGGATGAGTACATGGCCTCGCCGCGCACGCACGACTCTCTCAGTGAACGCGAAGAGGGCAGCGACGGAAGGATGGACGACCGGGACGCGTTCGACTTTGAGCGCGAACGGCTTCAGGAGGAGGGTGAGATTGTCCCCACTGCCCTCCGCCTTGATGATAGGATGGAGGACGACGTCCCGACGCCGGCACCCAGACGCGGATTCCCAACAATTCATCGCGATGACCCGGAAACGGCGATTCGCGGCATGGCAGAAGACTGGGTGCGCGAGATCTGGTCTGACCCGCCCAACACCGACGTCCTTGTAGATGTCTTCAACTACCGCTTCTCGGAGGACGACGAGCACAATCAACGTGTCGCTGACCTCCTAACATGGGCTCTCGAGAGGATCACTGGCGAACAGGGGTTCGATGTCGTGCCTCCGGAGCCAGCGCCAGGTCTGGGAAGGCGTTCACGCGACCGTCCAACGCTATGGGCGATTCGCGGGTTGACGCCCCGGGGAGTATCTCGAGCTACTGCGCGGGGAGCGTGGTCCTTCCGCGCCATCTCGTTCTTGACCTTCCCGAGGATTGCGACGCTGCCGACATGGTTATTCATGCTCGAGGGTTTCTTGAGTGGCAACGAAGACAAGATCAGGGCGGCAGTATTGCGAGCTCTTGACGAGGATGGGATGCGCGAATGGATTGCAGAAATGATTCGCGCAAACCCCGACTTTGCTGGCTGGGACGTGGACGAGGCGGTCGACGAGGTCCTGAACTCGCTACGCGTTGAAACGTTCCAGCTGTCCAACGGCAGCTACGTTGCGAACATCTTCATCACGCGGTTACCGACCAGGTCGATGCGACAATGGCGTCGCTGGGTGGCGAATCTGAGGTCGAGACGCTACCCCAGTTTCGCGATAGGGACTGGCCGTGTCCGCTACATCGCGCCCTGCGGCGGCTGCAGAAGTGTAAGTCACCTCGCCCACCTCTGCCCGTTCCCGACGACCGTTCCCGACGATTCCAGGGTGGAACGGTCCTGCTCCAGGCGAAGGAGTCTTCGGAGAGAGACGTCACGACGACGAGAACAACCCCGATATCGCCTACGGCACCCGTCTCGGCGGAAGATCGACATGCAACAGCCGGGAGCCGTCCCGGAACTCCTGGCCGCGAGGCGGCCAGCGCGGAGGACGCCAGCACAATCCCGCGGAGCAGACTGCAAGACAGGGACGAGGCGGCGATCGGGCGCGTCACCAGGACTCACGCACACGGTCGAATGCTGGCGCGAACACCAATCGCCCGGGGAGAAACCCGGACAGGTCCCAGAGCACGCACCCCAGAGGAAAGAAGCCCTCGCGGCGCGACGACAAAGGTCGCCGGGACTTCTGAGTTGCAGGAGACGCGCCTTTCGAGGCGCACTATGGACACCTACAACCCTCACTGAGGACGGTGCTCTCTGGGATCGAAGGAGCGGACTACGCGCTGATGTACTAACGACAACACGAGCGATGCTATGACTAATGTATGCTACGACTACTTATGACCTGCAATGTGACGGTACGAGATGATGAGCCTCGGACAAGCCACATGCGCAGCCAACAGAGTGATACGATTGGAACTGTGAGGACGGTACTACCGGCAAACGACCGCGCCAGGCATGACGGCCTGAATCTCGCGACCGCCAAGGCCGAGCACGACATGTAGCGTGTTGTGTTCGATCTTGGATCAGACGGTGTCCGCTGAGAACCCAAATACACTGGCCCTCGGGCGCAGGAAAGTTCTCGGCGTGCGTACCAATGGTTAGTCTATTTAGACGTGGGCGGACCAAGCTTCGGCTAAAGTCGGGACAGTGGCTACACACTAACCCCGGACAGCGCCACCTCAGACGGAAGGATATCCTGTCTTGAACTGGAGAGATGGTTGTACCTCCGGTTGACGACGCAACTACGAACTACCCAAACATACACAGCGACTTCTCAACGGACATTAACCCCGGCCACGGTAATACGAGCTCCGCCACGGGTGGAAGGTTTGGTGCTGTTGGTGCTCAGCCCTCCCCTGATGAAACCTCTGGCGGTAACGGAAGCACTCAAGAAAACTATCGACATCCCCTCCCTGGGAACCCCTCCTCCCACTCGAGTGCAGGCGGTGACCCGGCCCCCCAGCGACAAAGACGAATCCGAGAAGAAGAGAACGCACGCAAGACGGCGCTGCAAGTCGCGACGCTCAACATTAATGGGTTCAGCAATCTCATTCGCGACCACCCCGACAACAAATGGGGCAGACTATACCGAATGATATCCGAACACAGGATCGGTGTACTAATGCTACAAGAGACGCATCTGACGGAGGAACGGAAAGCTAGCCTGCACAAAATGTTTGCACGGAAAATCAAAATCCTCCACTCCGCGCACCCAGACTTCCCCACGCAGAGGGAAGGAGTGGCGATCGTCCTGAACTGCAGGTACGTAAATGCAGCAGAAGCGACAGCCACGACCATCATCCCAGGGAGGGCGCTGCAAGTCGCTCTCCCATGCTTAGGAGGCGAGACAAGAATCCTGCTGTGCATCTACACCCCGACATCATGCGGCGCAGAAGAGCGAAAGCAATTTTTCCAAGATGTACGGAAGTACTATGAGGAGCATCCCAACTGCCCCAAGCCGCACCTCCTGGCGGGCGACTTCAATAACGTCGAAGATGCCCTGGACCGTCTGCCGGTCAACACGTCCACCGACCCATCGGTGCCGGCTCTCGACAACCTAAAGACTGACTTAGGAATGATGATGGCGGACGGCTGGCGGACAACCTACCCGACCACGCGCGATTACACCTTCCACCGCGGTACTGGCAGCGATGCTGTTTTCTCCCGCCTCGACCGGATATACGTGACCCCCTCCGTCTTCGACGGCGCAAGAGAATGGGGGACCTGCGAGCCAGGTGTCAAAACGGACCATAAACTGGCAACAGTCCAGCTCACGTCAGAAGATGCGCCCATCGTCGGGCCCGGTAGACCGATCTTTCCCCTGAAACTCATTAAAGACCGGAAGCTTGCCAGGAGTATTAAGCAGCGCGGTCTAATGGCAATGCACGAACTCTCCGAACTCGAGACTGCAGGCAGGACAGAGGCGACGAACGCTCAGACTATCCTGCACCGTCTCAAGAGAGACGTCATGAAGCTGGCAAGGGACCGGGAAAGAGAGGTTGTCCCGAGACTCTTAGCTGAAATCACGGAGTGCGAGTGAGCACTTTAGGCAACTCCTAGCAGACCGCAATCTGCAGGTACCCGAGAAGACATCCCAAGCAGCAGCTCTAACCAAGCAGATTCGGCAGCTGAGACAACAACGATATAAGCAACAACAACAGAACTCGAGAGCTACACATCGCCTATTCGGCGACCAACCGACAAAATACTGGTCGAGACTCCACCGAGAATGCGCTCCGAGGGATATCATCAACGCCTTTGAGAAGGAGGGCCAGCTTGGAGTATCTGGCGAGAAAATATTTGAGACTGACTCAGTCAGGATGGCGAACATGGCCCGCACTCACCACATGAACGTGCAGAAGGATGGCCCTGACTTAAAGCCTGCGGACGAGCGCGAAACTGATATCCAGACCGCGCTAGACAGCCTTGATGCGGAGGTCACTGAGACTCAGGCGCTATCCCTAGGTGGCGAGGTGACTTACAGCGAAGTTCTCTCATCTCTGCGCGTCGCCAAGACCGGAACAGCGCCGGGAGCGGATGGCATCCCCTTCGAGCTATGGAAAACCCTGCACGCGAGGTTCATTGAGGATTCTCGCTCCCCTGGCCGCCCAACCTTTGAGGTGGTCAAGCTCCTGACAGCGGCCTTCGAGGACGCGCGAACTCATGGTGTCCATGCGCAAACCTCCTTCGCACGAGGTTGGATGGCACCCATCTACAAAGAGAAGGGCGAGCGCACCAAAGTGGTCAACTATAGACCGATTACCCTACTGAACACTGACTACAAGCTCCTGAGCAAGACACTTGCGGTCAGGCTGGCAGAAGTCGCCCCTGAACTGATACACTGCGCCCAAGCTGGATTTGTACCAGGGCGGAAAATTCAGAACCACACACAGCTCGCACGACTGATGATGAGCTGGGCGGAACAGAACGATGCGAACGGTGCAATTGTCGCATTAGACCAAGAGAAAGCCTATGACAAAATTGCTCACGACTATCTATGGAGAGTCCTGAGGAAGTTTGGCCTTCCAGAATCCTTCATAAACCTGGTCCAGTCCCTGTACAAGAACGCGGAGACCTCAGTCATGATCAACGGCATCCTAAGCACACCCTATCGGATATACCGAGGGGTCCGACAAGGCGACCCGCTTTCATGTCTCCTCTTTGATCTTGCGATTGAACCACTGTCAGCTATGATCAGGAAGTCAAACCTCAGAGGTTTCAATATACCGAGATCGAACGAGACTCTCAAGGCTGTCCTCTTTGCAGATGATACCACGGTATATCTATCGAGCGATGATGACTTCAGCACCCTTCAGGCGACCCTAGATACCTGGTGCTCCGCTGCAAAAGCGCGTTTCAACATTAGTAAGACTGAGATCATCCCAATTGGGAACCCAACCTTCCGCGAGGAGATGGCTGAGACCTACCATGCCTCGGGCACCTGGAAGAACTACCCTAGAGGAGTCCACGTCGCACGACAAGGAGAGGCGGTACGCATCTTAGGGGCCTTCTTTGGGAACGGTGTCAGCCAGATGGACATATGGTCCCTGGTTCTGACCAAGTTAGTTGCCATGCGGAAACCGCTAATGCATGCCATAGAGCGATGGCGGGCAGGCCACGCCACGATCCAAGGCAAAAAGCATGTTGTCCAAATGATCATCGGCGGTATGACACAATTCTTCACTACTGTCCAAAGGATGCCAGACGACATCGTCACAAGGCTTAACAAAGTCATCCGCAGCTATCTCTGAGACGACCGGCACAACACGCCAGTCGGGCTTACTCATGTCTACCTCCTGGTGGCACAAGGAGGCCTAAACATGCTAGACCTGTCTACAAGGGCGGAGGCAGTAGATATCATGTGGCTCAAAGCCTACCTCGACTTCAGTAAAACCCGCCCCACCTGGGCATTCCTAGCCGATGATATCCTGGCAAATCACGTACCCAAGGATTGCCGCCCCCGGGTGGCGGAGCTTAGGGTCAATCCATTCCTGCAACGATGGAAACCCAAAGTGAGAGGGTTGCCAGCGGAGCTACAAGGCATGACCGAAGTAGCTCGGAAATATGGCCTGAGACTAGAGGGTCTGGCCTTTACGAGAGAAATTCTTAGAGCCATGCCGATGTGGGACCACGCTCACGCAGACCGGATACGGCTAGGCCGCCTAACGGTGCCTTCTAAGCTCCTCTCCTGTCTACAGTCCCGACATAGAGCGATCACGGTAGGGGACTTTGAGCGCCTGGGCAGCCTCCTCGATGCCCCGACACATAGAGCTCGTCCGACCTGCAAATGCGTGGCATGTACGGCCGTACGAACCGAGACCGGATGCGAAGCTCCACACCTATGTGCACTGAGAGCGCACGACATGGTTGACACGCTCCCTGGAAAGTGGAACCCTCACAATCAGCAACCAGAAGACTATGAAGAGGATGCTATGCGTAGTCTGCAACACGAGGGTCTACGCGAGGGCCTCATACCCTTCAAACGTCAAGTTACGACCCGCGGCAATGTCGGACACGCACTAAGAATCTTCACGGGGAAAGAGGACCCCACAAATGAGTCTGTACCGATGCAGCTGGAGGAGGACGGCTCCATATTATCCATAGCAACAGACGGATCGTGCACCGATAATGGCGCAAGAGATGCTAGGGCAGGAGCGGGTGTCTATGTGCAAAGCGATCATCGCCTGAACTGCGCCTTCCGGCTTCCGGGTGATCTTCACCAATCAAACCAGACGGCGGAGATGATGGCCACACTACTAGCATCCACAACAGCCCCGACACGCACGCGTATCATCAACGTAACTGACTCTCAGACTACGATGGATTCCATAACGAAGTGGAATCAGAAGCATGAAGACACGGGTTATATCTTGCAGAGAAATGCCGAACTAACCAAGCTCATTATCGCGAACCTACGCTCAAGACGAGCTCACACAATTTTCGAGTGGGTCAAAGGCCACAATGGCCATCCCGGCAACGAAGCCGCCGACAGGCTCGCAGCGGAAGGGGCAGAGAAACCTGCAGGGAATCGACTAGAGATAACCGCCCCCCGACTCTTCAGGCTAACAGGCGCAAAGCTCCAATCAATGACTCAGAAACTAGCATACAGGGCGATCCGCAGTATCGAGGACGCTAAAATGAAACCGAGACCGAGGGCGGCGGCAAACATGGACAGGATCCTCACCGGAATTCAAGCCGCCTTCGGGGTCCAATTACATGAAGCCACGATCTGGACATCCCTCAGATCGAAACACGTAACGAGGGCGGCCTCGCAATTCCTCTGGATGGCAATACACGATGGATATATGGTCGGGACCCACTGGCTGAGAACCAATATGTCGGCCGAGCTACAGCAGAGGGCCATATGCGACCGATGCGGTGAATGCGAGACGATGTCGCATATTATCCTAGAGTGCAACGCGAGAGGCCAAGAATTGATCTGGGAACTCTTCAAGCGAACTTGGGCACACACAAAGGCGGAATGGAAAGAACCTTGTTGGGGGACGGCAATGGGTGCTGCCTGCGCAGTTTTCAAGAACCCTAGAGGAGTGAGACAACCATCGCTCGAAAGTCTCTGGTGCATCCTCTGCACTGAAGCAGTTCATCTAATCTGGAAGATGAGATGCGAACGCGTAATTCAAAGGGAAGGAGAAGAGTTCTCTAATGAAGAGATAACCAACCGCTTCTACGCAACGATCAGCTCAAGGTTGACACTCGATCGCCGAACATCGGTAAGATCGAGGGGAAAAAAGGCCCTGAAGCCACAGGAGGTCGAAAGAATTTGGAGACCAGTAATCGACAATGGACAAGACCTACCACCCAGATGGGTAGGCGATTGCGGGGTTTTAGTGGGTATAAAGCGAGGTAGGTGAGGAGGAGCATCGGCCTGCGCGATGCTGCTCCTCACCTACCCCGCTTTGAGTCCCACACTTTGTGCGTAATGTCATTTCCTCGCGGTGTTAAACAACTATTTATTGCAACACACCCAAGGCCCCTGGCCTTGGATGAGTTGCCTAGCGTGTCTGGTCAATAATCATTGACCACGAGCTGTACGACATGCCCCTATGGGGACCAATGCAGCTCACGACTTTTGCGCTCCACCAAAAAAAAAAAAAAAAAAAAAAAAACCTGGTCCACTTTAGTGGCCAGGCACTCACGTCTCTGCTGCCTCACGCTTTGATACTATGCTTGGAGTTCGTGAGAGGGGCAGGTGAGAGTCCTCCGTGACTGTATCTATGTAGAGGGAAGCATAACTCTCGAAGTCCTTGTGTGGACTCTTTTTTATCGGTACGCCCTTACTGACAGACAGTACGTAGCTGGTCTAACACAACAATTCGCCCCTCAATCAAGTATAGACGTTTTCAGTTGAGTGGCTATCATATGGGGTGTTTCCTGCACGATCAAAAAGAAAGGGAAAGCATACTGGCCAACGCCGGGATCGAACCGACGACCTTGGCGTTATTAGCACCACGCTCTAACCAACTGAGCTAGTCGGCCATGAATTAGGCTGTGAGCAGAAAGTACATGGGCCACGCCTAACTTAATGAACGTCGTCACTTGTCCCTCTTCCCCCTTCCTCTTGCCTCTCTCCCCCTCGCGCTCATCTGCTGAATATTGTTACCGTCAGCTACCATACGCTCGGCAGACCACTCGGAGTGAATCAATCAAGTAGTACAACCACCAGTGCAAGGTCTCCCGCATGCCATTTTGGAGGTTCCAGTCTGTGAGCGTGCTGCCCTAACAGTTAAGCGTCGGTTTGACCAGCGTGCCCCGGGTGTCCGTGGATATTGACTATCTGTAGTTCACGTTATCATAGCATGCGGCCATCATGTTTATCGGTGCTATGGGTGCTATGTACACACGTCTGACACCGCACCACCTGCGATAAGTTGCGGCAATCTGTGGCTACCGAACACACTAGTAAAGGGGCCTGGCCTCTCTTACAGACAGACGAGTGGTGTCACCAAACACTGGAGCCATGCTGTACCTGCGTAGTGCGGCTCATGACACAAGACGCGACTCCGAGTGCCCAAGGTTTCGAAGCACTGCACCAGGATCAAGGGACCATCAAGCGTTCGATATCCTCGGGAATTCGAAGCTGCGAAGCGAGAATTCGAAGAGAGGCTTGCCAGGGTTCCATCGTCCAAGCCATACCGGAGACGAGGCCCGGGGATGCCGGCATACGTAGCTATCCAGTCTGTCGAGATGGCTCAGTATTGCCTGGTCGGATGATTGCGTCCCACACGGCTCCAGAGATACGGGAATTCATCCCGCCCATGCGATTGCCGCTCCACGCGAGTATATGTACAGTGGTATGCCCGATCCCGTCTCTTCGTGGGCTCTCCTCCTCACTCCACCATCAGACTTCAGTCCCCTTTGCCAGGTCTCGCAAGCCGTCTGCATGTCCGCTTCGCAGGTACAAGATGACCGCGACAGCATTGCCAAGGACCGCGTTGAGTCGGTCGCGAGCCCTGCTCCGCTCGGGGGTGCACGGATCGAGGAGACCATCTACGATGCCAAGCTCAAGGAGGCTATCGACAACACGAAGCTGGACCCGTTCAGCAGACGGGCCATCTCGCTGTACTTCATCTGTATGGTCGGCTTCCTGAACGCCGTGTCATCTGGTACGTGGAGCATATGATACACTTGACGCGCCTCTATAGGTCGTCTGACCCAACCTTGCATGACAGGTTTCGATGGCTCGCTCATGGGTGGCATCAACGCTATGCCGCAATATCTCGACTTCTTCGGGTACAAGGAGGTCGGCGCGAGCACTGGCATAAGTGAGTACGCTGTCGTACAATTCCTGAGAGCAGTCTCATCGTGAAGTGTCGTCACTCTGCAGTCTTCCTCATCTATGTCGCTGGTAACTGCGCCGGTGCATTCTTCGCCGGTCCGGCAAGCGAGCGTTTCGGCCGTCGAGCAGGCATGTTCATCGGAGGGACCATCGTCCTCCTTGGCTCGGCCATTGTCACCGCCGCGCAGAACCGGGCTATGTTCTTGGGTGGCCGTTTCACGCTCGGGTTCGGTATCGCTATCAGCACCACCGCCGCGCCGACGTGGGTAACGGAGCTGGCGCCAGCCCACTGGCGCGGTCGTCTCGGAGCGATGTACAACAGTGAGTATCGCACCTTTGCTTAGCTCGCCATGCCGTGTTTCTCACTTACGATGCTATTCAAGGTTGCTTCTTCATTGGATCAATCCCCGCTACCGGTGTGATGGTCGGTACGGAGACGATGAACAGCACTTGGGCCTGGCGTCTTCCCCTCATCCTGCAGGTAAGCTCCGGACGCGGTCTCAGTCGGTGTGGAATCTCGTTCTGAACCTTAGACCGAGTTAGGTCGTTCCTCCTGCGATTGTAATGTCCTGCGTCTGGCTCTGCCCCGAGTCGCCCCGCTGGCTCGTCTCGCGCGGTAAGGTCGACGAGGCGCGTGCGGTCATGATCAAGTACCACTCCAACGACGGCCAGACGAACCCGCTCATTGAGCTGCAGCTGCGCGAGTTCCAGGAGATGATCGAGGTGCGGAAGATGGAGCCCGTCTGGGACTACTCGTCCCTCGTCGAGACCGCCAACGCGCGCTGGAGACTCCTCGCGCTTGCGCTCATGTGTCTCAACGGCCAGCTCGCCGGGAACGGCGTAAGTGCACCTTCTGGGGAATACGGTCAGGTCTTACTCACGGTATCCATCGTCAGTTGATCACGTATTTCCTGCCGACGGTCTTCAAGAACGCCGGCGTGACCTCGACGCACACGCAGCTCGTGTACAACTTCGTGAACAACATCCTCTCCGCGTTCGGCGCGTTCTCGGGTGCTCTCGTCACTGATAGGCTCAACCGCCGTCCACGCCTCTACATCGGTTCCTTCGTGCTCGCGTGTCTCTTGTCTATCGTCGCCGCGCTGTCATCGAAGTACGGCGAGCCGGGGAACACGAACACAAACGGGGCCAATGCAACTATCACGTTCATCTTTCTCTTCGGCATCATCTATGCCTTCACGTACACCCCCCTCCAGGCGCTCTACTGCGCCGAGGTCATGAGCCAGAAGATGCGTTCCAAGGGCATGGCTGGTGCGTCTCTCCCCTTTCTCGATTTCGTCGGACCTGCACACGCTGACGCCGCCTACCACGTACTCCCGCAGTACACATCCTAATCTCAAACGCCGCGGGGTTCATCAACACGTTCGCCAACTCGGTCGGCCTCGAGCGCTGGGGGTACAAGTACTACTTCGTGTTCGTCGTCTGGAACGTCTGCGCGTCCGTCCTCTGGTTCTTCTTCTGCGTGGAGACGCGCGGCCGCACGCTCGAGGAGCTCGACGAGGTGTTCAGCCAGCCGTGGCCCGCGATGGCGTCCGCGCGCAAGCGCAGGGTCGTCATCAAGGAGGAGGGCGACCGCGAGGTCGTGCAGGTCCTCGATGAGAAGGCGTCGTCTGCGTGATGCGGTGAGCTGCATATCCCACTGCATAGCGTGGTGGGGACGCTTCCAGCCCGTTATTGCGGGCTACGACATGATTTTGTACGATTTTGAGTGTACAGATATAACGACCGATGGATCACGATGTATCTTGGATTTCTCCCAGAGTAGCTTCGTCCGAAACCTCTGCGAGTCCTTGCGAGTTCCGGCCTTGAAGCTCCAGCCAAGACTTGCGCTGGTTAATGCCGACGGGCTTTCTAGGCTCGGACGCTCGGCAGGCGCATTCGGAGGGAGGACAGAGTACGGGTCATGAATCCGTGTAGCGAGTACATATATAACAATACGATACAGCCCGTGAGCGGTAAGCAAGAAGCGATAACCAGAACTCCGTAGAAAGCGTGCCAATAGCAAGGATAGGACAAGCCGCACATGAGTAGTCGGCGGAAGCACAGCAAGATCGAGAGCATGCAGCAGAGACGGAAGCAAGCAGAGGTCGTAGGTCATATAAGAATCCTCAGCATGAGACGTGGAACGTGAAGATGTCGTGAGTGTATCCTTTAGCGTGAGGGTGGGTGTGGATGAAGGTGTCGTAGTGTGGTGGGTGTGATCAGGTATCGCAGTCGTTTTGTGCTCGATGCACCGCCAAAAGCGGATGCCGAGTCTCGTCGTAGTCGTCCATCACGCATCGAGACCCTCTTCACGGAACCTCGACCGCACGCGCATGAGCGCATGTCCGAGCCAGTTCATACCCTGGCCGATCTGGCCATCGCCCACGTCGTGTCCGGGTCCGAGAACACAAGGTCCGCGTTCCCCGTGCTCATGAGCAGCGCCCTCAGCTGCGGGTGCTGGATGAATTTCTGGTACAGCACTTCCTCCATCTGCCACACGCAGAATCATCGCGCCGTCAACACCTCCGTCTCAACGTGTCAGAACAAGAAGAAACACGCACCATGTCAAGCGCAACCCCATCCCAGTCCCGCTTCCAAAACTCCCGCATCCCCGACGCGACGGCGACCGCCTCCTCCGGCGTCCCGCAGTTCCTGATCTGCTCCGCCAAGTCCGGCCGGTGCGGCAGGAACTTCATCGCCTCGAGCAGGTGCATCCCCGTCGGGTAGCTCCTGTGCTGGTAGTGCACCCGGTGCGGCGACATGTGCAGCAGGCCCGCATAGTCGGACCCATGCGTGATCTTGATCACCGGCGGAGGCGGCGGCGCAGGCTGCGGGGTGGGCATGCGCGGGGCCGGGGGAGTGGAGGACGGGGATGGGCGTGGGTGCGGGTCCCGGGGGAAAGACGGGGGTCTGTCCGTGCCCATGCCCGTAGCTTTGGGGGACGTGCGCCCCCTGGGGAATGACTGGGGGAGGCGGGTTCACTCCTCCTGCGGTGGGGGCAGCGGCCGGGACGTAGCCTGGCATCACCCCGGGAGGAGGAACGATCCCGGCGCCGGCCATTGGGACGGGCATCGCAGGGACGGGCATCACGGGCGGGTTGTAGATGAGCTGTGTGCTCCCGTCGGGCATGTGCTGCACAATCGGGTACACGGCGGTGGACGTGCCACCGACGAACGTCTGGGGCTGCTGTGCCTCGAACTCGTCCTCGGACCTGCGCGAGCCGAGGCGATGGCTGAGCGAACGGAAGAGGCCCTTCCGCTTCTTCTCCTTGCTCGAGCGTGTGCTCTGGTGGTGATGTCCAGGTGCGCCCCCGATGTTGATCGCGCCGACGGTGTGAATCGCAGCGGCGGCGCCGAGGATCGCGTTCTCGTCGATCGGTTTCCGGAGCTCGCGCAGGACCCGCGCGTATGGCGACATTTGGAAGATGTCGCGCGGGGTGGGGGGAGCGGGTTGTGACTGCGCTGGATGGGCTCGAACGGGCGTGGGCGGATCGGCTCCGGCTCAGGCTGGTAATGGTGATGGCGCTGGTGCCGCTGTTGCTGCTGCTGCTGGTACTGCTGCTGCTGCTGCTGCTGCTGTTGCTGGTACTGCTGCTGCTGATACTGGTGCATGTCCCTGTCGTCCATCCCCGGGGACATGCCAAAGTCATGCGGCACGAAGCCTTGCTGCTGCTGGAACGGCTGCCCGCCAGCAGGGTGCGGGGGGATCACGGGCGGTTCGTCCATGCGGTCATCGAATGGCGACTGCTGGCGGTGGTGGAATACAGGAGAGGACTCCGCCCTGCGGTGGCCGTGGCGGTCGCGCCGCAGAGCGGGTGCGGGCGTGCGGTTCCGGTTGCGTATCGGGTCGTACGGGCCATACTGCCCTGGGGCGAGGCGGGGCTGCAGCCGCTCGCGTGCCTCGGGGTCGAGGCTGTCTGTGAGGTTGTCGTCCGACGAAGGGGAGTCGTACGGCCGGGGTGCGACGTATGGCGTGCCCATGCGCCCGCGGCGGGAGGTCGGGATGGGCGGGACGACCGGGGCTTCGGGATCGAAAGCTGGCTCGGGCATGTTCATGGGGGGATTTGGGAAGAAGTTGCCTGCACTTGGCACGGCGCCGTTCATGCCTGAGGAGAGATGAGTCCGTGGTCCTCGTACGCATACACACAAGAGTGCATGAGAGAACAGATCTGGGACCGCCGATTACGTGCGTAAAGCGCCTTGTGTGCTGTACCACGCAAGCCTAACGATACTCTGCTACGACATACTGTCCTTGCCGTCACGCAGCATGGTTCCCAGCCCTTAGTATCCAGGCTGACATCAACGTCAAAGTCTCCTTGCTAGATGTCATGGGCCTGCCCCAAGTCGTCTACTCAGAGAGCGACAACAACTGACAGGGCATCGGGTCCGTAGCGTCCCAAGAAACTTGCATGCGTGAAGTCAACACACGCAGTCGAACAGCTAGCCTCGAGGCTCGCACAGAGTCTCGCGCACATCCTAGACGACGACGGATTGAGTCACGGTTGACAAGCGACCAATGATTGTACTGTAACCAATAGACCATTCTCTGCTTCATAGGCGTCGACAGAGAGTCAATAATCGCTGTGCGTGACCATCCGCACCATCGCACAGTTCTGTGCTCCCCGGTGCAAATTTGATCCTGTCTAGCACGCACGTCGCAGGTGTCAGCAAACGACGACTCGCGCGGGCGAGCAATGACTGATGAGCGACCGATGGACGCTTCGGGGTGTTCGTGGATGTGTGGGGAGGAATCCGTGCGAGCAGGGATGTCAAAGCACAATCCGAGTGGCGGAGGAACAGGTAGGAGAGTGCAAGATGCGACGAACCTGGTACAACGGGGTTAATACCCGCGTGCATCTGCGGCTGGGGGAAAGCAAGGTGCTGGTTCCCGGACATGTACTGGGGAGCTGCTACACGTGAGCACAACTCAAAACACCGGTATCGGGCACTCAGCACTCAACGAGCGGCACGGAGAAGACGTACTCATGGTATGGCTCGAGTACTGCATCTGGGGCATCTGGGACATCTGCCCCGCGAACGCGCCGTACGGGCCACGTTCGCGCTCACGCTCAGCGCGGTGCCGCCCATACTCGTCCGCGTCCGCGTCCTCCTCGTCGACGTACTCCTGGTCGTACTTGTCCCGCCTCCCGCCGCGCGTCGTGAAGCCCCGTTTGAGGTTGTACGCGACTGGGCCTCGGTCCTGCGAGTAGCTGCGCGAGCGCGAGTATGGGCCGTGGCCGTTTGCGCGGCTCGGGTTGTTGCCCATGAGTTTCTGTTTCTGTGTGGGGCCGTGTGAGAGAGATAGAGTTGAGGCGAGCTCGAGGTATCGCAGATGGCAAATGGGGTCGAGCAGGGTATCACAGCAGGCATATGTAGGAAGCACGAGCCTACGAAGGCGAGATGAAGGCCATCGCAGGAAACACACCTCGATCGCGCGGAGTCAGTGTGCGGGGACTCGCGAGAATCTGAACCTCGAGGCATCCACGTGGCAACCGCGTCCCGTGACCGCGACGCGTCGCCATTGTGGCGCTCGAGCTACTGGGCTCGAGTCCTTGAAGAGTTCGCCCGTGCACTGGAAACGAGAGACTCACGTCTACCCAACTGATGCGACATGGCGATATGCGAAGCTTCATACAGCTGTAATTTAAACGCTTACACCCGTCAGGCAACCGTATGCATGGCAAGTAATCAAGCAAAATAAGTATGTGTCTTCAAGCTTACCAGCGAGGTTCAGAACGTGCCTGGCAGTGCGAGTTGTTAGGCATCTGCAGCTGAGCCTGTAGCAGGAGACGAGAGGTGCAAGTGAAACTGTCAACATTCAAACACACAAGGCTCCGGCGAACACTCTTATGCCTCACCTAAGCTCGCAGAACATCGGTCCGCTGCACGTACGCAGTACGTCCACCGAGCTAGCATAAATTAGAGCGCACCTCAGTACTCAGTACATACTCAGTATGTTAGAAATATGCCAGCGCCGCAGCGGCGGCGACCGACACGGCATGCTGCTTACCCGAACAGGCGACCTGGGCGGATCCCGCTGCATCCTACCAGGACGCATCACTTACGCACTGACCGCACGGTCAGTACGGTGTGGGGAGCTTGTAGTAATAAGTAGTCCCTCCTCTGGTCACCACCACAATAACCCTACCTGTGAGTCGACCCCATCACTGTCCTCGTCACTTCCTCTTTCCACGGGCATGGCGTATGTACGCAACGTCAGCTCTTCGCTGGAGGCTGGAGCGCGCCGAATAACACTGCCGCGGCCCGCAAAACGGCGTAACTCGATAAGATGAGGGATGCACGGCACGTCTTGCAAACGAGAAGGCAAGCTGGCATTGAGCCAGCCACCTCCGTTTATAATAACGATGGCTTGACTCACTTGTGTCTTGTACATGACGATTGCACGATGCGGCTCTTGTGCAGCTCCGGCGCCCGTGAACACATCGCACCACGGAGTGAGTACATATGTCACATACCAGCGCCGGAGCGGGCGTATCGCAAGGCCAAAGCCCGTTCTTGGTCCGCAGCTGGCAGCTGGGGCCTGCTCGCGTGCACGTCAAGGGGTGCCGCGCGATCGCGTCAATCAGGCAGGTCATGAGTGAATTGCGAGATACGCTGGCGGACATGCATATGCCATGTCAAGCATGTCTTGAAGAGGCCGCTGAACGCCTGAGGCCTGAGCCTTCACGGTATGTTGGGAGGTGACAAGGTATCGAGTGCTGCATGCTATGGCCGGTGTGCCCTCGCAGAGTGGTTATAACCACCCTTCGCGAAGAGGGCTTGCCGTCGGTACGAAGCTTGCACGGCGTGACGCAGTGGAGTCGCTGAGTTACGAGAGGCTGATATGTAACGCGATCGACCGCAGCGGTTGGTAATTGAATAGATAGGTCGGCAGAAGCATGGAAGGCCGGGCCCCATATGTACTCCATGTCAGCTTGCCATCGTTCCGAGTTGCCAATTCAATGGTCGTCGCTCGGGGAGAGCGCGAACGTGACGCTAAGGGAAGGCTCCCCCTGGCTCCCCGTGGCGCGAACCAGCCTCTCCGGAAGTAACTCGATACACGACCTCGTTCGGAGCTCGAGCGTGTAAGCGACCTGGGCGAGTTGGCAGCGGGAGGATACAGGAAAGGTGCTGTGAGCGAGGTAAGCTCGAAAGGCAGGAGGAGAGGCTCTATATATAGGTTGATTGGCGCGCTGTGGATCGCCACAAAGGCGTCCCATATCGAGCACGTCGTTCTTCGTCCTCTCTGTGATCTCATGGCCGAGCTTCTGGCTTGTCGAGCAGCTTCCATATGGTCCGTGCTACTGCGCATCTGCTATGTGGCCTGACTCACAGTGGAGATACTGGCCGCACGGCACGGCGGAGGAGGGAGCTGGATGTGTGCGACTGTGGGGACGTTCTGTATGGAACAGAGAAGCAGTCGCGAGGGACAAGCTCTGAGAAGACCTAGCTGGAGACGGGCGTGGAGGAGGTGATAAGGATGCGAGAGCCGGAGAGCGATCCCTCCGGTGACGTCTCCCTCTCGACCGCGCTCCTCTGCTCGCCCCAGCCCGGCTCCCTTTCTCTCCTCGTGGTGCGTATGTCACGTCCGTCCAGCAACCTCTGACAATATTCCATTCTCCGCAGCGCTCCCTGCCCTTGAGCACGTCATAGGCCCGTCCCCGGAACTGCATAAATACCCTCGCCATGGGCTGCCTGCCCTCCAAACCCTTCTCTTCCTCTTCCTCCTCCTCCAAACCCAACACCGCAACCATGCAGAAGCTCCACCCTCTCGTCCGCCCCGCCAAGTACCAAGGCGGCAAGGGCCCCTCCTTCTACGCCGCCTACGCTCGCGCTGCTCGTCGCTACGGCTTCGAGACCGGCCGCAACGCCGGTTTCGCAAAGCGCAACAACGTCGTCGTCAAGGTCAAGTCCAAGCACGACAAGGAGACCGACCATGAGGTCCCCGCCGAGTCCATCCAGAACGGTGCGTGATGTCGCGTCAGATTTGCTTCCGTCACGTCCCAGCAAGACGCTCACGCTGTGGGGTTCGTCCGGATGTGTTCCTTATCAGAGTAAGTGCATATATGCGGTCTATGACGTGTTTGGACGCGTGCTGATATGGCCCTTTGTACCTGTGTTAAGCCTCGAGTACGTCGTGCCCGTCAAGATCGGCACCCCTGGCGTCACCCTCAACCTCGACTTCGACACCGGGTCGTCTGACCTTTGGGTCTGGAGGTGAGCTCTCTCTCCGATTATCGGCATGCACGTTCCCTCATCACGGGATCCTCAGCTCCGAGCTCGCCCACGCCTCCCGCTACAAGGGCCACCACGTCTACGACCCGTCCAAGTCGTCCACCGCCAAGAAGGCGAGTGGCTCCTGGAACATCAGCTACGGTGACGGCTCCTCGGCCTCTGGCAACGTCTACGACGATACTGTCACCGTTGGCGACATCGCCATCCCCGGTCAGGCCGTCGAGCTCGCCGAGAAGCTGAGCTCCAGCTTCCTCACGGATGGCGGCAACGATGGTCTCCTCGGTCTCGCCTGGCCCCAGATCAACACGGTCTCTCCCAAGCCTGTCGCGACTCCCGTCGAGAACATGATCAACAAGAAGTTGATCAACCCGGTGAGTCCGCGAAGACCGGTGGATGTATGCGCGCGTGTACTGACGGTATGTACAGGGTGTCTTCACCGTCAAGCTCGGTCGCGGAGACGAGGCTGGCTTCTACTCCTTCGGTGCGTGATATACTTCATCTCCGCCACGCCGCATCGTTCTCACGTTCCTGCCCAGGTTTCATCGACGACTCGGTCACGTCCGAACCCATCACGTACACCCCCGTTGACAAGTAAGTTTAGCAGCTTCTGCGTCGGTATCTCTGTATACTGACCGTAACTCTCTCTAGCTCTCAGGGCTTCTGGCAGGTGCCGTCGACCTCCTGGACGTTGAACGGCGAGACTAAGGAGCGCTCCGGCAACACCACGATCCTCGATACCGGCACCACGCTCCTCCTTGTCTCTGATGATGTCGTCGACGCGTTCTACGGTGCCATCAAGGGGGCGACATTCGACGACCAGCAGGGCGGATACAAGTTCCCGTCGGACGCCACCGTTCCCGATGTCTCGTTCGCCGTCGGTGACAAGCTCTACAAGGTATGCAACCCTGTGTGCTGCCAAAGGGATTGGCTGACGATGCCTTCAGATCAACAAGAAGGACATCGAGTTCTCGGACGCTGGAGACGGGTTCACGTTCGGTGGTATCCAGAGCAGCGGCAACCTCGGCTTCGACATCTTCGGCGACATCTTCCTGAAGAACGCCTACGTCGTCTGTGAGTACTGCCTGTTGAAGCAGATGCTGCCTTTGCTGATCCATTCCTCGCAGTCGACCAGGCAGAGAAGAGGGTCGGTCTCGCCCAGCGCACCGACTAGATGTTCTTCGACGCACTTGTACAACAGCACGGACTCATGGACTTGCATTTGGAATTTTTGTATACGGAGGTGACTGTACGGATCGGAGGTAGTGTGTTATGATCTTACGAACGCTGTCTTACGCTTTGTACGTACTCATGAAGGACGCAATATTCACGTTGTCTGCATACTGGACTCGGCTTGGAGGCGCTCTATGCCGTACTGTGAAACGTGGTCTTGACAGAATCTCGTTGCGACACCGTGCTTGCATCGGCGCCGTGACAGACATGTGGTCGAGGGACCTCGAAAGTTATCGTCGAAGGTACCCACGTCCCGTATTACTCGGTGAGACCGACATTCAGTCACATGTATGCTATCATCCTCCATACTCGTACACCATCAACCTCTGGAGCCCTCCGCAATACTGGCTCCCAGCACCCGGCGGGAGCGGACACGTCGAATTGCACTCGCCCTCGTCGACACGGCGCGCCCCGCCCGTCGCGTACCCGCCCCTGCTGCACTGGCAGTCCTGCGCGTCCTCGATCCCGGCCCACGGCAGACCGATGTGCTGGCAGTACGCGATGCACTGCGAGACGAGGTCGAGGTTGGTGGGGAAGGAGTGGTGCGTCGGGCTGGCGAGGGCGGGCTGGAGGGGCGTGTCGAGGAAGCAGCCTTGCAGGGACCAGCTGCCGGGCGGGAGCGCGGGGGACTTGTATATCTGTGGACGCGGGGACGCGCCAGTGAACGTGTGTGTCCAGGATCGAGTGCGGACGCAGGTACGGATACAATGGTGGGTATTAGTGCGGGTTCTTCTCGAGTGAGAGTAGTACTAGGGGAGCGAGCGCGACGCCACAGCTGCGTAAGTTGGGCGGGACGCGGAGGGTGGGGCAGGGGCTGGACGGGCAGAGAGGGATGTATACGTGTAAGGACGTATGGGGTGCACGTACCTGTATGCGCCATGGCCCGCCACACGCCAGGTCCGCGTCTCCGGCGCAGGGCATGTCGCACTCGGCCGCGGGGGCGGCCTGTGGAGGGGGCGAGGGGGCGAGGCCGGTGCCGCAGTGGCACTCGTCTGCGTACTCGACGCCGGCGTAGGTGTATTCACTGGGGCTGGCGGCGGCGGCGGCGGCGCAGAGCGCGATGCAGGCTGCGGGGGTGTTGTTGGCGAGGGTGTGGGTGCGGACGTTGGTGAGGACGCGGGCGGGGGTGTCGGTTGCGCAGGGGAAGATGGTGGTCCAGTTGAGCGGGATTGGTGGGGGGAGAAGGAGAGTGCGGGGTTGGTGAGGAGGATGAGGAGGAAGAGGACTAGGGAGGATGTTGCGAGACGCTTTCTGGAGAGGATAGGAATGGGCATGGGCATGATGGTCCTTGGGTGAGGAGATGGAGAGTCAAGTCTCTGGGGCATGCGCTAGCAGCAAACGCGGAGGATGCGTTATATCTTGGACGAGCTGAAGTGCGCCGAGAGATTTTGGATGGCTGGAACGACGGATTCGGGCACTCGTTCCGGACCTGAACGCTCCAGACATGCTCGTATGCTCGCTGTGCCCCGAGAGTGGAGTTAGCGAGGGCGGACGTTGACAGCGGTCAGGCCTCAGGGACCGCCGGCATGGAGCCCTGCATATGCTCACAGATTCAAGAGCGTTCGTCAGTACCCGTCTCAACATAACGGAGAGAAGGGGATTGCACCTAGATATAGCAGACCAATCTGTGAGAGTAAGCAGGGCTCGTCGCGGTTGCATAAACTCAGAGGTACATTGAGCACCCACCAGAAGCGAAGCCCGTCGAGAGTGTCCCTGGTTGGCCAGCGCAATGAGAGCGGAATCAAGCCGCATGGGATGGGAAAGGTCAAGCAAAATACGCCCTCGTATAAAGCGCTGTTGTCTACATAGGTCAGTCTCAAGATACCCGCTGGACTTGATTCGCGCGGAGAGGTGCCACTGGTGTCGTTGAAACTTTAGGGCATAGGATCGACAGCAGTAAAGCATGGAAGTCTCACACAACTCCGAGGCCAGCCTCAGAATTCAGTGCCTCAGTCCCGAACCCCT
The DNA here is from genome assembly GCA_001792895.1 of Lentinus brumalis. Classification (NCBI taxonomy): domain Eukaryota; kingdom Fungi; phylum Basidiomycota; class Agaricomycetes; order Polyporales; family Polyporaceae; genus Lentinus; species Lentinus brumalis. The sequence continues at coordinate 473,879 of MARA01000030.1, read as the reverse complement.
ATGAAGTCTTGACATGCTGGTGTAAGTAGTGGTCGCTCGAGGTCAAGTTGAAGGTTACTTATGGTCGCCTTCAAGTCGCGCCTGTACTTATAGCGGGAGTTGCCGCGTCGGCGCTAGGCTCGTCGAAGCCTCTTCCGGCGGTCGACAAGCTTTCTTCATACCTTGTTGCCTCCTTCGAGCCTCTCTACTGCATCTCACAGGCTTCTAGCATACTCATCAGCGAGGAAAATGCTGCGACACATCTACTCTCAGGCTGACTACTAGTAGCTACCGGACTACGCTCCTCCGCAAGCATCCTTCCCAAATGCTACATTTCGCAGCTCGCTGGTTACTGGGCTAAGTGTAACTTGCACGCCTCAAGTGGCCTCTATGACACGGATGTGGAGCGTGTTCTGACTTTTTGCTCTTGGGTAGGTGCGACCTACCTGTCGCACTGCTCTGACACATCTCCTGCAACCCTCCCACTTGACTGATCGCCCGCGACGACATGACACGCAGATCTACAAGTCACCAGCCTTAGGTTCTGGAGGCTGAACTCTGCAGGGGTGCTTCGTCGATACGGCGACCTCGCCTGCATTTGGCTAACCTGTCGTGCACCCCGCCTTTCCGACCAGCCTCGACCTGGTCGGCGAGCCGTTCGCACATTGGCACGGCAGCGATTTCCAGTGCAGATTCGGCCTCGCTGTTGGGGCCCACCTCACGCCGCAGTGCGTTCTGAAACTCACTGTATCCAGTTTCAGACGCGGGCAGTGAGTTGTGTGGCGGATACCAGCGTAAACCGTACCCTAGTCAAGATTTGACACGTCAGACATGAAGGGCATGTTCGTCGGATACGACTCGCATGAATTCACCAGTACGCGTTCAGGTTCAGACACATGATTATACGATACTTTCTCGGACGCGGGAGGCACTCAGTCTCAAGCAGCAAGCCCTTGAGGCATGATAGCTCCTGCGGCCGGGGAGACACGGGCACGGAATTCGTCCGCCATGTCGATCATGCGGACCCACTGCACATCAGCGTGGGTGTTGACCCACTCGATGAAGCGTTCCTAGACAACCGCTCAGTCGGTCGCAGCGTAGAGGTTAGGTGTAGTAACATACGAGCATCAGTAGGACGTGGGGGCGGCTGCCAGAGTAGTATATGAGTGAGCGGCTCGGAAGGAGTACTATCGCACTCACCCGCTGACGTCTGGGTGTATGGTGATCGGAAAGATGAAGTTCTCCTCCTCTCTGTACAGGTAGGTGAACGTATCTTTCCATAGCTGCTCAACGTCTCGCGTGTTGACCTACGAACGCGCGAACGCGTATCTAAGTACACCACTATTTCTCGACAGAGATGTGGCAATTCACCCATCCGTGAGAGTTGGGAGACGTCTTGACAAAGCTGCCACGAGAAGTCAGTCGAGCGACGCACATCTTCTACTGCAAACGTGCGCTTACATGAGAGGAGGCCAGTCGTCGAGGTACCTATCACATCAACGACGTCAGCCTCGTGCAGCATACGAGGGAGGCTTGATTAGCAGGTGTACCAATTAGCTGGGATCTCCACTAGCCCTGTCTCTTGGCCACGAACGAGAGGTTTCATCCAGGTCTCCGCGCTGGCTTGATAGTCGATCTTCGTCCAGGAGTCATCGGTGCGCAGATAGTAGGCTTGTGAGCTATCATGTTGCGGTGGTCAGCGAATGTGCTATAGTATACCGGAATGTCAGCTCGGCGTACTCATGAGCCATGTTCGAGTGATCTGGACGAGGTAAAGGTCAGCCCAGGTCTCATATGTCCGCGCCACGATGGGCCGTTGTCGCTCACCGTACTCAATGCCCTTCTCGAGCAGAAGGCGTGTGTTCTCCCTGCTTGTGTCCCAGCAGGGGGCGCAACTACCTTTCGGAGGGACGCCGTTGTTGAATTTCGTAAGAACTTCGTAGCTGCGGTCGAGAACATCTTTCTGTTGCTCGACGGTGAGTCGAGTCTGTCTTTCGTGGGTATATCCGTGCAAACCGCTTGAGAGAGGTTAGCCAGCGGCCGCTCCAGCTGAGAAATACCGGGATGTACTCACATTTCGTGACCGCCCGCGTCTCGGATGGGAGCTAACTGCTCCGGAAACGTCTCGACACTGTGCGCTATACTCATCCTGCGTGAGTGGGATGCGGGTCGGGTGGCTCGATACCCGAACCGCCACTGACCAGGAATGAACCATGTCGCTTTGATATTATACTTGTCGAACAGCTTCAGCAAACGGGGAACTCCGACTTCCCCGGCGTACATTCCCTACATCATGACGGTCAGAAAGAAAGTCTTGAAGGTTTACGCATGTTATCATAAGTACTTGAGAGAGCGACGTACCCGGGACACATCACATGGCGAGTTCTCGGCTCCCAACGATCCGATCCTGCGTATGATTGGTGTTAGTTCATAATTGAGGGTAGGCTGGCCTCTGCAGAGGCAGCTTACCATCCTGAAGCCGCGTCAACGTCGACTCCAAAACCTACGAGAACCTTGCGCGGCATATCTGATATGAGCGTTCAGACCAGAGGAAGGAACAGGGGGCTCCTCGAGAAGATTGCCTATATATATGACGAACTACGGTGGAGCCTAAGGAAACACGGGACTCCGTTGCTGAGAATCCTCACCAGGCATCCGGGCCGATAGTGGGAGTCTGGGTCGAAGCCTAAAGGAAGATGCGAATGCAGACGTTGAGTCAGGGCTGTCGACAGATATCAGAGTGGTATGGTCTCCTACAACCGACGGACTGATGGTCTCCTACAACCGACGGACTGATACTTACGTTGTACCTGGCCACTCGTGGCGGCACAGAGATAGGTGGGCGAGTCTCACTCATATATGAGGGAGTGATATCATAATGCGAATCAGCTGCACCAAGTGGAGTCTTGGAAACAACGTCTGCGCACCTCGGCTGCCAGGAACACAACCTACCGGCCGCATCGAACGCCATACGAGCATTCCTCATGTCGTCTGGGTGTCGAAGGAAATAAGTATCGGTGGTCGATCTTTACAATACATGGAAAGTTCCCAATTGCGTCCATATGCTGTAGTTACTACTCGAATCTGAGGTCGGACGTCAGTGGTGCATACGACCTGAGCACTCATAAAACACAAGTCACCTTAACCACTGCGGAAAACGGGATATGGGTTCTTCAAGAGACGCGCGTACTTGGCGCTCCACGGCGACAGCTTCACATCCATCTTCTTCACGAACTCAAGCAGCTCGCCCTGATGGCAAGCCTCGTGCAGTCGGAGAGGATCGACCCCGCTGTTCTCTGCAAAGAGCTTGATGTACAGGTCGTCCAGCAGCTTCGACTCCGTCGAATTCTTGCAGTTGCTATAGCCGTAGTCGCGCAAGACGTCTCTGGTGGGTTTGGGAAGAGAACCAGGTTTGGCGGATACAAGCTGCGCGATGTAGTGCTTGAGGTGCCACACGGACTTCCAAACGCGAGGCGAGCCCGACATGGCGTCGCGGAAGCGGGGGTCCAGGAACTCGCCCAAGCCTTTACTGTCGAACAGGGCCGCGATAGACGACGTCTTGTATGCCGTACAGAACTCGTCGAAGGTGCATCGCATGGTGAGGTCGCGGTACAACTCGCCCAGCTCCATAGCGTCACCCACAGAGTCCACGCATGCGAATCCGAAGACCAACCATTCGGACATGGTCGGATTAGGCCGGCACCGAAAGCGGACTGAGGAGACGAAGAGGAAGCATGTCTGCCGCACCAGAGGCAGCATCGTGGAGACAGATGCCCTCAGCTCGTGGTCGGTGATGTTCGGCGAACCGCCGATGTACGCCCAGCTATCCCGCCACCTCGCCAGGTGGCTCTCAAGGCACTTCTGGGCGGACCGGTCCATCTCGAGCGGAGAACTATCCAGGAGATTCTGGTGTTGCAGGAACCACGCGTAGCATGCTCCGCGGTTGCCTGCAGGAAGTGCCTCGTACGTCTTCTTGATGTTCTGAACCAGCGTCCGCTCGCCCTGCCACGTCCGCAACTCCTTCTCCGCGACGCCCAACGCAAACAGTCCCTGGAACAGCCCGAACAGCTTCCACTCGGCGTCCCCGCTGAGAGTCTTTCCCGCCTTGTCGAAGCCGTAGTCGGTCCGCGTCTGCGCGTTGACCGGGAGCACGTCGTTCCGGAGGTCGCGGCGCAGGTAGTACACGGTGCTGATCGGCTTGTTGGCCTTGCAGTCGAAGATGTGCTCCGACCAGTGCTCCTTCTGGCAGGACTTGCTGCAGTACGCGACCTTCCGACACGCCACGCACCGTTTGGCGTCGGGCATTTCCTTCCGGCAGCGAGCACAGCGCTGCGTGAGCTGGGGGTGAGATTCTCTGTGAGCTTCATGCGTCCACAAGACTCTACCTTGAACGGCGTGGACATGTTCTGTGGCGGGCGGACGGGCTGGCAGTGGATGGGGGATGGTTGGAATCGCTGTGTAACTTGGGGTGCTCAACGGAACGCCGCGTGGTCCTGTCAAACGAAGGCTGCTTTCGGCAAGTCTTTCTTCACGTCTGAACGAACGAACGAACGGAGGAGCCACATCACACGCGAAGAGCCATCATGCTGGAGAATCGATATGAAACGAATCATGCACCGTATCGCAGGCCTAGGGAGGCTCACGCATAAGTGACCGCGCACATCACTGTAGCTCGATCATGCACCCCGCCTCATGCCTTCCGCCTCCGTTTCCGCGGCCGCTTACCCTGCTGCTGCTCGTCGTCCGCTACATGCCCGGTTCCGATCCCAGCTCCCTCTCCGCTGAGCTCAGCTATCGCCTTGCGCACGGCTTCGCGCCGCACCTTCTCGGGCACCTTGTTCCAGTACAGCTCCTCCCGCTCGCCGTCTACCACTTCCGCCAAAATCGGTCTCTCGCCGTCCGCAGCGGGGGTACCGGCACTGTCGAGACCGAGGCGCTGCACGACGGGGCGGGCCTCGAATGCGGATACGAGCGTCCGGGCGTGTGCCGGGCTGGACAGACGGAGGTGGCACTACGAACGGAGCGCAGTCAGCATCGGTTAATGACAGAGATTATTGAGTATGAGAGATGGACGCACCGACGTCATGCCCTTGTTGTAGTCGACATAGTCCAAGGTCGACGATGCGGACGCGGAGCCGAATGCATGCGTCGTGAAGAGCGTCTTGAGTGTCGTCTTGTTCGTCTCGGGGTGCACGTTCCGGACGAAGACCAAGCAGCCGGGAGGGAAGGGCGCGGAGGGGTCCAGCGTGGCGTGTACATTTGAGTTGGTGTCCTCCATAGCGACTTCGTCCGTCTCGTCCTGTGTCTTCCCAGAGTCGGGACCACGCGTTGCTTGAAGGTCGACCTTGCCAGCATCGTTGGCCTGGTCCAAGAGTTGCTGTCTGTACGCGAGGTACTCCTCCTTGAGCTCGTCCCATCGAGCCTTCGGAAGCACGCGGAAACCGAACTTGACCGCCTCGTGGGCTGCACTAGATCCCTCTGCTTCATCCGCAGACGCGTCCGTCCTTCGTGGAAGCCACGGCCATTCGTCGACGAGTCGTATCACCGTCTCTTTGTCGGAGAAGGTGACGAGGGCGAAACCTTTGCACTTTGGTGCGTCTCCTGGCCTGTCTTGGTGATGTGGGGGGAGAGTGATGTTCTGTACGTGCGGGGTCGTCCCAGAGTGCGTGGACAGGGAGGACGCGAAGTGGAAGATGCCCGGGACAGTGCGCGACGACAGAGGGATGCTCTCCTGAACGTCGTCCGCGCGTTGAAAATCGGCAACAGCAACAACGTGTGGATAGACGTACCATGTAGACTGTCTGTGCTTCCCATTCGTTTCTCGTCGAGTTGCGTACACGCGTCAGAGCTTCGCTCCAATCTCTCCGCCGTATCTCGTACCCTCCGGGGTCCTCCTTCATCGACAGTTCCTTGCCGTACCAGGCGGCCTTGCTCGGTGACGAGACCAGCATACGTACTTCGAACAGGCACTCGGGTTGAGCCCGGACGGCTTTGACGAATGCTGCATCGGGAGGCTTCACGTGTAAATGAGATATGTGCGTCGATTGTTGCAGGACATAGCTGAGGGGAACCCCTGGATGAAGATCAGCTCTCACTGCCGGTATGACGGGGACACACGTACATCCTTCCTCCGCTGTTGCGACAGCTCTCCGGAGGTCTACGTTGGACCACAAGCTGTAGTCGGACAGGGAAATCCAGAGGAGATTAACCAAATCCTCATGTTTGACCTGGTCTTCCGTGCTCCTCATATCGCCATTGCCTTCGGAGTCGCCCTTGCCTTTGGAGTGTAGTAGTTGCTCCGCGGAGGATGTGGACGCGATGGGTGGGACAGGCGCACATTGTTGTGGAGGTCGGAGGGCTTTCCGGGCGACCTTGCGAGGTACGAACTGGAACATAGATGGGTCCAGACAGTTCGCACGGAGGAGGAGGAGGAGGACGCAAGGAGGAGGAAAGGGAGTCGCGTCACGCCGAAGCGTCTCAGGAACGGATCCATGGGCGTGTTCCACTCCGCGCAGACGGGTGCGCCGCGGGCAGTACTGCACGGCGTGGCCGCAGGGAGAGCAAGTGCGCTCTCAGGGAACGGAACCGCGGCATGATTGCTCTGGACGGAAGCAGTGACGTCACGGACACGATCGGCGTCGCGTTTGGTCGTGTTTGTCCCCGGTCCGCACGGCCGAGTGCTCGTCCTGCCTTCATCTGCCCAGTGCCAGGACTCGTCTGAGTGCGAGGACTGGACTGGACGTGCTGCGACGGGGTGCGCCTCTCTCGGTCGCCGTCTCTCACTGGATGCGCCCTCTCTGCACGGCCCTCTCTCTGCTCTCTGCGCTCTCTCCTCGCTCTTGGCCGGGCTCTCGAGTGCACTCCCGTCCTCTCGCCGCAGCCCTGCACCTGGCCTTTGGCTGTCCTCTGCTTGCATATGCATTCGCAGCTGCTCCACTCCGTTCACGTCCCTCCACCATCATCCGCTGTGCCTATATGCTGCGTATAATCCGGTGCGTCGCTCGCGCAAGCCCCCGGCTCTTCAAGCTTCATAGGTCAAGCTGGATCACACCGCAGGGTGTATGCGACGTGCAATAGAGCTGAAGTACACACGTAAGTTCATCTTCTCGTCCCATCCCGCGCTCGTCAGAAGACCGCGTTCATCCTGGACATCTCCTGGGTACACTCGCCGCTCGCGTCTCGTCCCGCCCCGTGCGCGCGCACCTCCTCGGTCGTGCAGCGCAGTCTACGCTGGAACAGCAAGAAGTCAGTGGCTGTTTCGTAACTTGAGCATGCTCCATACCTGCGAGTTCCCAGCGGTCGCCCAGACGGTCACGGACCGCACGCCCTGGTGAGCATTGACGAAGACTGCAGCGAGCCGGCAGCGGCGCGAAGGGTGCGTACGTCCACAGTCACGCCTGCTTGGCAGAGCTCACCGAAGAGCCGCTTTCCTCCTTCACGACCCAAGCTTCAAGCTCGGGCGAGCTCGTTTGTTCGGACCTCTGCCCTCTACACGGCGGCGTACGCTACAGAACACGTAACGTGTACATGGCTCTGTCGACCTCATCCCTCCGCAACCTCAACGCTGCTCCCATACCTGTTGCCGACCGCCTGAATGCGACATCTATCCGCCAGTCTGCAACCTCGAGACCGTGGCACGTCTACGCTTTGATGCGACATACATGTCAGTGAGCGTGAGCTGTGAGTGAGAACGGACGACACTCACCGCAGGACAGCAGAATCGACCTCAGACTCGGGACCCACTCCGGCCCTAATGAACGCAGGTCAGTACACCGTCCGCACAGGCCCACGACATAGGCGTACCTCGGCGATCTCGACCGGCGGAGCGAAGATGTACCGGCGGAGCGAAGATGTGCAGCAGCAGACAGCCGGCGACGGCGACGGCGGCGACAACGGCGACGAGGTGGGTGCCGAGGTGAGTGGTGGTAGGAGCAGGGAAAGGTGCGTGCGTGGCCGCCTTCACCGCTCACCTCTCCCATTATAGGCTTCTCTGTCTCTGTGGGCGCCGCTCGGACCGTACTCGGGCACCCAGGACCCCGGCCTCTTCCCGCCCGGTACGGTACGCGGTAGCAACGAGGCATGCTCGCTGCTAGATACAGCATGCCAGCGGTGAAGCACACGGCTCGAAGCGTCACCTCCGCCGATTGCGCGCAGCGCGGACGCTTTCGGACTCGTCGCAGCCTTCGGCTGACGTCGTATATCCGGGATGTCCGTGTGCGGTGCCCTGGGTTCCTGATCAGTGACATGCACGGCGACACGCGAGCTCAAGGGTGCGGACTTACGGCGTACGCGCATCGGGTCGCTTCGTAGCACTCTGCATACCCCCGCCTGCGGTGTCACGAATATATTCTATTGTCTCCGACCCAAGTGCGTTCGCTGCGTTGAACGATTCGTCTGCCTACTTAGGATGAGAGGTTATCATGAGCTCCCTACCTGTCCTCTCTGCTGCGCGTACCAGTCCTTGGTGAGCTCCCGACCGTCAATTGCGCGTGTAATTTCAAACTGCCTCGACCTATCGGATTACTGCCCCAGGAATCGAAGCGTGTGTAGAGGTGTTGAGGCGAGATGCTCGGCCGAGAAGGCCTGGGTATCAATGTGGGGATTCATGCATGCACGTCGCTACTCGCGCGTTCGAGCGGTGAATCGCAAGGTCTGGGTCCCGAGTTGTGCATGGAGGTTGATGGGAAGCCAAAGGTAGTCGTGAGACAGTGTTATGGTCGGTTCCATGGACGTGTCGTGACCCGGGAGACCGTGTCTGTTTTCTGAATCAAGCGAACAGGCTACTTGAATGTTACGCCTCATTCAATCGCGGTCTTTCTCCGTAGTCTCCGTACGATCGTGGTCTGTCTCCTTACACGGCCAGAAAATTCCCTCCTGTATTGCTCAACTGAATTGAAGCACTAGAACGGTGCACGGAGGTCTTGCAGTGTGTTTTGTTCAAAGGTCTCGGGGGTAAGAACATACAGCACAAGGGAAAGCATCCGAGCTTCGACACAGCCTGAGACGACACCCTCCATACCAATGTGCAGCCCGTACCTGTCCGGGCGCGCGCATGTGTCAGTGGACGGTACGACGTACCTCTGCTGACCGCACGAAACACGTCACGATTACCAGGTATGTACGCAGCATGCCCGTCCCGTAGGACGCGGCCCGACGTCGGCGATCCGATCTGTGGAGGACATGGTACGCTGTCCGGCTCGACAAAGGGAAGCCGGGATCATCTGCGAAGTGCATCATGAGCACCCTCGCCGTGATGTGGGTAATATTCCCTCACCGCAGCGGAGTCCTGTGCTCAGCAGATGAACTCCAGAGTTTGGTGTGAGCTCAGAATGTCTAGGCATGTCCTCGGTATAGAGAGTACGTCGAGGGTCTATCATTGCGACCACCGGACTCGCGCTGCCACTTTTACTGTGAAGCAATGTCAGCGAACACTGGTCTCCCGAACTCTCGGAAGTGCAAGCAAGCATGAGGGTGTTGCAATTTGCTGCATGCAGCCGCTCGAAGACGCGATCGTCGAGTGAATATTCCCAGCGGGACGTAGGCGAGCACCCTGTGATGCACACACAGCCTAAACCTGAGTTGCCAAGTCAGCAAATAGAGGAGTCTGCACGGTCTCAGGTCTGTACATACTGATATCACAGTGCGGCGAGCTTCAAGCAACGTCTGACCTTGAGGCTATAAGTATACCGTTCCGAACTTGCGCAGTGCTCGGAGGCCCAGTACTGAGTCCTGACTCCTCAGGCTAGACAAGCGACTCACGTACCATGCACATATGCGTCTGCTCGAAAATTCTTGCTCTCTCGCGTCTCACCTGTCCTACTTCCATCTGCGCATGCGCGCCCGTCACCCGTGCTTCACACTGGCCCAGCCTCCCACGGTACTTACTCCCGGTACATAGGCGAGCATGGTACCGGTCCAGTAGCATGCCTGGAGCATGTGTCAGTCGACGGCCATACCTCTGCTAAACGCACGGAACGCGTCAAGTCTACCAGGTACGTACGCAACCATGCTCGTCCCGGCCGGCGCATGCAGCAACTTTGCTGTGGGACGTGGCCTGTCGTCGGCCATCCGGTCTGTCGAGGATATGGTACACTGTCCGGCTCAACAAAGGGAAGCCCGTATCGTCTGTGAAGTGCATTCGTGAGCAGTCGGACCGCCTTCCCAAGAGATGCGGGCGAACCTCCCTCAGTCCTGTGCGCAGATGACCCGCAGGTGGACATGGAGTCTTGTGTGAGCTCAGACTGTCCGGGCATGTCCTCCGTATGACAAGCGCGTCGAGGGACCGTGAGCCCCGTCTCCGGACTCCCGATTTCAGCAAACACTGGTCTCCCGAAGCGCAGGCGACTCGGCTGCGAGCATGGTGGTGTTGCTGCATGCCTTTATTCTGGGCGGCTGCTCGAGGACGCGATCGCCGAGTGGATATTCCCAGTGCAACATGGGTGAACACGCTGTGATGTAGACAGGGCGTTGACCTGAGCCATCAGGTCAGCGAACAGAGGAGTCTGTACGGTCTGCACATACCAGAACGCCTCCACGGTAATATATCCTGTTGTTTTCCGGTCCAGCATCTTCTGGGAAAGGACGCTGATGGCCAGCATGCTTGAACGCATTCACGGCCGGGTCAAGAGCCGAGCGGCGACGAATCGAGCTGCTCACGTTCACGGCTGTTCAAGTCGTGGCAGACACGGGACTCGGAAGCCAAACTGAGAGCTTTGTGTCGCAGGGTTGGCCGCTTCGGGGTCTGAGGACATCCTTGTACCGAGTTCGGTCACAGGTGTCTTGACAGTCGCTGCCGCATAGTGGCAAACTTGGCCGCTTGATGTTGCGTTTCCCTAGATCAGATTCTTGTCAAGAACGCCCCCAGGGAATCAGAGCTGGTAGATGTCCAAAGTACAAGAAGAGACAACGGCCCGCTGGGCATGACATCATTGAATACGGAGATGGGAGAAGCAGCATGTCCGTCGTCGTTCAATCTCGGTCTAAGACCGCCACGGGTGCATGACGAGTTGCGCAATCGGCAGTCAGATGTCGATGTGCCAGCCGCTTGTTCGGGACGCAAGCGATCATTGATGTGCTCGTTACACGAGACATCCCTGCCCACGGACGGACGGTCCTTACAGGCGTAGGGACGAGACATCCAAGGGCTCAGGCTGCAGCACGGCGAGTGTTAGTCGAGCTTATACAACACCCAATCGTACAGCGCAGACTCGAGGGCACAAGCTGAGATAGTCGTAGGGTGTACGCACCTTTATCATGGACGGGAAATCACTGTACCTCCTACAATTCGGAAACCGCAATGGAGCGTCCGTTCAAAGACAGCGTGTGAGGTCCCGGGCGCGGGAGAAGTTTGGGAGGTCCAAACAAGTACGTCCTGAGCTATGATCATGCATGGTGAGCGAATTGAACGCCTCCATACAGCGAACATACCCAGTATGTTGAGCGGATACTCACGCGGCCGACTCTGGACATTCATGACCTGCGCGGAAGGCGAGCCGCTCAGCCTGCGCATCCGCATGCGGTGGACGTGGCAACTTGCGTTTGTAACCCTCCCGGACGTCCTGAGCGCAACAGATGTCAGAGAGACCAGCAATCAGGATGGTATGCGGAGGAGATTTCACCTCGAATATAGGATCACAGGTCCACTGTGTAGAGGATAATCTGCGTTTGGAATCCCTCGAGTATACATTGTGTGAATGATCTGCAAATAACCACGAACGTCCAGGACGACATACCTGTCGCAGGAGCCGAACGAGGAACGGCCTCTTCGCTTCCGCCCGAAGATATGTGAGGTTAGCCCGAGGCGGCTATGGTAGACGAAGCGACGTCGTCCGAACATACCTCTGATTCAAGTCGTAGGCAGGGCCTCGCTGCAAGCTTCCTGAGTAATTCTCCTGGTGTTCTAGGTCAGGACGGTCCGTTCTAACGTCGAGAAGGTCGTGTGCAACGACCGGCGGGCCCGTCGCCTGGTTCGGAGTGATACGACGTCTGTGACAACCAGAGGGAGGCGTGAGCACGGTGCATGCATCTCAATAGGCATGAACGTACCTGAGTGACGCTCCCGGCCATAGGAAGCTCAGCAAAGGCCATAAATTGCAAGCAGGCGAGAGGTCGGGTATCCTGCAAAAGGTTATCAGCCTCGTGGCAACGTGAAATTACGCAAGGTCCAGTCGGAAAGGCACCTATCTCGCGTTCCCGAGTAGCATGGCCGCTCGTCGGCTGACGTCCCAGCCATCTATGTGTGACTTCCTGCCTGTTCGTCTCCGCGTCTGCTTGACCTCCACGGTTTCTCATCCGCCCATCCGCCCGCGGCTTCTCCAACACTTGCCTTTGTCCTTGACTCTCCCAACATCTTGCTGCTGACACCAGGAGTATACGGTGGTTCGACGGTCGTGTTGCAAGGGCGGGAGGACATGTCTCGAGCTAGCTCAGCTCGAGCACTGCTCGGCTGCCCTCCCAACAGCGCCATCGGCGTTCATGAGCGTACACGGTTCAATGTGACCCACAATAAGCCGAGCAGCGGCAGGAACATGCCGGCGAGACACGTTTAGTGTGTGCAAGAGGTTGGGACTCCTGCAAAAGGTCGTTAGCATGCAATGTCCAAGCTGAAACGCACCTGCAGACTGTTCCGGACGGGCGCAGCCGCTCGATGGTTGATGTTCCCCGGATTCCCGGTCTGGCTTACGTGCAGTCCGTCTCCATGTCTGCCCGACCTGTAAGCTCTACTATCTGCCTCGCTTTCGCTCTCCAGAGCTGCCTCTTGTCAGAACGGAAAGCCTCGCTAATCAATACAGCAGTCAGCTTGCAAGAAGGATGCAGAGAACAAGTATTGACACATACACGATCTCGCCATGTCAATGGAGACAGCACCGGGAGAGCCAGCCGTCGAGCCTACGTTCGCTACAAGGCACATAAGCACGCGATATCAGCATACCTTCATCGGCATTCCAGCACCCACCGCGGAGTATACCATGGCCGGACGAATCGGGACAACATAGCTCGGCTCGGAGCAGTGGCTCATCTCGAGCTCTTGCCATCATCAAAGCTTGTCCGCCATCCCGGCCTTCTCGGGCTGTCCATCGCATCGTAGACGAACCTGCTCTCCGTCCCCTTTCCCGAGTGCCGCACGTATAGCTCTGGCTCTCCGAAGATCTGTGATACTAGCTCAAGGTAAGCAGTCCGCCGAGTTGTCTGGCGATCTACGCCGGTGCTCATGAGCGAGCGAGAGAGCACAAGACCCGCGCCAGAGTTGGTCCGAGACGACCTATTGAGGAAGCGAAAGAGACGGACGGTGCACTCTTGTCGTCTGCTCGTCAGCGCTCATCTATTCAGGTTGTGGAAGTGTCCATCGTGGCCGTCGCGGTGAGAGGTTGGTGAGGGCGCCGGTGCTGGCATGCTGTGCAGGACATCTTCGGGATGTCCGTTCAAGGTTAGGGTACCGCTTTGTTTGTCATGCAATGTCCTCCGGCGCCGCGTTACGACTACGTATCGGCGCGGCGGGCTGCATGCCAGGAAGAGGCAGAAAACACGAATACCATTCTTACCGGTGTATCGTACTAGTACAGGACCCAGGTACGGTCGCCGGGCAATCAATAGCGGCCGCCGCAGCGCACCAGATAGTCTGTTCGCCATCGTGCATCAAGCCGGTTAGCGTCCTGTCCCATCTGGGTCAACGACGCTCACCTTCGTCCGTGCCGTCCAAGTCCCATCCCTCCCTCCCTCCGCACCTACGACACTCCCTCTCGTTCCCGGACCGTGTTCTCTTCGCAGCAGATCACCTGCACATGTATTATAAGCCTAGGGACACGGCAGACCAATACATTTGACGCACCTTACTGCCCGCGAAAGTCTCGACAGACCCTGCCCATCGTGGGCAGACGGCCTTGTCCACGGCGTAGAACACAGCAAGGAAACACGCACCATCCCCAGAATATACCCCCAGAAACCACCTGAGGTCGACAATCCTGCTCTGGAGGGAAATACTCGCTTGCCCAGAACGGGGGCTTGCGAGACGTCCAGCGGCACGGAGGCGGCGGCCGCGAACTAACCACGGATCGGCAGCTGCCTGCTCGTACGTCTTCGCGATGCGTCCGCTCGCCCTGCCACGTCCGCAACTCCTTCTCCGCGACGCCCAACGCAAACAGTCCCTGGAACAGCCCGAACAGCTTCCACTCGGCGTCCCCGCTGAGAGTCTTTCCCGCCTTGTCGAAGCCGTAGTCGGTCCGCGTCTGCGCGTTGACCGGGAGGACGTCGTTCCGGAGGTCGCGGCGCAGGTAGTACACGGTGCTGATCGACTTGCTGGCCTTGCAGTCGAAGATGTGCTCCGACCAGTGCTCCTTCTGGCAGGACTTGCTGCAGTACGCGACCTTCCGACACGCCACGCACCGTTTGGCGTCGGGCATTTCCTTCCGGCAGCGAGCACAGCGCTGCGTGAGCTGGGGGTGAGATTCTCTGTGAGCTTCATGCGTCCACAAGACTCTACCTTGAACGGCGTGGACATGTTCTGTGGCGGGCGGACGGGCTGGTAGTGGATGGGGGATGGTTGGAATCGCTGTGTAACTTGGGGTGCTCAACGGAACGCCGCGTGGTCCTGTCAAACGAAGGCTGCTTTCGGCAAGTCTTTCTTCACGTCTGAACGAACGAACGAACGGAGGAGCCACATCACACGCGAAGAGCCATCATGCTGGAGAATCGATATGAAACGAATCATGCACCGTATCGCAGGGAGGCTCACGCATAGTGACCGCGCACATCACTGTAGCTCGATCATGCACCCCGCCTCATGCCTTCCGCCTCCGTTTCCGCGGCCGCTTACCCTGCTGCTGCTCGTCGTCCGCTACGGGCCCGGTTCCGATCCCAGCTCCCTCTCCGCTGAGCTCAGCTATCGCCTTGCGCACGGCATCGCGCCGCACCTTCTCGGGCACCTTGTTCCAGTACAGCTCCTCCCGCTCGCCGTCTACCACTTCCGCCAAAATCGGTCTCTCGCCGTCCGCAGCGGGGGTACCGGCACTGTCGAGACCTTGTCGCTGCACGACGGGGCGATCCTCGAATGCGGATACGAGCGTCCGGGCGTGCGCCGGGCTGGATAGACGGAGGTGGCACTACGAAAGGAGCGCAGTCAGCATCGTTCCATTAACAACAGTGATTAGAGGATGAGAGATGGACGCACCGACGTCATGCCCTTGTTGTAGTCAACATAGTCCAAGGTCGACAATGCGGACGCGGAGCCGAACGCGTGCATCGTGAAGAGCCTCTTGAGCGTCGTCTTGTTCGTCTCGGGGTGCACGTTCCGGACGAAGACCAGACAGCCGGGAGGGAAAGGCGCGGAGGGGTCCGGCGTGTCGTGTGCATTTGAGTTGGCGTCCTTCATAGCTACTTCGTCCGTCTCGTCCTGTCTCTTCCCAGTCTCGGGACCATGCGTTGGTTGAGGAAGGTCGACCCTGCCAGCATCGTTGGCCTGGTCCAAGAGTTGCTGCCGATAAGCGAGGTACTCCTCCTTGAGCTCGTCCCATCGAGCCTTGGGAAGCACGCGGAAACCGAACTTGACCGCCTCGTGGGCTGCACTAGATCCCTCCGCTGCATCCGCAGGCGCGTCCGCCCTTCGTGGAAGCCACGGCCATTCGTCCACTAGTCGTGTCACCGTCTCTTTGTCGGAGAAGGTGACGAGAGCGAAACCTTTGCACTTCGGTGCGTCTCCTGGCCTGTCTTGGTGATGTGGGGGGAGAGTGATGTTCTGTACGTCGGGGATCGTCCCAGAGTGCGAGGACAGGGAGGACGCGAAGTGGAAGATGCCCGGGACAGTACGCGACGACAGAGGGATGCTCTCCTGAACGTCGTCCGCGCGTTGAATTCGGGCAGCAGCAACGACGTGTGGATAGACGTACCATGTAGACTGTCTGTGCCTCCCATTCATTCCTCGTCGAGTTGCGTACACGCGTCAGAGCTTCGCTCCAGTCCCTCCGCCGTATCTCGTACCCTCCGGGGTCCTCCTTCATCGACAGTTCCTTGCCGTACCAGGCGGCCTTGCTCGGTGACGAGACCAGCATACGTACTTCGAACAGGCACTCGGGTTGAGCCCGGACGGCTTTGACGAATGCTGCATCGGGAGGCTTCACGTGTAAATGAGATATGTGCGTCGATTGTTGCAGGACATAGCTGAGGGGAACCCCTGGATGAAGATCAGCTCTCACTGCCGGTATGACGGGGACACACGTACATCCTTCCTCCGCTGTTGCGACAGCTCTCCGGAGGTCTACGTTGGACCACAAGCTGTAGTCGGACAGGGAGATCCAGAGGAGACTAACCAAATCCTCATGTTTAACCTGGTCTTCCGTGCTTCTCCCCTTGCCTTTGGTGTCGCCCTTGCCTTTGGAGTGCAGTAGTTGCTCCGCGGAGGATGTGGACGCGACAGGTGGGACAGGCGCACATTGTTGTGGAGGTCGGAGGGCTTTCCGGGCGAGCTTGCGAGGTACGAACTGGAACATAGATGGGTTCAAACAGTTCGCACGGAGGAGGAGGAGGAGGACGCAAGAAGGAGGAAAGGGAGTCGCGTCACGCCGACGCGTCTCAGGAACGGAACATGGGCGTGTTCCACTCCGCGCAGACGGGTGCGCCGCGGGCATGTACTGCACGGCTTGGCCGCAGGGAAAGCAAGTGCGCTCTCTGGGAACGGAACTGCGGCATGATTGCTCTGGACGGAAGCAATGACGTCACGGACACGATCCGCGTCGCGTTTGGTCGTGTTTGTCCCCGGTCCGTACGGCCGGGTGCTTGTCCTGCCTTCATCTGCCCAGTGCCAGGAGTCGTCTCAGGTGTGCGTGTGCGAGGACTGGACTGGACTGGCTGCGACGGGTTGCGCCTCTCTCGGTCGCCGTCTCTCACTGGATGTGCCCTCTTTGCACGGCCCTCTCTCTGCTCTCTCTGCTCTCTCCTCGCTCTTGCCGGGTGCTCGAGTGCACTCCCGTCCTCTCGCCGCAACCCTCCCGCTGTCATGCTTGCGTATGCACTGGCAACTGCTCTACGCCGCCCAACTCCCCCTCCGCCGCCATCCGCCGTGCATATATGCTGCATATAACCATGTGCGTCGCTCGCTCAAGCCCCGGCTCTTCCTAGGTCAAGCTGGATCACACCGCAGGGTGTATGCGATGTGCAATTGAGCTGCAGTACACAGGTAAGGTTGTCTTCCACGCTCGTTAGAAGACCGCGCTCGTCCTGGACATCTCCCTCGCTACACTCGCGTCTCTTTCCGCCCCGGACGCGCGCACCTGCCGCCATCCAGACACACGTCGCGACTCGCGCGTCATCGGTCGTGCAACGCAGCCTACCCTGGGACTGCGACGAGTCAGTAATCGCTTCATAACTTTAGTCAAGGTTCGTACCTGTGAGCTCTGAGTTCTTATCCTCAGACAGACGGTCGCCCAGCAGTCACAGACCTCGTCCGCTTGGCGAGCATCGACCAAGACCGCAGCCCGCGTACGTCGAAGCCAAACCCACGCCTGCCTCAGAGAGCTCGGTGATGCCTCCGGTGAGGGCCCACCTCCCTCGCTCGCGACTCAAGCTTTGAGCTCGCCCCGCACTCGTCTATCCGGGTCGCTGCCCTCTACACCACGACGTACGCTACGGAACGCGTAGCGTTTACATGGCTCTGTCGACCTCATCCCTCCACACCCTCGGCGCTGCCCCCATACCTGTCGCCGACCGCTCGCGTGCGACATCTATTCACCAGTCTGCAACCTCGGAGACCGTGGCACGTCTATGCTTCGATGCGCCGTGCATGTCAGTGAGTATGAGCTCGGAGTGAGAACGGACGACGCTTACCGCAGGACAGCAGAGTCGGGACCCGCTCCGGCCCTAATGGACACAGGTCAGTACATCGTCCGCACAGACTCAAGACATAGGCGTACCTCGGCGATCTCGACCGGCGGAGCGAAGGCGGGCAGCAGCAGACAACGGGCGCCGGCGGCGGCGACGACGACGACGAGGTGGGTGGTGAGGTGAGTGGTGGTAGGATCAGGGAAAGGTGCGTGCGTGGCCGCCTTCACCGCTCTCTCCCATTATAGGCTTCTCTGTCTCTGTGGGCGCCGCTCGGACCGTACTCGGGCACCCAGGACCCGGCCTCTTCCCGCCCGGTACGGTACGCGGTAGCAACGAGGCATGCTCGCTGCTAGATACAGCATGCCAGCGGTGAAGCACACGGCTCGAAGCGTCACCTCCGCCGATTGCGCGCAGCGCGGACGCTTTCGGACTCGTCGCAGCCTTCGGCTGACGTCGTATATCCGGGATGTCCGTGTGCGGTGCCCTGGGTTCCTGATCAGTGACATGCACGGCGACACGCGAGCTCAAGGGTGCGGACTTACGGCGTACGCGCATCGGGTCGCTTCGTAGCACTCTGCATACCCCGCCTGCGGTGTCACGAATATATTCTATTGTCTCCGACCCAAGTGCGTTCGCTGCGTTGAACGATTCGTCTGCCTACTTAGGATGAGAGGTTATCATGAGCTCCCTACCTGTCCTCTCTGCTGCGCGTACCAGTCCTTGGTGAGCTCCCGACCGTCAATTGCGCGTGTAATTTCAAACTGCCTCGACCTATCGGATTACTGCCCCAGGAATCGAAGCGTGTGTAGAGGTGTTGAGGCGAGATGCTCGGCCGAGAAGGCCTGGGTATCAATGTGGGGATTCATGCATGCACGTCGCTACTCGCGCGTTCGAGCGGTGAATCGCAAGGTCTGGGTCCCGAGTTGTGCATGGAGGTTGATGGGAAGCCAAGGTAGTCGTGAGACAGTGTTATGGTCGGTTCCATGGACGTGTCGTGACCCGGGAGACCGTGTCTGTTTTCTGAATCAAGCGAACAGGCTACTTGAATGTTACGCCTCATTCAATCGCGGTCTTTCTCCGTAGTCTCCGTACGATCGTGGTCTGTCTCCTTACACGGCCAGAAAATTCCCTCCTGTATTGCTCAACTGAATTGAAGCACTAGAACGGTGCACGGAGGTCTTGCAGTGTGTTTTGTTCAAAGGTCTCGGGGGTAAGAACATACAGCACAAGGGAAAGCATCCGAGCTTCGACACAGCCTGAGACGACACCCTCCATACCAATGTGCAGCCCGTACCTGTCCGGGCGCGCGCATGTGTCAGTGGACGGTACGACGTACCTCTGCTGACCGCACGAAACACGTCACGATTACCAGGTATGTACGCAGCATGCCCGTCCCGTAGGACGCGGCCCGACGTCGGCGATCCGATCTGTGGAGGACATGGTACGCTGTCCGGCTCGACAAAGGGAAGCCGGGATCATCTGCGAAGTGCATCATGAGCACCCTCGCCGTGATGTGGGTAATATTCCCTCACCGCAGCGGAGTCCTGTGCTCAGCAGATGAACTCCAGAGTTTGGTGTGAGCTCAGAATGTCTAGGCATGTCCTCGGTATAGAGAGTACGTCGAGGGTCTATCATTGCGACCACCGGACTCGCGCTGCCACTTTTACTGTGAAGCAATGTCAGCGAACACTGGTCTCCCGAACTCTCGGAAGTGCAAGCAAGCATGAGGGTGTTGCAATTTGCTGCATGCAGCCGCTCGAAGACGCGATCGTCGAGTGAATATTCCCAGCGGGACGTAGGCGAGCACCCTGTGATGCACACACAGCCTAACCTGAGTTGCCAAGTCAGCAAATAGAGGAGTCTGCACGGTCTCAGGTCTGTACATACTGATATCACAGTGCGGCGAGCTTCAAGCAACGTCTGACCTTGAGGCTATAAGTATACCGTTCCGAACTTGCGCAGTGCTCGGAGGCCCAGTACTGAGTCCTGACTCCTCAGGCTAGACAAGCGACTCACGTACCATGCACATATGCGTCTGCTCGAAAATTCTTGCTCTCTCGCGTCTCACCTGTCCTACTTCCATCTGCGCATGCGCGCCCGTCACCCGTGCTTCACACTGGCCCAGCCTCCCACGGTACTTACTCCCGGTACATAGGCGAGCATGGTACCGGTCCAGTAGCATGCCTGGAGCATGTGTCAGTCGACGGCCATACCTCTGCTAAACGCACGGAACGCGTCAAGTCTACCAGGTACGTACGCAACCATGCTCGTCCCGGCCGGCGCATGCAGCAACTTTGCTGTGGACGTGGCCTGTCGTCGGCCATCCGGTCTGTCGAGGATATGGTACACTGTCCGGCTCAACAAAGGGAAGCCCGTATCGTCTGTGAAGTGCATTCGTGAGCAGTCGGACCGCCTTCCCAAGAGATGCGGCGAACCTCCCTCAGTCCTGTGCGCAGATGACCCGCAGGTGGACATGGAGTCTTGTGTGAGCTCAGACTGTCCGGGCATGTCCTCCGTATGACAAGCGCGTCGAGGGACCGTGAGCCCCGTCTCCGGACTCCCGATTTCAGCAAACACTGGTCTCCCGAAGCGCAGGCGACTCGGCTGCGAGCATGGTGGTGTTGCTGCATGCCTTTATTCTGGGCGGCTGCTCGAGGACGCGATCGCCGAGTGGATATTCCCAGTGCAACATGGGTGAACACGCTGTGATGTAGACAGGGCGTTGACCTGAGCCATCAGGTCAGCGAACAGAGGAGTCTGTACGGTCTGCACATACCAGAACGCCTCCACGGTAATATATCCTGTTGTTTTCCGGTCCAGCATCTTCTGGGAAAGGACGCTGATGGCCAGCATGCTTGAACGCATTCACGGCCGGGTCAAGAGCCGAGCGGCGACGAATCGAGCTGCTCACGTTCACGGCTGTTCAAGTCGTGGCAGACACGGGACTCGGAAGCCAAACTGAGAGCTTTGTGTCGCAGGGTTGGCCGCTTCGGGGTCTGAGGACATCCTTGTACCGAGTTCGGTCACAGGTGTCTTGACAGTCGCTGCCGCATAGTGGCAAACTTGGCCGCTTGATGTTGCGTTTCCCTAGATCAGATTCTTGTCAAGAACGCCCCCAGGGAATCAGAGCTGGTAGATGTCCAAAGTACAAGAAGAGACAACGGCCCGCTGGGCATGACATCATTGAATACGGAGATGGGAGAAGCAGCATGTCCGTCGTCGTTCAATCTCGGTCTAAGACCGCCACGGGTGCATGACGAGTTGCGCAATCGGCAGTCAGATGTCGATGTGCCAGCCGCTTGTTCGGGACGCAAGCGATCATTGATGTGCTCGTTACACGAGACATCCCTGCCCACGGACGGACGGTCCTTACAGGCGTAGGGACGAGACATCCAAGGGCTCAGGCTGCAGCACGGCGAGTGTTAGTCGAGCTTATACAACACCCAATCGTACAGCGCAGACTCGAGGGCACAAGCTGAGATAGTCGTAGGTGTACGCACCTTTATCATGGACGGGAAATCACTGTACCTCCTACAATTCGGAAACCGCAATGGAGCGTCCGTTCAAAGACAGCGTGTGAGGTCCCGGGCGCGGGAGAAGTTTGGGAGGTCCAAACAAGTACGTCCTGAGCTATGATCATGCATGGTGAGCGAATTGAACGCCTCCATACAGCGAACATACCCAGTATGTTGAGCGGATACTCACGCGGCCGACTCTGGACATTCATGACCTGCGCGGAAGGCGAGCCGCTCAGCCTGCGCATCCGCATGCGGTGGACGTGGCAACTTGCGTTTGTAACCCTCCCGGACGTCCTGAGCGCAACAGATGTCAGAGAGACCAGCAATCAGGATGGTATGCGGAGGAGATTTCACCTCGAATATAGGATCACAGGTCCACTGTGTAGAGGATAATCTGCGTTTGGAATCCCTCGAGTATACATTGTGTGAATGATCTGCAAATAACCACGAACGTCCAGGACGACATACCTGTCGCAGGAGCCGAACGAGGAACGGCCTCTTCGCTTCCGCCCGAAGATATGTGAGGTTAGCCCGAGGCGGCTATGGTAGACGAAGCGACGTCGTCCGAACATACCTCTGATTCAAGTCGTAGGCAGGGCCTCGCTGCAAGCTTCCTGAGTAATTCTCCTGGTGTTCTAGGTCAGGACGGTCCGTTCTAACGTCGAGAAGGTCGTGTGCAACGACCGGCGGGCCCGTCGCCTGGTTCGGAGTGATACGACGTCTGTGACAACCAGAGGGAGGCGTGAGCACGGTGCATGCATCTCAATAGGCATGAACGTACCTGAGTGACGCTCCCGGCCATAGGAAGCTCAGCAAAGGCCATAAATTGCAAGCAGGCGAGAGGTCGGGTATCCTGCAAAAGGTTATCAGCCTCGTGGCAACGTGAAATTACGCAAGGTCCAGTCGGAAAGGCACCTATCTCGCGTTCCCGAGTAGCATGGCCGCTCGTCGGCTGACGTCCCAGCCATCTATGTGTGACTTCCTGCCTGTTCGTCTCCGCGTCTGCTTGACCTCCACGGTTTCTCATCCGCCCATCCGCCCGCGGCTTCTCCAACACTTGCCTTTGTCCTTGACTCTCCCAACATCTTGCTGCTGACACCAGGAGTATACGGTGGTTCGACGGTCGTGTTGCAAGGGCGGGAGGACATGTCTCGAGCTAGCTCAGCTCGAGCACTGCTCGGCTGCCCTCCCAACAGCGCCATCGGCGTTCATGAGCGTACACGGTTCAATGTGACCCACAATAAGCCGAGCAGCGGCAGGAACATGCCGGCGAGACACGTTTAGTGTGTGCAAGAGGTTGGGACTCCTGCAAAAGGTCGTTAGCATGCAATGTCCAAGCTGAAACGCACCTGCAGACTGTTCCGGACGGGCGCAGCCGCTCGATGGTTGATGTTCCCCGGATTCCCGGTCTGGCTTACGTGCAGTCCGTCTCCATGTCTGCCCGACCTGTAAGCTCTACTATCTGCCTCGCTTTCGCTCTCCAGAGCTGCCTCTTGTCAGAACGGAAAGCCTCGCTAATCAATACAGCAGTCAGCTTGCAAGAAGGATGCAGAGAACAAGTATTGACACATACACGATCTCGCCATGTCAATGGAGACAGCACCGGGAGAGCCAGCCGTCGAGCCTACGTTCGCTACAAGGCACATAAGCACGCGATATCAGCATACCTTCATCGGCATTCCAGCACCCACCGCGGAGTATACCATGGCCGGACGAATCGGGACAACATAGCTCGGCTCGGAGCAGTGGCTCATCTCGAGCTCTTGCCATCATCAAAGCTTGTCCGCCATCCCGGCCTTCTCGGGCTGTCCATCGCATCGTAGACGAACCTGCTCTCCGTCCCCTTTCCCGAGTGCCGCACGTATAGCTCTGGCTCTCCGAAGATCTGTGATACTAGCTCAAGGTAAGCAGTCCGCCGAGTTGTCTGGCGATCTACGCCGGTGCTCATGAGCGAGCGAGAGAGCACAAGACCCGCGCCAGAGTTGGTCCGAGACGACCTATTGAGGAAGCGAAAGAGACGGACGGTGCACTCTTGTCGTCTGCTCGTCAGCGCTCATCTATTCAGGTTGTGGAAGTGTCCATCGTGGCCGTCGCGGTGAGAGGTTGGTGAGGGCGCCGGTGCTGGCATGCTGTGCAGGACATCTTCGGGATGTCCGTTCAAGGTTAGGGTACCGCTTTGTTTGTCATGCAATGTCCTCCGGCGCCGCGTTACGACTACGTATCGGCGCGGCGGGCTGCATGCCAGGAAGAGGCAGAAAACACGAATACCATTCTTACCGGTGTATCGTACTAGTACAGGACCCAGGTACGGTCGCCGGGCAATCAATAGCGGCCGCCGCAGCGCACCAGATAGTCTGTTCGCCATCGTGCATCAAGCCGGTTAGCGTCCTGTCCCATCTGGGTCAACGACGCTCACCTTCGTCCGTGCCGTCCAAGTCCCATCCCTCCCTCCCTCCGCACCTACGACACTCCCTCTCGTTCCCGGACCGTGTTCTCTTCGCAGCAGATCACCTGCACATGTATTATAAGCCTAGGGACACGGCAGACCAATACATTTGACGCACCTTACTGCCCGCGAAAGTCTCGACAGACCCTGCCCATCGTGGGCAGACGGCCTTGTCCACGGCGTAGAACACAGCAAGGAAACACGCACCATCCCCAGAATATACCCCCAGAAACCACCTGAGGTCGACAATCCTGCTCTGGAGGGAAATACTCGCTTGCCCAGAACGGGGGCTTGCGAGACGTCCAGCGGCACGGAGGCGGCGGCCGCGAACTAACCACGGATCGGCAGCTGCCTGCTCGTACGTCTTCGCGATGCGTCCGCTCGCCCTGCCACGTCCGCAACTCCTTCTCCGCGACGCCCAACGCAAACAGTCCCTGGAACAGCCCGAACAGCTTCCACTCGGCGTCCCCGCTGAGAGTCTTTCCCGCCTTGTCGAAGCCGTAGTCGGTCCGCGTCTGCGCGTTGACCGGGAGGACGTCGTTCCGGAGGTCGCGGCGCAGGTAGTACACGGTGCTGATCGACTTGCTGGCCTTGCAGTCGAAGATGTGCTCCGACCAGTGCTCCTTCTGGCAGGACTTGCTGCAGTACGCGACCTTCCGACACGCCACGCACCGTTTGGCGTCGGGCATTTCCTTCCGGCAGCGAGCACAGCGCTGCGTGAGCTGGGGGTGAGATTCTCTGTGAGCTTCATGCGTCCACAAGACTCTACCTTGAACGGCGTGGACATGTTCTGTGGCGGGCGGACGGGCTGGTAGTGGATGGGGGATGGTTGGAATCGCTGTGTAACTTGGGGTGCTCAACGGAACGCCGCGTGGTCCTGTCAAACGAAGGCTGCTTTCGGCAAGTCTTTCTTCACGTCTGAACGAACGAACGAACGGAGGAGCCACATCACACGCGAAGAGCCATCATGCTGGAGAATCGATATGAAACGAATCATGCACCGTATCGCAGGGAGGCTCACGCATAGTGACCGCGCACATCACTGTAGCTCGATCATGCACCCCGCCTCATGCCTTCCGCCTCCGTTTCCGCGGCCGCTTACCCTGCTGCTGCTCGTCGTCCGCTACGGGCCCGGTTCCGATCCCAGCTCCCTCTCCGCTGAGCTCAGCTATCGCCTTGCGCACGGCATCGCGCCGCACCTTCTCGGGCACCTTGTTCCAGTACAGCTCCTCCCGCTCGCCGTCTACCACTTCCGCCAAAATCGGTCTCTCGCCGTCCGCAGCGGGGGTACCGGCACTGTCGAGACCTTGTCGCTGCACGACGGGGCGATCCTCGAATGCGGATACGAGCGTCCGGGCGTGCGCCGGGCTGGATAGACGGAGGTGGCACTACGAAAGGAGCGCAGTCAGCATCGTTCCATTAACAACAGTGATTAGAGGATGAGAGATGGACGCACCGACGTCATGCCCTTGTTGTAGTCAACATAGTCCAAGGTCGACAATGCGGACGCGGAGCCGAACGCGTGCATCGTGAAGAGCCTCTTGAGCGTCGTCTTGTTCGTCTCGGGGTGCACGTTCCGGACGAAGACCAGACAGCCGGGAGGGAAAGGCGCGGAGGGGTCCGGCGTGTCGTGTGCATTTGAGTTGGCGTCCTTCATAGCTACTTCGTCCGTCTCGTCCTGTCTCTTCCCAGTCTCGGGACCATGCGTTGGTTGAGGAAGGTCGACCCTGCCAGCATCGTTGGCCTGGTCCAAGAGTTGCTGCCGATAAGCGAGGTACTCCTCCTTGAGCTCGTCCCATCGAGCCTTGGGAAGCACGCGGAAACCGAACTTGACCGCCTCGTGGGCTGCACTAGATCCCTCCGCTGCATCCGCAGGCGCGTCCGCCCTTCGTGGAAGCCACGGCCATTCGTCCACTAGTCGTGTCACCGTCTCTTTGTCGGAGAAGGTGACGAGAGCGAAACCTTTGCACTTCGGTGCGTCTCCTGGCCTGTCTTGGTGATGTGGGGGGAGAGTGATGTTCTGTACGTCGGGGATCGTCCCAGAGTGCGAGGACAGGGAGGACGCGAAGTGGAAGATGCCCGGGACAGTACGCGACGACAGAGGGATGCTCTCCTGAACGTCGTCCGCGCGTTGAATTCGGGCAGCAGCAACGACGTGTGGATAGACGTACCATGTAGACTGTCTGTGCCTCCCATTCATTCCTCGTCGAGTTGCGTACACGCGTCAGAGCTTCGCTCCAGTCCCTCCGCCGTATCTCGTACCCTCCGGGGTCCTCCTTCATCGACAGTTCCTTGCCGTACCAGGCGGCCTTGCTCGGTGACGAGACCAGCATACGTACTTCGAACAGGCACTCGGGTTGAGCCCGGACGGCTTTGACGAATGCTGCATCGGGAGGCTTCACGTGTAAATGAGATATGTGCGTCGATTGTTGCAGGACATAGCTGAGGGGAACCCCTGGATGAAGATCAGCTCTCACTGCCGGTATGACGGGGACACACGTACATCCTTCCTCCGCTGTTGCGACAGCTCTCCGGAGGTCTACGTTGGACCACAAGCTGTAGTCGGACAGGGAGATCCAGAGGAGACTAACCAAATCCTCATGTTTAACCTGGTCTTCCGTGCTTCTCCCCTTGCCTTTGGTGTCGCCCTTGCCTTTGGAGTGCAGTAGTTGCTCCGCGGAGGATGTGGACGCGACAGGTGGGACAGGCGCACATTGTTGTGGAGGTCGGAGGGCTTTCCGGGCGAGCTTGCGAGGTACGAACTGGAACATAGATGGGTTCAAACAGTTCGCACGGAGGAGGAGGAGGAGGACGCAAGAAGGAGGAAAGGGAGTCGCGTCACGCCGACGCGTCTCAGGAACGGAACATGGGCGTGTTCCACTCCGCGCAGACGGGTGCGCCGCGGGCATGTACTGCACGGCTTGGCCGCAGGGAAAGCAAGTGCGCTCTCTGGGAACGGAACTGCGGCATGATTGCTCTGGACGGAAGCAATGACGTCACGGACACGATCCGCGTCGCGTTTGGTCGTGTTTGTCCCCGGTCCGTACGGCCGGGTGCTTGTCCTGCCTTCATCTGCCCAGTGCCAGGAGTCGTCTCAGGTGTGCGTGTGCGAGGACTGGACTGGACTGGCTGCGACGGGTTGCGCCTCTCTCGGTCGCCGTCTCTCACTGGATGTGCCCTCTTTGCACGGCCCTCTCTCTGCTCTCTCTGCTCTCTCCTCGCTCTTGCCGGGTGCTCGAGTGCACTCCCGTCCTCTCGCCGCAACCCTCCCGCTGTCATGCTTGCGTATGCACTGGCAACTGCTCTACGCCGCCCAACTCCCCCCTCCGCCGCCATCCGCCGTGCATATATGCTGCATATAACCATGTGCGTCGCTCGCTCAAGCCCCCGGCTCTTCCTAGGTCAAGCTGGATCACACCGCAGGGTGTATGCGATGTGCAATTGAGCTGCAGTACACAGGTAAGGTTGTCTTCCACGCTCGTTAGAAGACCGCGCTCGTCCTGGACATCTCCCTCGCTACACTCGCGTCTCTTTCCGCCCCGGACGCGCGCACCTGCCGCCATCCAGACACACGTCGCGACTCGCGCGTCATCGGTCGTGCAACGCAGCCTACCCTGGGACTGCGACGAGTCAGTAATCGCTTCATAACTTTAGTCAAGGTTCGTACCTGTGAGCTCTGAGTTCTTATCCTCAGACAGACGGTCGCCCAGCAGTCACAGACCTCGTCCGCTTGGCGAGCATCGACCAAGACCGCAGCCCGCGTACGTCGAAGCCAAACCCACGCCTGCCTCAGAGAGCTCGGTGATGCCTCCGGTGAGGGCCCACCTCCCTCGCTCGCGACTCAAGCTTTGAGCTCGCCCCGCACTCGTCTATCCGGGTCGCTGCCCTCTACACCACGACGTACGCTACGGAACGCGTAGCGTTTACATGGCTCTGTCGACCTCATCCCTCCACACCCTCGGCGCTGCCCCCATACCTGTCGCCGACCGCTCGCGTGCGACATCTATTCACCAGTCTGCAACCTCGGAGACCGTGGCACGTCTATGCTTCGATGCGCCGTGCATGTCAGTGAGTATGAGCTCGGAGTGAGAACGGACGACGCTTACCGCAGGACAGCAGAGTCGGGACCCGCTCCGGCCCTAATGGACACAGGTCAGTACATCGTCCGCACAGACTCAAGACATAGGCGTACCTCGGCGATCTCGACCGGCGGAGCGAAGGCGGGCAGCAGCAGACAACGGGCGCCGGCGGCGCGACGACGACGACGAGGTGGGTGGTGAGGTGAGTGGTGGTAGGATCAGGGAAAGGTGCGTGCGTGGCCGCCTTCACCGCTCTCTCCCATTATAGGCTTCTCTGTCTCTGTGGGCGCCGCTCGGACCGTACTCGGGCACCCAGGACCCCGGCCTCTTCCCGCCCGGTACGGTACGCGGTAGCAACGAGGCATGCTCGCTGCTAGATACAGCATGCCAGCGGTGAAGCACACGGCTCGAAGCGTCACCTCCGCCGATTGCGCGCAGCGCGGACGCTTTCGGACTCGTCGCAGCCTTCGGCTGACGTCGTATATCCGGGATGTCCGTGTGCGGTGCCCTGGGTTCCTGATCAGTGACATGCACGGCGACACGCGAGCTCAAGGGTGCGGACTTACGGCGTACGCGCATCGGGTCGCTTCGTAGCACTCTGCATACCCCCGCCTGCGGTGTCACGAATATATTCTATTGTCTCCGACCCAAGTGCGTTCGCTGCGTTGAACGATTCGTCTGCCTACTTAGGATGAGAGGTTATCATGAGCTCCCTACCTGTCCTCTCTGCTGCGCGTACCAGTCCTTGGTGAGCTCCCGACCGTCAATTGCGCGTGTAATTTCAAACTGCTCGACCTATCGGATTACTGCCCAGAATCGAAGCGTGTGTAGAGGGTTGAGGCGGATGCTCGGCCGAGAAGGCCTGGGTATCAATGTGGATTCATGCATGCACGTCGCTACTCGCGCGTTCGAGCGGTGAATCGCAAGGTCTGGGTCCCGAGTTGTGCATGGAGGTTGATGGGAAGCCAAAGGTAGTCGTGAGACAGTGTTATGGTCGGTTCCATGGACGTGTCGTGACCCGGGAGACCGTGTCTGTTTTCTGAATCAAGCGAACAGGCTACTTGAATGTTACGCCTCATTCAATCGCGGTCTTTCTCCGTAGTCTCCGTACGATCGTGGTCTGTCTCCTTACACGGCCAGAAAATTCCCTCCTGTATTGCTCAACTGAATTGAAGCACTAGAACGGTGCACGGAGGTCTTGCAGTGTGTTTTGTTCAAAGGTCTCGGGGGTAAGAACATACAGCACAAGGGAAAGCATCCGAGCTTCGACACAGCCTGAGACGACACCCTCCATACCAATGTGCAGCCCGTACCTGTCCGGGCGCGCGCATGTGTCAGTGGACGGTACGACGTACCTCTGCTGACCGCACGAAACACGTCACGATTACCAGGTATGTACGCAGCATGCCCGTCCCGTAGGACGCGGCCCGACGTCGGCGATCCGATCTGTGGAGGACATGGTACGCTGTCCGGCTCGACAAAGGGAAGCCGGGATCATCTGCGAAGTGTCATGAGCACCCTCGCCGTGATGTGGGTAATATTCCTCACCGCAGCGAGTCCTGTGCTCAGCAGATGAACTCCAGAGTTTGGTGTGAGCTCAGAATGTCTAGGCATGTCCTCGGTATAGAGAGTACGTCGAGGGTCTATCATTGCGACCACCGGACTCGCGCTGCCACTTTTACTGAAGCAATGTCAGCGAACACTGGTCTCCCGAACTCTGCGAAGTGCAAGCAGCAGGGGTGTTGCAATTTGCTGCATGCAGCGCTCGAAGACGCGATCGTCGAGTGAATATTCCAGCGGACGTAGCGGGACCCTGTGATGCACACACAGCCTAAACCTGAGTTGCCAAGTCAGCGAATAGAGGAGTCTGCACGGTCTCAGGTCTGTACAATCACAGTGCGGCGAGCTTAAGCAACGACCTTGAGGCTATAGTATACCGTTCCGAACTTGCGCAGTGCTCAGGCCTATATTGACTCAGGCTGACAAGCGACTTACGTACCATGCACATGTGCGTCTGCTCGAAAATTCTTGCTCTCTCGCGTCTCACCTGTCCTACTTCCATCTGCGCATGCGCGCCCGTCACCCGTGCTTCACACTGCCCAGCCTCCCACGGTACTTACTCCCGGTACATAGGCGAGCATGGTACGGTCCAGTAGCATGCTAGAGCATGTGTCAGTCGACGGCCATACCTCTGCTAACGCACGGAACGCGTCAAGTCTACCAGGTACGTACGCAGCCATGCTCGTCCTGGCCGGCGCATGCTGTGGGACGTGGCCGTCGTCGGCCATCCGGTCTGTCGAGGATATGTTACACTGTCCGGCTCGACAAAGGAAGCCCGTATCGTCTGTGAAGTGCATTCGTGAGCAGTCGGACCGCCTTCCCAAGAGATGCGGGCGAACCTCCCTCAGTCCTGTGCGCAGATGACCCGCAGGTGGACTCTGGAGTCTTGTGTGAGCTCAGACTGTGGGCATGTCCTCCGTATGACAGCGCGTCGAGGGACATGAGCCCGATCTCCGGACTCCCGATTTCAGCAACACTGGTCTCCCAAGCGCAGGCAACTCGGCTGCGAGCATAGTGGTGTTGCTGCATGCCTTTGTTCTGGGCGGCTGCTCGAGGACGCGATCGTCGAGTGGATATTCCCAGTGCAACATGGGTGAACACGCTGTGCTGTAGACAGGCGTTGACCTGAGCATCAGGTCAGCGAACAGAGGAGTCTGTACTCTCACATACCAGAACGCCTCCACGGTATATATCCTGTTGTTTTCCGGTCCAGCATCTTCTGGGAAAGGACGCTGATGGCCAGCATGCTTGCACGCATTCACGGCCGGGTCAAGAGCCGAGCAGCGACGAATCGAGCTGCTCACGTTCACGGCTGTTCAGTCGTGGCAGACACGGGAAGCCAAACGAGAGCTTTGTGTCGCAGGATTGGCCGCTTCGGGGTCTGAGGACATCCTTGTACCGAGTTCGGTCACAGGTGTCTTGACAGTCGCTGCCGCATAGTGGCAAACTTGGCCGCTTGGAGTTGCGTTTCCCTAGATCAGATTCTTGTCAAGAACGCCCCAGGGAATCAGAGCTGGTAGATGTCCAAAGTACAAGAAGAGACAACGGCCCGCTGGGCATGACATCATTGAATACGGAGATGGGAGAAGCAGCATGTCCGTCGTCGTTCAATCTCGGTCTAAGACCGCCACGGGTGCATGACGAGTTGCGCAATCGGCAGTCAGATGTCGATGTGCCAGCCGCTTGTTCGGGACGCAAGCGATCATTGATGTGCTCGTTACACGAGACATCCCTGCCCACGGACGGACGGTCCTTACAGGCATAGGGACGAGACATCCAAGGGCTCAGGCTGCAGCACGGCGAGTGTTAGTCGAGCTTATACAACACCCAATCGTACAGCGCAGACTCGAGGGCACAAGCTGAGATAGTCGTAGGGTGTACGCACCTTTATCATGGACGGGAAATCACTGTACCTCCTACAATTCGGAAACCGCAATGGAGCGTCCGTTCAAAGACAGCGTGTGAGGTCCCGGGCGCGGGAGAAGTTTGGGAGGTCCAAACAAGTACGTCCTGAGCTATGATCATGCATGGTGAGCGAATTGAACGCCTCCACACAGCGAACATACCCAGTATGTTGAGCGGATACTCACGCGGCCGACTCTGGACATTCATGACCTGCGCGGAAGGCGAGCCGCTCAGCCTGCGCATCCGCATGCGGTGGACGTGGCAACTTGCGTTTGTAACCCTCCCGGACGTCCTGAGCGCAACAGATGTCAGAGAGACCAGCAATCAGGATGGTATGCGGAGGAGATTTCACCTCGAATATAGGATCACAGGTCCACTGTGTAGAGGATAATCTGCGTTTGGAATCCCTCGAGTATACATTGAGTGAATGATCTGCAAATAACCACGAACGTCCAGGACGACATACCTGTCGCAGGAGCCGAACGAGGAACGGCCTCTTCGCTTCTGCCCGAGATATGTGAGGTTAGCCCGAGGCGGCTATGGTAGACGAAGCGACGTCGTCCGAACATACCTCTGATTCAAGTCGTAGGCAGGGCCTCGCTGCAAGCTTCCTGAGTAATTCTCCTGGTGTTCTAGGTCAGGACGGTCCGTTCTAACGTCGAGAAGGTCGTGTGCAACGACCGGCGGGCCCGTCGCCTGGTTCGGAGTGATACGACGTCTGTGACAACCAGAGGGAGGCGTGAGCACGGTGCATGCATCTCAATAGGCATGAACGTACCTGAGTGACGCTCCCGGCCATAGGAAGCTCAGCAAAGGCCATAAATTGCAAGCAGGCGAGAGGTCGGGTATCCTGCAAAAGGTTATCAGCCTCGTGGCAACGTGAAATTACGCAAGGTCCAGTCGGAAAGGCACCTATCTCGCGTTCCCGAGTAGCATGGCCGCTCGTCGGCTGACGTCCCAGCCATCTATGTGTGACTTCCTGCCTGTTCGTCTCCGCGTCTGCTTGACCTCCACGGTTTCTCATCCGCCCATCCGCCCGCGGCTTCTCCAACACTTGCCTTTGTCCTTGACTCTCCCAACATCTTGCTGCTGACACCAGGAGTATACGGTGGTTCGACGGTCGTGTTGCAAGGGCGGGAGGACATGTCTCGAGCTAGCTCAGCTCGAGCACTGCTCGGCTGCCCTCCCAACAGCGCCATCGGCGTTCATGAGCGTACACGGTTCAATGTGACCCACAATAAGCCGAGCAGCGGCAGGAACATGCCGGCGAGACACGTTTAGTGTGTGCAAGAGGTTGGGACTCCTGCAAAAGGTCGTTAGCATGCAATGTCCAAGCTGAAACGCACCTGCAGACTGTTCCGGACGGGCGCAGCCGCTCGATGGTTGATGTTCCCCGGATTCCCGGTCTGGCTTACGTGCAGTCCGTCTCCATGTCTGCCCGACCTGTAAGCTCTACTATCTGCCTCGCTTTCGCTCTCCAGAGCTGCCTCTTGTCAGAACGGAAAGCCTCGCTAATCAATACAGCAGTCAGCTTGCAAGAAGGATGCAGAGAACAAGTATTGACACATACACGATCTCGCCATGTCAATGGAGACAGCACCGGGAGAGCCAGCCGTCGAGCCTACGTTCGCTACAAGGCACATAAGCACGCGATATCAGCATACCTTCATCGGCATTCCAGCACCCACCGCGGAGTATACCATGGCCGGACGAATCGGGACAACATAGCTCGGCTCGGAGCAGTGGCTCATCTCGAGCTCTTGCCATCATCAAAGCTTGTCCGCCATCCCGGCCTTCTCGGGCTGTCCATCGCATCGTAGACGAACCTGCTCTCCGTCCCCTTTCCCGAGTGCCGCACGTATAGCTCTGGCTCTCCGAAGATCTGTGATACTAGCTCAAGGTAAGCAGTCCGCCGAGTTGTCTGGCGATCTACGCCGGTGCTCATGAGCGAGCGAGAGAGCACAAGACCCGCGCCAGAGTTGGTCCGAGACGACCTATTGAGGAAGCGAAAGAGACGGACGGTGCACTCTTGTCGTCTGCTCGTCAGCGCTCATCTATTCAGGTTGTGGAAGTGTCCATCGTGGCCGTCGCGGTGAGAGGTTGGTGAGGGCGCCGGTGCTGGCATGCTGTGCAGGACATCTTCGGGATGTCCGTTCAAGGTTAGGGTACCGCTTTGTTTGTCATGCAATGTCCTCCGGCGCCGCGTTACGACTACGTATCGGCGCGGCGGGCTGCATGCCAGGAAGAGGCAGAAAACACGAATACCATTCTTACCGGTGTATCGTACTAGTACAGGACCCAGGTACGGTCGCCGGGCAATCAATAGCGGCCGCCGCAGCGCACCAGATAGTCTGTTCGCCATCGTGCATCAAGCCGGTTAGCGTCCTGTCCCATCTGGGTCAACGACGCTCACCTTCGTCCGTGCCGTCCAAGTCCCATCCCTCCCTCCCTCCGCACCTACGACACTCCCTCTCGTTCCCGGACCGTGTTCTCTTCGCAGCAGATCACCTGCACATGTATTATAAGCCTAGGGACACGGCAGACCAATACATTTGACGCACCTTACTGCCCGCGAAAGTCTCGACAGACCCTGCCCATCGTGGGCAGACGGCCTTGTCCACGGCGTAGAACACAGCAAGGAAACACGCACCATCCCCAGAATATACCCCCAGAAACCACCTGAGGTCGACAATCCTGCTCTGGAGGGAAATACTCGCTTGCCCAGAACGGGGGCTTGCGAGACGTCCAGCGGCACGGAGGCGGCGGCCGCGAACTAACCACGGATCGGCAGCTGCCTGCTCGTACGTCTTCGCGATGCGTCCGCTCGCCCTGCCACGTCCGCAACTCCTTCTCCGCGACGCCCAACGCAAACAGTCCCTGGAACAGCCCGAACAGCTTCCACTCGGCGTCCCCGCTGAGAGTCTTTCCCGCCTTGTCGAAGCCGTAGTCGGTCCGCGTCTGCGCGTTGACCGGGAGGACGTCGTTCCGGAGGTCGCGGCGCAGGTAGTACACGGTGCTGATCGACTTGCTGGCCTTGCAGTCGAAGATGTGCTCCGACCAGTGCTCCTTCTGGCAGGACTTGCTGCAGTACGCGACCTTCCGACACGCCACGCACCGTTTGGCGTCGGGCATTTCCTTCCGGCAGCGAGCACAGCGCTGCGTGAGCTGGGGGTGAGATTCTCTGTGAGCTTCATGCGTCCACAAGACTCTACCTTGAACGGCGTGGACATGTTCTGTGGCGGGCGGACGGGCTGGTAGTGGATGGGGGATGGTTGGAATCGCTGTGTAACTTGGGGTGCTCAACGGAACGCCGCGTGGTCCTGTCAAACGAAGGCTGCTTTCGGCAAGTCTTTCTTCACGTCTGAACGAACGAACGAACGGAGGAGCCACATCACACGCGAAGAGCCATCATGCTGGAGAATCGATATGAAACGAATCATGCACCGTATCGCAGGGAGGCTCACGCATAGTGACCGCGCACATCACTGTAGCTCGATCATGCACCCCGCCTCATGCCTTCCGCCTCCGTTTCCGCGGCCGCTTACCCTGCTGCTGCTCGTCGTCCGCTACGGGCCCGGTTCCGATCCCAGCTCCCTCTCCGCTGAGCTCAGCTATCGCCTTGCGCACGGCATCGCGCCGCACCTTCTCGGGCACCTTGTTCCAGTACAGCTCCTCCCGCTCGCCGTCTACCACTTCCGCCAAAATCGGTCTCTCGCCGTCCGCAGCGGGGGTACCGGCACTGTCGAGACCTTGTCGCTGCACGACGGGGCGATCCTCGAATGCGGATACGAGCGTCCGGGCGTGCGCCGGGCTGGATAGACGGAGGTGGCACTACGAAAGGAGCGCAGTCAGCATCGTTCCATTAACAACAGTGATTAGAGGATGAGAGATGGACGCACCGACGTCATGCCCTTGTTGTAGTCAACATAGTCCAAGGTCGACAATGCGGACGCGGAGCCGAACGCGTGCATCGTGAAGAGCCTCTTGAGCGTCGTCTTGTTCGTCTCGGGGTGCACGTTCCGGACGAAGACCAGACAGCCGGGAGGGAAAGGCGCGGAGGGGTCCGGCGTGTCGTGTGCATTTGAGTTGGCGTCCTTCATAGCTACTTCGTCCGTCTCGTCCTGTCTCTTCCCAGTCTCGGGACCATGCGTTGGTTGAGGAAGGTCGACCCTGCCAGCATCGTTGGCCTGGTCCAAGAGTTGCTGCCGATAAGCGAGGTACTCCTCCTTGAGCTCGTCCCATCGAGCCTTGGGAAGCACGCGGAAACCGAACTTGACCGCCTCGTGGGCTGCACTAGATCCCTCCGCTGCATCCGCAGGCGCGTCCGCCCTTCGTGGAAGCCACGGCCATTCGTCCACTAGTCGTGTCACCGTCTCTTTGTCGGAGAAGGTGACGAGAGCGAAACCTTTGCACTTCGGTGCGTCTCCTGGCCTGTCTTGGTGATGTGGGGGAGAGTGATGTTCTGTACGTCGGGGATCGTCCCAGAGTGCGAGGACAGGGAGGACGCGAAGTGGAAGATGCCCGGGACAGTACGCGACGACAGAGGGATGCTCTCCTGAACGTCGTCCGCGCGTTGAATTCGGGCAGCAGCAACGACGTGTGGATAGACGTACCATGTAGACTGTCTGTGCCTCCCATTCATTCCTCGTCGAGTTGCGTACACGCGTCAGAGCTTCGCTCCAGTCCCTCCGCCGTATCTCGTACCCTCCGGGGTCCTCCTTCATCGACAGTTCCTTGCCGTACCAGGCGGCCTTGCTCGGTGACGAGACCAGCATACGTACTTCGAACAGGCACTCGGGTTGAGCCCGGACGGCTTTGACGAATGCTGCATCGGGAGGCTTCACGTGTAAATGAGATATGTGCGTCGATTGTTGCAGGACATAGCTGAGGGGAACCCCTGGATGAAGATCAGCTCTCACTGCCGGTATGACGGGGACACACGTACATCCTTCCTCCGCTGTTGCGACAGCTCTCCGGAGGTCTACGTTGGACCACAAGCTGTAGTCGGACAGGGAGATCCAAAGGAGACTAACCAAATCCTCATGTTTAACCTGGTCTTCCGTGCTTCTCCCCTTGCCTTTGGTGTCGCCCTTGCCTTTGGAGTGCAGTAGTTGCTCCGCGGAGGATGTGGACGCGACGGGTGGGACAGGCGCCCATTGTTGTGGAGGTCGGAGGGTTTTCTGGGCGACCTTGCGAGGTACAAACTGGAACATAGATGGGTGCAAACAGTTCGCACGGAGGAGGAGGAGGAGGAGGAGGAGGACGCAAGTCGCGTCACGCCGACGCGTCTCAGGAACGGGCCACGTGGGCAGTGTCACACTGCGCGCTGATGGCGCGCCGCGGGAACTACTGCACGGCTTGGCCGCAGGGAGAGCAAGTGCGCTCTCAGGCAACGGTACATCGGCATGATTGCTCTGGGCTCTGACCATAAGCATGCGCTGGCTCCAGCGACGCCCTGCCCTTTGCTTCCTGCCTCCATCGTTACCCCGCGCGGCGTCGCCACAGCTCCCGCACCCAGGCTAGAAGCTCGGACTGACCTCGCTGCCGATCCCCCAAGCGGAGGCTAATAAAGCTTCGTCTTCCTCCCGACGATCCCAATCTTGTCGCCACCACGAAGGGAAGCTGAAAGGAGACGGCTGCATGATTCTGTCAGTCCGTTGACATCGACCAAGGTGTGTAAATCGCTTGCTTCGCTCGTATGGCTTCCGGGGATTCCAGTACCGGGGAGCGGTCGGATGTGAGGTTAGATGCGACGAGGCCCGGGGGATACATAGCTCACGATTCTCCGACGGACCCCGTCTTCGCTCTTCTGCTTCTCCCACCTCCATACATCCACTGAGTTCGCCCCACAGTGAGCACTTCCCCTCCAGGCACCGCTTCTCGTCCTCGGCAAACAAGATTAGCATGGCCGATCACGACTCCTGGCAGTTCGCGACTGCCTTCGCTGCCCTCCTTGTCGTCGTCTATCTGGTCAGACGCCATTTCGACCCGGTACGTGTCCGCTCGTCTCTCTTACGTCGCCGCGTCTCATCCAGTCCGTAGCTGCGCTCCATTCCAACTATTGGCCCCTCCGCGCCACTGCTGTCCTATGTAGGCGCCATCCGGTATATCCTGGATCTCGAGGGCATGGTGCGAGAAGGTTACAAGAAGGTGCGTACTGACGTATCCAGCATAGTCCGGCATTCCGTCTCCATCCCGACCGCGACGCAAGCCGCTCACTTCCCGCACGACGTCATCTCGCTCCTCGTGACTTCTACTTACTATGCCGCCCGCAGTACTACGGCACGATCTTCAAAGTCGCCATGCTCGACGGCTGGCTCGTCATCTTCACCGGCCCCAAGCTCATTGACGAGCTGCGCAGAAGCCCGGACGAAGAGCTCTCCGCAGACGAAGGTGTCGCCGAGGTGAGCCGCCGTGCCCTGACCGGAGCGCGAGGGTTCACTTGTGAACCTGTTCCTGACGTGCATTGGTGCCTGCCTTCAACAGGTCCTACAACTGCGGCTTACGCTCGGTCCTGGCGTCGATGACCAGTTTCATGTCGCGGTCGTGCGCGAGAAGCTCACGCGCAACTTGGGCGCACTATACCCGGATGTGTTTGACGAGATTTCGGTCTCGTTCAACGAATATATACCCGCTACTGACGGTGAGTACGCGTCTGGAGGATACTGCACACTTTGGCTCACTCGTGTCCTGGAAGACTGGACGGAAGTTCAAATATGGCCCGTCGTGCAGAAGGTGATCGCTCGCGCGAGCAACCGCGTGATCATCGGCCTTCCCCGCTGTACGTCCACATGCTGTCTCAACCGAGAGCCAGGTCCTGATACCAGATGCTATCGCAGGTCGAGATGAAGTATACCTAGACGTGGCTATAAACTTCACGAACGATGTCTTCGCCTCTTCGTTTCTAATCAACCTGTTCCCGGGATTCCTGAAACCGTAAGTGCCCGCCCGCTCGGTTTCCGCGTTGTTCTGCTGACAAGGTTGCTGCAGGCTGATAGGCAAGGCGGTCCCCATGGTGTCGAAGAACAAGAAGAAGCTCATGCCGATGGTTATTCCCATGCTCCAGGAGCGGCAGCGCATGATGGAGGCGCACGGCGACGACTGGGAAGGCCACCCGGTACGTTACTGCCGCCGCACATGAAGTACACGCGAGACTTACCTGGTTCGACCACAGCGCGACTTGCTCCAGTGGCTATTGGAGGAGGCGCGCGTGAAAGGAACGCCGTTCGAGCACGTCGTCGAGAAGGTCCTGCTCGTGAATTTCGGAGCTATCCACACCTCGAGTGGGGTACGTCCTCTGCCTCTGCCTCTTCCCAAACCAGACTTCGCTCACACGCGACCTACGCAGGCATTCACGCATGCGCTGTACAATGTCGCTGCATATCCTCAGTATATCCAGCCGCTCCGTGAAGAGATCGAAGAGATCGTAGCCCATGACGGGTGGAGCAAGGCGTCACTAGGCAAGATGCGCAAGCTCGACAGTTTCTTCAAGGAGACGATGCGCCTCGCGGACGGTTCCCTCCGTACGTCTTCTCGTCTCTGCCTCCTCATCTATCGGGGTGACGTGGCGCTCACTCCCGAATCGCTCGCAGTAAACATCTTCCGCAAGGCGGTCAAGGACGTCACCCTCTCCGACGGGACGCGCATACCGAAGGGCACGCTCGTCGCCGCGGCGTCGGTGACGGCGCACACGGACGACACGCGCTACCCGGAGCCGGACGTGTTCGACCCATTCCGGTTCGCTCGGATGCGAGAGGGCGGCGTGGAGGACGCGGTGAAGCACCAGCTCGTGAACACGTCCGTGGACTTCCTCCCTTTTGGGCACGGGAAGCATGCATGGTGAGATCCAGTGCCTCGCTTCTGTCTCGCTTTGTTGTCCATCGAGTGCTGACCCTGCATGGCCACCGCAGCCCAGGGCGGTTCTTCGCCGCGAACGAGATCAAGACGATGATGGCGTACCTGCTGCTCAACTACGACATGAAGTTCGCGGAGGAGGGCAAGCGGCCGACGAACATCCGCTTCGGACCTGCGAACCTGCCGTCGACGAGTGCGAAGGTGCTGTTCAGGAAGCGGAGGCGAGATGAAGAGACGAATAGTGCGTCATGACCAGGACCATTGACACGAATGAACCGACGCGTTGTATCTGGATTCACTTGGGCGGCACTGA
The DNA here is from genome assembly GCA_001792895.1 of Lentinus brumalis. Lineage (NCBI taxonomy): Eukaryota > Fungi > Basidiomycota > Agaricomycetes > Polyporales > Polyporaceae > Lentinus > Lentinus brumalis. Next base: position 434,414 of record MARA01000030.1, on the reverse strand, counting down.
ATGATCTGCCGCCACAGCCTGGATGGACTCATTTTGCGTTTTCGACGGTGCTCCGTGTGTCGAGAAATGTGACGGCAGCGCTTGGGGTGTCACCGTGTACTTGAGTAAGGAAGTGATAGCATACATGAGGGTTGTATGTAGGTGAGTGGAGGTTGGTACCTGCTGGCTGAGGTAAGTCTCCGAACAGGAGGCAAACTGGAGTGTCTCATCCGGCCTGTAAAGACTTCTCTATAACGACCAGATAGCGACCATGCTGATCTTCATGGCATGAAACCACCAACGTCGTGCGCTTACCGGGCCCGCGGCACTTGCCGCTCGCTTATGGGCCATGACGCGTGTTGACGCGTGTGTTCGAGTTTTGTGAACCAGCCACACCGACAACTTACAAGGAACCACATCCCTCCGATCAACACTATGTCTGTTCCATCACTGGGTGAAGCGCCGGATTCCAGAATTAGAGCATGTGCGTCATATATGTAGATTCGAAGCAAATCCCCAAGACATACAACGTAGATGCTTGCTCATAACGCATTCGCTTAGCACGCTCACATATCGGATGTATTCCAGACATATTCCACATAGATATCACGCCAAATGCTTGCTCATGAGACATACTTACGTTACGTGGTGTCACTGGTGACAGCAGGCTCTGGCTTCCCATATTAGGCAGGCATTTGCTCGCTGCTCTCCACAGCGTCGCCGCCGCCGCCGCCGGCAATCTGAATCACACCTGATTTTGCACGCTGCTATACCAAGATTGTATTTTGACAAAACTAGTACGATATCATATGTGGTAGGAGTAGTACTGGCATACCCTCGTCGTTCCCGCTGTGCTCCTTCCCAGTGTGCCCACAGCGACCGCGAACAAAAGAATGACCCACCTCAAGAGTGCTGGCGTAAATCCAAGAGCACGACTGGAGGGTGACTGTGAGACATGGCTGCTGTCATTGATAGAAGGTGTACATACCATGATGGCCACGAGCAGGATCAGCGTTGAGGATGCTAGATGCTTGCGGCAGGAGTAAGCAGCGGATTGAGGCATCCCGCACCAGATGGACATACCTTGTGCATACAAGCGGATGCGGTACTTGCACATCGACTCGAAGACTGAGGGGATGCTGTGACGCCACCGCGGCGCATATATGCACCTGCCTGCGTAATACAAGGCAGACGGTCAGGCCTCTGGGTCGAGGTAGACGAGAACGACACACCTGAATGGGCCCTGATTATATGTTGAAGTCGTGAGGGTCATGGGGGTCATCATAGTGTCAAAAGGGCGTACCATTCTCCAGATCCCATCCAAGCCTCTCCAGATCCCCACCCAAGCCTATACCGGCATCCTCGACCAGCCCACCACTTTGTCTTGAACTCTTGAGCCGCAGCTGTTGCCAAAGAGCGTGAGGAGGAGGAGCTAGCACTGTCGACAGATCACCACAGCGGAGGGAGAAGTCGTCGTGTCGCTGCGTCGAGATGACGGTGGTCGAGCTCGACTCAGTATATGACGAGTCGACGACAGCTGAGCCAGTGACAGTGACTCAAGTGTGGTGACCGGTGACCGCGAGTAACATTAGCTGGCAAAAGACCTGCGCAAATATTTGTGAGGGATATGCATAGAATTCGTGAATAGCGAACAGATAGCTCGCTATATGACATTTGCCCAGGAATTCGGCGAGAATCTGTCGAGAATGTACATATGCGATGCAGATGCTTCAATTGCGGAATCTGGCGTTTCACCCAGTGCATGGTTCATGGTATATTTTCTTTGCTATCTCAGGAAGCGAGGGATATGCTCACCGAACTTGTGTCAGGCCGCTCCGGCCTCCTCAGATTGCACACATTGTGCTTGGTGTGGCGAGGAATCGCCCGACATGAAGCGATGCTCGGGTTGTCGGAAGATCGCGTACTGCAGCCCCAAATGCCAAAAGGACCAATGGCCGGCACACATCTTCGACTGCAAGGTCAACAAGCCGATCAGCACCGTCTACTACTTGAGCCGCGACATCCGGAACGACGTCATCCCAGTGGACGGGCAGACGCGCATCGACTACGGCTTCGACAAGGCGAGCAAGACGCTTCGCGGCGACTCCGAAAACAACCTGCTCAGTCTGTACAAGGGGCTTTTCATGCTGGGAGTCACGGAGAAGGAGCTGCGCAAGTGGCAGAGCGAGGGCGCACTGGTCGAGAACATCAAGAAGACGTACGAGGCGCTCCCTCCAGAGAACAGAGGCGGATACTACCCGTGGTTCCTGCAGCACCAGGATCTTCTCGATGGGTCTCCGGTCGACCCGAACCGCGCTACTCAGGTCAGCATTGAGAGCAACCTTGCGATGTGGCGGAAAGGGTGGGCGTATATGGGTGGTTCGCCGGACGCCACCGAGCTCCAGATGAAGGCGGGGCTCTCTGCACTGTCTCCCGAGCGGACGGCGTGCTTCCTGTTTGTCTCCGTCGCCCTCTCCAGCAAGCGACCCAATCCGTTCCTGCCCTCGTGGCTGACCTTCGGGTTCGTCTCCACGAACTGCGGAGGCGCGGAGATCGGGCTGGGCGGACTGTACCAAGACCTCGTCAAGCGATGCACCTTCGACGAGTTCTGCACTGCGTACGAGACGTCGACGATCCCAGCTCTGTTTGAAAGCAAGGGCTTGGGGAAGAGGGACCGCCTCTTCTGCGACGTCATGGCGGGCTCGCCTCGCTTCTGCAAGTCCGTGTGGCACCTGAAGCACTACATCGACAAGGTCGTGTCCTCCAAGCCGGGTTCCGAACACGTGCCATCACCGGAAGCGGGGTATGACTACGGGTACAACAACTGCAAGGGCATCGTGGACTGGAAGCTGCTGGACGACCTGTACACGAAGCTCTTTGCGGAGAACAGTGGAGCGGACCCTCTTCAGTTGCACGAGGCTTTCCAGAAGGGCGAGCTGTTGGAGTTTGCGAAGAAGTATGTGAAGCTCGCGCCGTGGACGGCGAAGTACACGCGTCTCTTGAAGAAGACGTAGACCGCTGCCGATGTCAGCGGGTAGAGGTGCGTCAGTTACCGCGTCGTGCTTGCTCTCACTACTGACGATTGAGTCCAAGATTGAGTAGAAATGACTCCAGATCGCGGAGAATCTTGCAGATTATGCTCATACTGTATTCATTTTGTCACCGTCACTCCCGATGACTGCTGTGGCCGACAAGCTGTGCGCGCTAGACGCACTCCGGTCGAGGTAGTCGAGGTAGGTCCGGTAGAGGTACGTTGACGTTACCTCTCACTTTCAAAGTCTTGAGGTCTCAATGCGACACTCACCAACCGAAGGAAGGCATGTCTGTCTCTCATCATCTTAGCCACTGCTTGATGCTGAGTGGGCGTCTGCCGTTCACGGCTTTCGAATTGTTGTCGATCTCCTCTGGGCTGCTCGTATTTGCCTGTGAAAACACTTTGGTCGAAAGCGTGAAGGACGCAACTGGCCTCAGTGGCAGCACAGCGTCACAGTGCCACCTTCTATTCGGCACCCGGGGGAACATAAGCTGAACCGTCTGTCTCTCCCGGGTCTTCCTCACTTTCACCGACGCGTGCCCCGCAATGCAGCAGGTGAGCATCGCCCGCCTGCAGTTGGCCTCTGACGATCGCGACTGATGTGATACCTAGATGGCGGACGAACAGCGCTGCGGCTACGCGGACTGCGATATCACTTCGTCCGACTTGAAGTGTTGCGCCGAATGTCAGAAGGTCCGGTACTGCAGCAAGAAGTGCCAGAAGACGGATTGGGAGAAGCACATCTTCGTTTGCAAGGCCGGAAAGCCCATCAGCACGGTCTACTATCTTGCGCGCGACCTTGGGCGCGACGACTGCAAAGTACCTCCCCACCACCAGACCTGTGTCGACTATGGCTTCGACAAGGCGCTGCGGATCCTCGGCTCAGAAGGCGTGAACAGGCTGTGTATGGTCTATCAGAAACTCGTTCGTCACTTCCGCGTCCCGCTCAAGACTTTGCGGACATGGCAGAAGGAGGGCCGGCTCGTCGAGGGCATCAAGTCCGTATTTGAGGCCAAAGAGGAGAAAGGCGACCTGTACGACTGGTTCTTGAAGCATCAGTATCTCCTCGATGGCTCCTCGATCGATCCAGTCACCACTGTACGCCAAACTATGACCTCCGTCACCGCTATGCTTCTCAAGGTGTGGCCGTATGCTGGCGGCTCCCCGCACGACACTTTCGCCACGCTGCTCTCCAAGAGCGCGAAGTTCTCCACGAACCAACACAGCTGCTTCTTCTTCGTTGCCGTGATCCAGAATCCGGGCGTTCCTGACCCGGACATCGAGTTGCGTCTCACCTTCGGCTTCGTCGCCGAACAGGCGCTCAACGTCAACCTTGGCTTCAATTACGCGGAGCTCTTCACCCGCTGCACCTTCGAGGAGTTCTGCCAGGCGTATGAGCGTTCCGCTATCCCTGCGCTCTTCGTGCGCTACGGCATCGTCGACGTCGGCCATCACCCGCTCTTCCGAGACGTCATGTCCGGCTCTCCGTCCACCTTCAAGTCGGTGTGGAGGCTGAAGTTCTACATTGAGGACGTTTGCCATTCCCGTCCGGGTGAGCACACGCCCCCCGCGCCTTCCGTCGTGGCCGACTACGGCTATGGAAACTGCAAGAACGCGGAGGAGACGAAGCTGTTGGACACGCTCTACACGCAGCTCTTCGGGAAGCATGCCGTGGACCCCCTTGCACTCCACGTCGCATGCCTCAAGGGCGAGATGCTCGAGTTCGCGAAGAAGTACATGAAGCTGTCGCCCTGGACCGCGAAGTACGCTCGCCTCTTGAAGAACTCGTACTCGGGGTGATGATGTGAGGTACGCGATGTCATGCTTGCCAGGTGGCAATAGGTGGCCTGACGTCTCAGCTCTGGATGGCATCGGCAACACGACCTTGGAACCTCGTGAAGGCGAAGGTCATTCGCTGTGAGTAGTCCTCAGCGTACAGATCCTGTTCACTGCTGACGTCCGACCTTAGTAGGGATGACTGCAGAATTCGGACTTTTTGAGCGATATGCACGTATTGTAATGATCATCCCCTTTGACACCCAGACGACGGGGACATCTATATTCGCTGCGATGTTGTCGTACGCCGGCAGTCGAGGTGCGTTGAAACCCCCTCATTTATCCCCTCATCTAGGACGCAACACAAGGTCTCGACAACGCAGGCAGGTGTACTTACACCCGCCGCGTACGGCGAGACAGAAGAGCTCCGTTGGATCAAGGTGCTGTGGAAGGTCCGGCTCATAACGAAAGGCGATTGCCCAGCCGTGAGGGGCGCATGCCGACAGTGTTGGCAGATGAACTGCAGCACTACACTAAATGTCCACGGAAACAGAGGCACGCGGACGGCATCTGAGACAGCCTTCGACGGACTCGCAACGTTCGCGGACGGACTGGGGAAACTGAGTGCAAGGTGTGATCCTGGTGGTGGAATTTGCGAAAGATTCGACGAAGTCGGTCAGCATTTCTTCAGGCTCAGGGGACTCGCGGATCAATATCTCCACAAGCCGGGCGGTTGCGCGTGCGTCGGGCAGGTGTATCATCGCTCGCGTATTGCTCCTACAGCTGATTTTGCGTGCACGACAGATTGGATTCCCCATAATATGCTGCCAGGGCGACGTTGCCTGATGCCTATACCCTCGTGAGAGGGTGTTGCTCATTTGATGATATTTACGGCCTTTGACTAACTTTGTTGCTGTCTCTCCGCGTGCGGCAACGGTCCTCGTTCGTAAAGACGATCATCTTGCGCTGTGGGAAGTCCGTGGCCGAGATTGTCAAGGATGTTTACTTGAGTAGCAGCACAAGGGTCACATGTTGGCGCCACCTTCTATTCGGCACCCCGGGGCACATAAGCCGTCTCCCATGGGCCGTCTCGAGCCGTCATCGACGCGTCCCCCGCAATGCAGCCGGTGAGTATATCGTACACCCACCTACGACGAGCGCGACTGATGTGGCTTGCAGACGGCGCACGAACAACGCTGCGGCTACGTGGACTGCGGAAGCACTTCATCCGACTTGAAGTGTTGCGCCAATTGTCGGAAGGTCCGGTACTGTAGCGCCAAGTGCCAGACGATGGACTGGGAACGCCATGTCTTCGACTGCAAGGCGGGGAAGCCCATCAGCACCATATACTATCTTGCGCGCGACCTGGGCCGCCACACCTGCAAGGTGCCTCTCCACCACCAGACCTGTATCGACTATGGCTTCGATAAGGCACAGCGGTGCCTGGGATCGGAAGGCGCGACTGAACTGGCCTCCTTCTACCGCATGCTCATTCGTGACGTCGGAGTCTCCCTAACGCTGCTGCGCAAGTTGCAGAAGGAGGGCAGGCTCGTCGAGGGCATCAAGTGCATATTCGAAACTTGCCCGCCCGAGATTAGAGAGCAAGAAGACGGCCCCTACCACTGGTTCTCGGTGCATCATTATCTCTTCGATGGCCGCGCAGCCGACCCAGTCACCCAAGCACGCCAGATGTTAACGCACACCAGCACCATCATCATCAGGGCGTGGCCGTATGCTGGCGGCTCCCCCAGCGACACGCTCGAAACGATACTCTCCAAGCGAGCGGAGTTCTCCACGAATCAATTCAACTGCTTCTTCTTCGTCGCTGTGATTTTTGACCAGTCCGTTCCCGACCCGGACATCTGGCTGCGTCTCACCTTCGGCTTCGTCGCCGAGCAGGCGCTCAACGTCAACCTTGGCTTCAAGTACGCGGAGCTCTGCAAGCGCTGCACTTTCAAGGAGCTCTGCGAGGCGTACGAGGGCTCCTCCATTCCTGCGCTCTTCACGCGCTACGGCATCGTCGACGTCGGCCATCACCCGCTCTTCCGAGACGTCATGTCCGGCTCTCCGTCCACCTTCAAGTCGGTGTGGAGGCTGAAGTTCTACATCGAGGACGTCGGCCACTCCCGCCCGGGTGGGCACACGCCACCCGCGCCGTCCGTCGTGGCGGACTACGGCTATGGGAACTGCAGGAACGCGGAGGAGACGAAGCTGCTGGACGAGCTCTACGCGCAGTTATTCGGGAAGCATGCCGTGGACCCCCTCGCACTGCACGCCGCATGCTGCAAGGGTCAGCTGCTGGAGTTCGCGAAGACGTACCTGAAACTTTCGCCGTGGACGGCGAAGTACGCCCGCCTTTTGAAGAATGCGTACCCCATTTTGAGGGCTCGAGCTCTCAGCTGACTCGAGGTATGTGCTGTCGCACTTGTCATGCAGCGATTTGTGAGCTGACTCTCAGCTCTGAATAGCATTGAATTGGTGGACTTGGTGTTCGTGGAGTGCGATGTGAGTAGCTGTCCGGTCTTCGTGGCTATACCGAACGTCTGTAGTGAGTAAGTAAGTACTCGCGCGCATGTGCCAGCGCGTCACCCCTGAGCACCAGTCTTGCCTACCGAGGGAACTTCGCCACCCGACCTGCACAATGTGTTATTTGATCGTACTGTGCGAGGTTTGTGGAGCGGAGACGCGACAAGAACTTGGACAAGGTCGCAATCTTACGGTAACACGACGTGACATACGTCATGTCGCATGTGACACGACGCGTACGAGATGCGCTGCATCAGCGCGGGGTCTTGCCAGCGACTTGCACAGTGCTTACTTGTCTGTCAACCGTGGCTCTCAGGCGAAGGACTCGACTCCGACTCCGTCTCTGGCTCTGGAACTGACCACAACGCCCGCCGCGCGGAGGCTTGAGTCGTGCTGAGGATACGAAGTCGGACGCACCGCGATATGCGCAAAACATCTGGAAGCTACGTCGAAAGATGGAACTTTAGAAGCGAAGTGTTGCCCCCGATGAACTAGTGGAAGACTGGGCCACACGTTTTGTCTGCTGGGGTGCTTGGGAACGCCGTTGTGAATGCCAGATCAGATCGGTATGTATATCATCGTCGATGTGAACATCGCGTTCGGTAGCAGAAACACTTTTGCTACCCTTCCCAACTACCTCTCGCAGCTTCCAACTGCAAAAGATGCAACTTCTGCGCATAGAGTTGGAGACTTCCCGCCTCATGCAAGGGCTATTCTGAGGAACTGGGGTCCCGGATGGCAGGTACGTTTGCGTCCACTGCCGAGCCTGCAGCTCGTTGGTCATTACCTTTTCCTCACACTCGCTGGTCTGCATAAACCTGCTAATGCTTGTGAGGTCACCTATTTTTCGGAGAGCAGATGACATGGATCACGGGCAAATACGAGCCGAGGCGGACGATGCAGCCACGGACGCCCAAAACCCGAAACCGGACGCCGCACTTGACGTATCTTCTCTCTCCCCATGGGTTGACATGTGCTCGTTCGAGACGTCTTCCACGGCACGGAAAGAATTACGCTCGAGGTGCGCGACGTACACCTACGGTCGCGTAGGCATCGTATCCCGGTTCTGATGCTCACTCTTGAATTGACCAGAGTCATTATTTAAACATCTCAGCCCCACAACATGCTACGCCGTCGTCTCCGCATTCGCAGATTGTGCGCTTGTGCAGCGTGAGGATGACATCAACAACGCAGGTGCACTCGCTGCGGGTGGCGAGGGAGACATCTTGTTTGGGATGGATGGCGAAGGACGACAAAGTGGGGAAGCCGACTAACTGGTGCGGGCGGGGCGAACGTTGAAGCAGAGTGTCGTATCAGATGGCAAGTCTACTTCCGTCGCGCCTAGAGGGCGTCATGTGCTCCTTGGACTGATCATAGCAATGAACAGAATGACGATGTTTTGCACGCTCCCTCATGTCACCGGAGCGAGCGTTGTTCGATGTCTATACACGGGTGAGTATGTCGCGACTCGTTCATTGCTTGAGAGATTGACTTCCGCAAGTCTGATGTTCACGACGTCTCTCCCTGTGTGGCAATAGATCCCGTACACTGTGTGAACGAGCTGGCTGAAGTCGGCAAGGGCGTTGACATTTGCAGCAGCACAACCATCACATGTTAGTGCTGCTTCGGCACCCGGGGAATATAAGCTGTTCATGCCCTCTTCGCTGCCTCTCGCGCTCTCAGCGAACCACAGCAGGTAGGCATTTCCATCGCCCACCTACATCCGACTTCCGATTGACAATTGACTCGCAGATGGCGGACAGACGGCGTTGCAGCTACACAAGCTGTGAGGACACTTCCCTCGATTTGAAGTGTTGTGCCGGGTGTCGGACGGTTCGGTACTGCAGCTCCATGTGCCAGAGAGCAGACTGGGGACGCCACGTCTTCGATTGCACTACCGGGAAACCCATCAACACAGTTTATTACCTTGCGCGCGACATGCGGCGCGACGTGGTCCCTGTTCACTACCAGACCCGTGTCGACTACGGTTTCGATAAGGCGGAGCGGATCATAGGCGCAGAAGGCGGGAACAAGCTATGCAGGCTCTACCAGGGACTCATACGTCACCTCGAGAACCCGCTCATGGATCTGCGTAGGTGGCAGAAGGAGCGCAGGCTCGTGGAGGGTATCAAGCGGGCGTTCGAGACTATCCCATTCCAAGACAGAGACGCCTCCTACACGTGGTTCTTGGACCATCAGGAGTTCTTTGATGGCTCTGCGGTTGATGAAGACACCAAGAAGCGCCAAATCCAAGACTCAGTCGATATCATGGTCCTCAAAGCTTGGCCGTGTACCAGTGACGGCTCCCCGAACGACACTCTGCTCACGGTTCGCTCGGAGACTGCTCGGAAGTTCTCCAAACATGAGCACGAGTGCTTCTTTTTCTTCGCCACGATCCTTGCGCAGCGGTGCCCGGAGTCGGAAACGGTGATGTGGCTCAAGTTCGGCTTCGTCGCCGAGCCCGAGCGCGAACTTCGCCTCAGGTATACGGAGCTCATCAGCCGCTGCACTTTCGAGGAGTTCCGCGATGCATACACGACTTCCTCCATCCCTGCCCTCTTCGCGCATCACGGCATAGTCGCTCTCGGCAGCGACCGGCTCTTCCAAGACGTCATGTCGGGCTCTCCCAAAACGTTCAAGTCGGTTTGGCATCTGAAGCAGCATGTCGACGAGCTTGCCGCCGCCAACCCACACGAGCCTCACCTCGCACCGATCCCCGAGCTGTTCGTCATATGCGACTATGGCTATAAGAACTGCCAGAAGGCGGAGGACGAGGATTGGAAGCTCCTTGACGATCTCTACACTCAGCTCTTTGCGAAGCATGGTATGGATCCCCTGGAGCTCCACGCCGCTTGCCGACGGGGTGAGCTGCTGCAGTTCGTGAAGGGTTTCCTGAGATTATCGCCGTGGACCGCGAAGTATGCCCGTCTGTTGAAGAATGCGTACCCTCGAGTCCCAGCCTCGCGGGCTTGAGGTACGTGATTGACTATTGATCATGGTCTGTGGCTTACAGCACAAACTCTGAATAGCGTTGTCCCTGGGACTGAGGAGCCACGATGTCCAACGCTTTCGAGTTATCGTTCAGTCCCGGGGGTATAATGTTGTGTACGTCACTTGGCTCAGCTGCGGCTGTGGGATGTCAAATCAGCTTCTAGTTACGACTCCGATTCTCGAGTCTACCTTTCCGCCAGGTTAACTCGTCGTTCGTGCATCCGTATCTTCTGTGACGCCAATATGCCGCTCATGTATCGGACAGATACACCGTTGCTTCGTGGACGCCGCGTTGCCTACTTCTCACTCGGATCTGCGTACCTCAAAGTGGAAGAACGCTTCCGTTAGACTAACCTAAGCTGCTGGACGAGCTCTACACGCAGCTGTTCGGGAAGCATGCCGTGGACCCCCTCGCCGCCGCATGCCACAGGGGCAAGCTGCTGAACTTCGCGAAACAGTACGTGAAGCTTTCGCCGTGCCAGACGGCGAAGTACGCCCGCCTTTTACAGAACGCGTACTATGCGGATTGAGTCTCAGCTATGGATAACATTGAATTGGTGGGCTTGGAGGAAAGCCTATCGGTGTTAGGAGCTGTTAGATCTTCGTGTGTATCTCGAACGTCTGTAGTACTTACTTAGTACTAGTACTTTTGAGTACTTTGACCCAATTCTCGCCTACCCAGGGAGCTTCGCCATCGGACCTGCGCCGCTATGGCTCGGCTTCTACAAGGTCTCGAATCGTAATGTGCCAGATTTATAGTTTGCGGAGTGGAGAGGCGGCAAGGACGCACCGCGGCAGATCGCGGCTCGGAGGCTTACGCGAACGGCTAGCTCTGTCTGTGTGAGCGTCTGTCTTCCCGTTGCCAGCTTGCCTCCGCCCATCAGCACACAAACCTTCAGCTGTGCGTTCCTGGTCATGAGAGATACCGATATGAGTTGCTTGCTGATATCTACTGTACTTAGCATATCGGACGTCAAAGATTGCCCACCAGTGCAACGCCTGCGGGAAGGAAAACACTGAAGCGAAGCGATGCGCAGGTGGCAACCCTAAACTCTTTGCCGACGTGATGTCAGGTTCTCCGCACGACTTCAAATCTGTATGGCGCCTCAAGCACTACGTCGTTCGCGTCATCTCCTCCGAACCTGGCCATACGTTCCTGCCTGAACTGCGCGCATCCACCGACTACGGTTACGCGAATGCCAAGGACCCTTCGGAGCGAAAGCTTCTCGACGATCTCTATATCGAGCTCTTCACGAAACGCCGGGTCGACCCGCTCGACTTGCATGACGCATGCATGAGAGGGGGCTTGCTGGAGTATGCGAAGACGTTCGTGAAGCTCTCGCCTTGGACGGCGAAGTACCAGCGTCTGCTGAAGAATCGCTATCCTTTGCGAGGATCTGTCCGCCGCGTCGCTGGAACGTGAGTTTCTGGTACCGTCGCTTCAGTATCGTTGCTCACTCTGACGAATTATGACAGGATTACACAGTCGTAGCTGCTCATGGACGTGAGTCGCTTGCCAGTGGGTACAGTGTATTACCATCCTATTCGCGCACTGTGCGATTCACCCTACCGATCTTCGTTGCATCTGTCTCATCGGATAAGTACTGTCTGCACAGCGGCAGCACACCGCGCCAACACCGGGCTCTCTTCAGCATCTCGACGGTAATGTTGTATATGACTTACTACTTAGTGTGCCACACAAGCCACAAGCCATTCTCACCTATAAATGAAGCACCCTCTGGTATGGTGAGGGATGAGATGCTCCTGAGCAACCCCTGGCGACGTATTCAATTGCAGCGACGTGGCGACGACCGCGCGACTTTCGTGACAATAGTCATGTGGCATGTGACGCGACGCGTAAGGGCGCCTACGGGGCACCACGCAGTGCGTCACCGCGAATGCACCCTGTCTCAGTGTCTCAGTCATGGCTCTTAGACGAAGTACTCGGTTTATCGCGGTCGCTGCGACTATGCAAATGATGGCTACTGCGGCTGCCGTCGTCACTTACGCAGCAACATCTGGCATGCTCTCGCGCTCCGTCTCTCCCCTCAGCTCCCTCTCTGAGCCTGAGTCTGACACTGACGACAACCCACGGCCGACCAAGCGCGCTCGTACCAGTCGTGGCGATGATTCCAAGGATAAGAACGACCCAAAAGACACACAGAAAGGCAAGAAAACCCGCCGGAAGAAAAAGGAGATCTCGGAGCCCATTCCTGGAGATTTTTCTCCCCGAATGACGAACAGATGGAAGATCGGGCCACACGTATCGTCTGCTGGAGGGGTTGAGAATGCCATTGTGAATGCTGCATCTGTTGGGTACGTGTCTCGCCTTCAGTCCCCATGCCCCATGAATGTGCGTGAACTCTGCTTTGCAGTGCAAACGCGTTCGCCATCTTCCTCAAATCGCAGAGGAAGTGGGACTCAAACGCGCTCAAGGACGAGTCTATTGCCAAGTTCAAGGAACGCATGAAGGAGTTTGGGTACTCGCCGCGTCACGTACTCCCGCATGGGAGCTATCTCGTCAACTTGGGAAACCCGGATAGGTGAGTGCATGATTGATCCAGGCCGTCCTCCGTTTCCTACCACCTCGCCACCTTACTCCGATTCCTGTAGTGAGAAGAGAGAGAAGTCGTACCAATGCTTCCTCGACGACCTTAAACGGTGCGAGCAGCTGGGGCTTGAGCTGTACAATTTCCAGTGCGTCCGGCCTGCGTATGCTTCGCGGCATCCGCGTCCTGACGACTTCACCCTTGTCAGTCCAGGATCTACGGTTGGTGCTGCAACGCCGGAAGAATCGATCGCTCTCATAGCAGAGTGCATCAACCGAGCTCACAAAGAGACTGAGCACGTTGTGATCGTACTGGAGAACATGGTACGTCTTACGCAGAAACGTCAGATATTGATGCTGACGTCGATATCTTCCAGGCTGGGTCCGGCAACGTCATCGGCTCTCGGTTCGCAGAGCTGGGCGACATCATCAGACAGGTTGACGACAAGACCCGCGTCGGAGTGTGCTTAGACACCTGTTAGTTTGCTGGTGCAGTAAGACCCGATAGCGTATCGACACTGACCTCTTTCGATCGCAGGCCATATGTTTGCCGCGGTAAGCTGACCATGCGCGTCCGAGACGTAAACGAGCAGGCAACTAACAGTTTCCTTTTTTCAACAAGGGCTATGATATCACGACACAAGATGGCTGGAAGTGAGTCGCGTTGATATCCTATTTATCCTTTATTGACCGCCCAAATCGAGTAGTGCAACAAGTATGTCTGCGTTCTCTGCATCCTGTGATCAGCGCAGCTCACGACGTTTCCTTCAGTGACCGAGTTTGACAAGGACGTGGGCATGTCGTACCTTCGTGGCATGCACATCAACGATTCCAAAGCTGCCCTTGCGAGCAAGAAAGACCGGCACGAGAACATCGGCCTGTGAGTACTCCTCATTCCTCCCCATTCCTCTCTCTGCCCGCGTGAGTGCTGCGTACTCACGTCATCCTTGCATGTGCCGTAGGGGCCACCTCGGCCTGCGCACGTTCGCACACATCCTCTCTGATCCCCGCACGCGCGACATTCCCCTCATCCTCGAGACTCCCGCATACGATGTCCCCACCGGCTCGAGCGCCGTGGCGCGCGAGAGGCTCGCGACGGAGGGTATGGGCGTGTGGCGCGCGGAGGTGTCCGTACTCAACCGGCTCTCCGGCCGCCTCACTGACGAGAGCGGAGAAGAGGAAGAGGCGGAGGGTGGTAGGCTGGAGGAGAGCGAGCTGGAGGCGGGCAGGAAGGAGATTGCGAACGCGGTGGCGAAGGCGAGTAAATTGCGGGATGTGAAGGGGAAGAAGGCGGATGGAGCTGGTGAGGTGCGGAAGACGAAGAGGAGGAAGGGGAAAGCGAAGGTCGTGGATGAGGAGGAGGATGTGGATGAGCCCGAGGAGGATGGCCAGGATGAGGAGGATGGCGGGAGTTGTTGCGAGTCTGCACAATGACCAGGACGAGTCTAGCGGCCTGCGGCCAACGTTCGGAGCTCGAACCATCTCACGAGTCGAAACTACTGAACGTTTGGAGGTACTCGCCGACTGGGTCGGGCGCGGTGCACATATCTGCTTCAGCACAGTGAATTCGGTGACTACAGGTACGGCAGATCAGGTAGTTGGTTATGAGTGTATATAGACACTGACATCTATGCTATCATCGTAGACCGAAGATGGCGACACCCAGTGCCAAAAACTCCTGTACGAGTATTACTGAACGCGACGCGACATCCCCCAGAAGTGAATGGCCGTGTATCACGCTCTACGACATGTGCATGCGCTCGCGCTCGATGACGCTAGCAACGTCCGGTTGACGAGGCGTGATCTCGCACGGGAATGTTGGAAGGGTGCTGCGCAAAGGAACTGTCAGCCTGTGGATGCAGACGAAGGGCAGGAGCGGACGTACACGACGAGACCGCCATCTCGCATGTCGTCCGGGTCGGGCGTGATCTCGTTCCCGTGTTCGTCCTTGGCCTTGCGGAAGTTGAATGCCCCTAGGAGGCACGCGAGGTCGATGAAAAGGGACTGGTTCGCGAAGTTGTACCCTGCGCAGATCCTACGACAAAAATGAGTGAATGCAACTCGTCGCAGGGAGATGGCGGAAGGGGCGTGCTTGCCGCCTGTCGAAGCCGTACGTGATGTGCCCCATGCTGTGTGTGTCCGGGGGCGTGATCTCGTTCTGACCGCTCTCGTCGAGGAACCGCTCAGGCCGGAAGTTGTTGTAGTCCGGGAAGACGTTTGGGTCCGTATTCATCGCCCTTACCGACGGTCGTGAGCTGCAGTTAGCAGGGACCTCATCGTTTTCGAGTACTTTAGATACTGATCACCTCCATCATTGCGGGTGTCATGTGTTCTGTCAGTGAAGTGCTAATTAGGCACGGCCTTCGCCCTTCGTCATGCAAGTTATTTTTTTTTTTTCTTTTTGGTGGAGCGTTAAATTATCCTGAGCCGCATTGGTCCCCATAGGGGCTTGTCGTGCAGCTCTTGACCAACGAGTGTTAGTCGGACACGCTGGGCGGTATGTCTGAGGTTTGGGGCCTTAGCCATGCCGCAATAAATAGATAGTTTCGCAATAAATAGGTTCATAATAGCCACCACGAGGAAATGCAATTACGCACAGTGTGTGGGACTCAGAATATGGACGGTGAGGGGAAATGCCGCGCACGTCGTCATTTCCCCTCACCTCCCGCGTTCTATACCCACTAAAACCCCGTAACTCGTCACCCATTTTGCCGGTAGATTGTTTCTGTTTTCGATAACTGGCAGCCATATCCGCTCCACGTCGTGCGGTCTTAGGGCTTTCCTTCCAACGGTCAGCGCTGATGTGCGCCGGTCTAGGGTCAGTCTGGCATCTAGTGTTGCTTAGTAGCGGTTTGTGATTTCTGATTCCGTGAATTCCTCGCCGTCGTTCTGAATGACGCGCTCACATCTGAGTTTCCAGATGAGGTGGAGTGCTTCCGTGCACAGTATGCACCAGAGCTGCTCGATTTGGGTCCGTCTACCTCCCTCGCGTGTCTTGAAGACTGCGCAGGCTGCGCCGAAGGTTGTCCCCCAGCATGGTTCGTGCCATGTCGCTCCGGTGAGCGACCACGTCTGCCTCAGGAGTTTCCATACGATTTCTTGGCCTTTGGCCTCGCACTCCAGGACGATATGCGACATCGTTTCGCATTCACCACATCTGGCACATATCGCCCGTCGTTGCAGCTCGTCTGACATTTTGGGCCTTAACCAGTGAGTTCCAAGCATGTACCCATCATGTATTGCCATCCATATAAATTGTGCAGCCGGTCTCAAGACGTGCTTCGATCGCAGGGACCGCCATATCGCAGCGTCGGGCAGACTGGTCCCGAAGCATTCCTGGATCCCGCTGGATATTCTGTCCATGTTGGCAACTGCCCTCGGGCGGGGTTTAGTCCGCGCATCTTCTTTTGCACGGACAGCCTTATACGCCAGTTTTTGGGTCATCCTTTGCAGTTTCGCTCCTGAGACGTTGAATGCTGTGGGGTAGTCTAGGCGCAGTCCGTCGCCGTCTGGTTTGCTTGCCCCCTCTGCCGCCAGCCTATCGGCCGCTTCGTTCCCGTCGTCTCCGCTGTGGCCCTTTATCCATCTGAAAGAGGTGTGTGCTTTCCTTTGTCGTAGGCTCGCAATCGTTGCTCGGGTGAGTTCGGGGTTCCTTTGCATGATATAGCCGGTGTCTTCGTGCTTCTGCCGCCACGTCGTGAGCGAGTCCATCGTGGTCCGGGAGTCGGTTATCTGTGTCACGCGCGTTGTCTGGGGAAGGGTCTGGGCGGCGAGGAGAGTGGCGGTTATCTCTCCCGTTTGATTGGATTGGTCGAGAGCATCGGGGAGGCGGAAACATAAGTTTGACTCGTGGCCGTGTGCAAGGAATACCCCTGCACCCGCCTGGGCATCTTTCTCCCCGTTCCGGATACAGGAGCCGTCAGTGTAGACTTGCTGCCTGCCATCCTCACCGAGTTCCATCTGTACGATCTCGTTCGACACCGGCTTATCGTCTGTAAATATGCGGAAGGCCTGGCCTATATCCCCGTAGGTGGTCACTCTCCAGTCAAAGTGGACGAGTGTGTCGTCCGCCATTTCCCGCGTGAGGTCTGACCATACTTTGTCTTCGTAGTCTTGCGGATGTCTCTGTCTCGGATCCCACTTTCTCGGTAGCGTATTTAGTATCGCCGTCGCCCGCGTTGCGCATTGGTGCGGGTTTGCGCATTTTAGCGTCGTTCTCATGTGCGCACACTCTCGGCACTTGCACTTTGGCTTCGGGCGATGTGTCGGGTCGTTTAGGGTGTTGGCTAGCTTCACAAAGTCTGCGACTGAGACCGTCTTGTGTCTCTCCTGCAGGCAAGTCAGAAGTTTGGATGGCCTCGTCAGTCGTCCCATCATCTTCTTGTCTGCGTAAATGTGGTCCCACATAGGGACTGATCCTTGGATGTGCTTGGAGAAAGCGAGACCCTCTAGGCGCAGGCCATATTTCCTGGCTACATTTACCAAGCCCTTCAGCTCCGCCGGAAGCCCTCTCCTCTTTGGTTTCCAGTGTTGGAGGAAAGGGTTGATGCGGAGGCTGGCTTCTCTCGGACGGCAGTCTTTGGGGACGTGCGTCGCGAACAAGTCGTCTGCCAGGAAAGCCCATGTCGGGCGGTCGCTGCTGAAGTCGAGGTATGACTTCAGCCACATGATGTCGATTGCGTCGCATCTAGCTTTCAGGTCGAGTAGTCCCAGTCCTCCAAGCTCCACGGGTAAGCACACATGCTTCATTCCTACCGGCGTATTATGGCGGTCGTCCCATAGATAGTTTCTGATAACCTTGTCTAGTCTCTTTCTGATCGTGTCCGGCATTCGTTGGACTGTGGTGAAGAATTGAGTCATACCCCCGACTATCATCTGGACCACATGCTTCTTCCCGTGTATCGTTGCGTGGCCTGCTTTTCAACGGTCGATCACCTGCATCAGAGGTTTCCTCATGGCCACAATCTTCGTGAGTACCAGGGACCATATATCCGTTTGCTGGACGCCATTCCCGAAGAACGCTCCTAGGATCCGTACCGCCTCTCCATCTTGCGCGATATGCACGTTTCGTGGGTAGTTTTTCCAGGCTCCCGAAACGCGGTACGTTCGTGACATTTCTTCGCGGAACTCGGGAGTACCCAGGGGGATTATCTCGGTTTTACTCATGTTGAACTTTGCTTTCGCCGCAGAACACCACGTGTCAAGAACTGTCTGCAGGGTACTGAAGTCGTCTCCACTCGACAGGTAAACAGTCGTGTCGTCCGCGAACAGGACCGCTTTGAGTACGTCTTCGCATTTCGGAATCGTGAAGCCCGCGATATCTGACTTCCGTATCATTGCTGACAGGGGCTCAATAGCGAGGTCGAATAGGAGGCACGATAGGGGGTCGCCCTGCCTCACCCCTCGGAAAATGCGATACGGTGCGCTGAGTATTCCGTTTACCATTACCGACGTTACCGCATGTCTGTACAGGGATTTGACAAGCTGCACGAAGGTATCCGGGATCCGGAAACGTTCCAGTACACGCCATAGATAGTCGTGAGCAATCTTGTCATATGCTTTTTCCTGATCTAACGCCACTATGGCGCCGTTTGTCTCGTTCGTTTCAGCCCAAGCCATCATCAGACGTGCTAGCTGCGTATGATTGTGTAGCTTCCGTCCTGGCACGAAGCCCGCCTGGGCCCGATGGATGATGCTTGGCGCTACATCTGCGAGGCGGACCGCGAGAGTCTTGCTGAGTAGCTTGTAGTCCGTGTTGAGGAGAGTTATCGGCCTATAGTTTACCACACGGGTGCGTTCTCCCTTTTCTTTGTAGATCGGGGCCATCCACCCCTGCGCCAGAGACGTCTTTTCGCTGACACCGTATCTTCGTGCGTCCTCAAACGCCGCTGTTAGAAGCCTGACAATATCGAAACCCTGCCGTTCCGGGAAACGTCTGTCCTCTTGGTATCTGGCATGGAGCGTTTTCCAGAGTTCGAAAGGTACGCCGTCTAGCCCCGGTGCAGTACCGTTCTTCGCAAATCGCAGGGAGAGCAGGCACTCTTCGTAGGTTATTTGGTCCCCGAGGGCGTTCGCCTGCTCCTGAGACACGTATGTGTCAATGCTGTCTAGTGCCGTGGTTATGTCGAGTTGACGTTCCTGTGGCTCTTTGAGATCTGGGCAATCGCGCTGTACGTTTATATGGTGCGCGCGTGCCATTTCTGCCATTTTTGTCGAGTCTGATTCGTATACCTTCTCTCCCGCAACACCAGAGCGATCCTCTCTTTCGAAAGCGTTGATAACGTCCCGTGGAGCGCATTCGCGATGCAGCCTGGACCAGTATTTGGTCGGGCGGTCGCCGTACAGACGGTGCGTCGCGCGTGAGTTCTGTTGCTGCTGTCGGAGACGTCGCAGTTTGAGCTGGCGTACTGTTGTGGTCAGCGACGCCGCCTGCTCGATTCGTTCTACCTCTGATATGGACTGGTCTGCCTTGACCCATCGCAGTTCCTTCTCTCCTTCTCGTATGTCGGCGAGCAGTTTGGGAATGACCTCGCGTTCTCTAGTCCTTGCCATCTTCATCGCGTCCCTCTTGAATCTGTGTAGAATTGTCTGTGCGTTCGTTTGTTCGGACCTCTCCCCGGAGTCCTCTAGGTCAGTTAGTTCTTGTATCGCGATGAGGCCTCGCGTCTTAGTCTCTTTTGCTAACTTCTTATCCTTGAGCAGTAGCAGAGGGTACAGCGGCCTTCCCGGCCCTATCTCCGGTGCGTTGTCTGAGGTGATTTGCACTGATACCAGGCTGTGATCTGTCTTGACGCCAGCTTCGCACACATGCCACTCCCTCGCCCTCTCGAAGACTGCGATCGGGACGTATATTCTGTCTAGGCGCGAGAAGACCGCGTTTTGCCCTGTACCTCGGTGAAACGTATACTCACGCCTGTTGGGGTACGTCGTCCTCCAGCCATCCGCCATCATCAGCCCTAGGGCGATCTTGAGCTCATCTAGCTCTGGCACAGAAGCGTCAGCTCCCTCCTTTACTGGGAGTCGATCAAGGGCGTCTTCCACCGTGTTGAAATCTCCGGCCATTAAGTGCGGTTTGGGGCAGTCAGGGTGAGACTCATAGTAGCGTCGTACGTTTCCAAAGAACTCTCTCCTCTCGTTAACTCCGTTTGACGTAGGTGCATAGATACATAGGACGTGTCTCCTGTCGCCGCCCTGGCATGTTACCGCCACCTGGATGGCTCTGCCTGGTACAATCTCTGTCGCTGTTGCGTCCGCTGTGTTGATATAGCGACAGTTTAGCACCACAGCAACTCCTTCCCTCTGGGTTGGGGCGACAGGGTTTTCAGAGTGCAATATCTTGATGCGTTTTGCGAACATTTTGTGCAGTCCCGCCTTGCGTTCTTCCGTGAGGTGCGTCTCCTGTATCAGGAGGATACCTATCCGCTGCTCCGCCATCATTCGGTAAGTACGTCCCCATTTGTTTTCAGGGTGGTCTCGTATCAAAGAGCCGAAACCATTCATGTTCAGCGATGCGATTTTCAGTGCCGTCTTACGCTCAATTTCTTCCGCACGTCTCTTTGGCCCTCTTCGTGGCTCTACCTGCGCTGGCCGTCCTTCAGCTCTCCTGCTGCCAGTGATATCTTCCTCTCTGTTCGGTTGCCCGTTTTGCCTTCCACTGTCCGTGCGTCCGTCGTCTCTGATCGCTGTGCTTCCGTTGCCACTGGGAGTGTCACTAGGCGGGGTCTGAGCACCGGCATGGCCTCGCCTTCCACTCCCAGAGGATCGTTGTATACCGTGACTCGCGTGTATCTCCTCGTTGTTATCAATAAAGGTGTTGTGTGTATTCGTAGTTGCTCAGTCGGCTAAGGTACAACCATGGACTTAGCCCTAGACGATATTCCTTTCGCCGTAGGTGGTCGTGCTCGGGTTCCGTGAGTAGCCACTTCCCTCCTCGCTTTAGCATATGCTCGGTCTACCAACGCCTAAATAAGCTGACCGTCGTACGCGCGCTGAAGATGGTCCTGCACCCTTGGGCCAGTATATTAGATCTTCAGCGGACACCGTTTTGTTCAGAGGACCTGCGCTGCGAGCTACTCCGCGGCGCCGTCGCTCTGACGGCTGCATTCCACCCGGGTTGTCAGTCCGGCGCATGTATTTGAGTCACGTCTCACTTCAGTCTTATTCCGCCTCGTCTTGCTGTCTCTTCCGCCTCACGCTATGTTGGCGGTGTCCCAGCACCGTTCTGTATAATTTGTGTGGGTAGTGAACCAGTCTAGCTACCCCGCCTCTTGTCTGTGCTCCGTGCGTGCTACTTCCACGCGCCCGCTGACGAGATCAAACCCCTCGTTCTTCAAGTATCCGCTCCGCGTCTCGCCGCAGATCCGCACATCTGCCTGGAGGCCTAGTACCTTTTCTTACTGCCCTGTCCACTTCTGGTCCCGCCGCCTGAGCCCGCGCCACCGTTTCCACCGTTTCTCCGCTGATTCGGCGGCCCTCCTCGTCCACGCGGTGTGCGCGGCGCGCGTTGCTCGCCCCGATCGCGCTCCGACGCTCTTCTGGGCTGCCTCCTCCGCGGCTCCGTGTGCAGCTGCCAGCTGCTCGTCTCGTTCATACAGCCGGTTTGGTCGTGGAAGACTCCCTGGTTCGGGGTCGGCCCGTTCCAGCCTCTGATGCGCGGGAAAGGGCACTGGTGCGCCAGATGATTGACTCCGCGGCATCCGCCACATGGAACTGCGGCACGGACGCGGCCGGTTCCATTAGCGAAGCTTGGGTAACGTCGTCCACGCATCTCTGCGACCCATCTCCTCCACTCACGGATGTCCCTAGTAGGCGTACGAATGTAGACGTTTACAACATAGTTTCCGTTTCCCATTTGAAGGGGCTCGACGCGCACCGAGGCCAGTATGTCGTCGAAGGCTTCGCTCAGCGTCCGGCCACGGAATTCGGGGCTTGAGGCGGTCATTTGTTCGATCCATTCGCGCATGCCTGGCTCGCGCAGGACGCGGATGATAGACTGACGTATCTTGCTGACGTTGCCATCGAGGTACCCGTCGAGCATGCATATCCAGGTGGATATTCCAGCTGTGCGCGGTGAAGTGTGGAATGAGATGGACTGGAAGGACCACACTCGCCTGTCGAGCATGCGTGCCGTGGCCTCCGGCGTGAGTCCCCGGATTGCCCAGCGTGTCGGTCTTTCGCGCGTTCGGAGGTTCTGTCCTTGCGCCGGCTCAGGAGGAACGACATCAAACTCAGCTTCCCCCGTGATCTCCTGAGTGCGTGCCCGGATTGTTTCTGCGACCCGTCGGTTATAGGAGTCGTCATCGGAGGCGCGATAGTTGTATATATCGACCATAACAACTGAGTTGGGCGGGTCGCTCCACATCTCTCTTACCCAGTCGAGAGCCATACCCCGAAGGAAGAACTCCGGGTTGTCGTGATAGACCCTCGGGAAGCCCTCGTGCGGCGTCTCGGTCGGCCAGTCTTCGCCTCCGGAAGCCTCCTGCATAACCGTCGGGAGGACCTCGCCGTCCTCGGGCTGCTCCCAGTCCTCGTCCTCGTCGACCTCGTGTGAGCTTGTCTGGTCGTAGGGCAGGTCGTCTCCTCGTGGGTGCTGCTCGTGGGTGTCGCGGGTGTCGCCGACGTCGCCCATGTTTTCGTCGTCGTCTAGAGGGGAGAGCCTCTGTGTCTCGCTGTTGTGTTGCCTCCGTCCTTGGCTTGCTGCACTTGCCTGCCTGCGTGCCTCGCCTCGCTGTGGTGACTGCGCATAGCCGGGGGCCTGGCGCTGTCGCTCGTGCGACGCGGCTCTGCGTGACTCGTTGCGGCTCGGCGGCCAGCGTGGGTTGGGCATGCTTGCGTTTCCTTGAGTCGGGCGAGAGGCTGTTGCAGACCCGCGGTCATATTCCGCAGCTCTCGTATTCGGGAGCGGGAAGAAACTGGAGCGTTCTCTCGTCTCGTGTCTGCGGTCCCTTGCTCCTGCTTCGTTCGTGCTCGTCGGCAGCCTCCACTCCTGCGTCACGTATCCCCGGACCTCGCATTCGTCTGCCATCGGCCTCCTTCCAGAGGGCCCTGCCATCCCGCTTCCCCGGGGGCGGGGAAGCGAGACTCAGAGCTTCGTGCGCCATCAGCGAACCTCGAGGCCGAGGGGCCATCCTCGTCAAAATCGTCGGCGTACGCTGCTCGGTTGCGTATCGTCTGCCTCAAGCTCCGATACTGTGCTTCGAGGATCTCGGCTGCGTCCCATCCGTCCTCGTGCACTTGGTTCGGCGGCGCGCTCGTCTCCTCGTCGTCGTCGGAGTCGGTCCTGACCGCACGGCTCTTGCCCTTCGCTTTTTCGGATCTCGCGTCCGCAGACCCGCCATGACTCGTGTCTCCTTGGTTGTTGTTGACGTCAACGTCCATAGCGGCCTCGGCAGCGCGAGCTGGTGCTCGGGATCGGCCAGCCCTTTCTGGGATCGGCGGTGCCTCGTGGTTCGGGGCCGATGATGCGGAGGTATCCGCGACGCGATGCGGGGTAGGAGGATGGCCTGAAGTGTTAACGTGAAGCGGAAGGGAACCGCGTTCGGACTAAGGCTGAGCAACAGGTACCTGTAGGTTGACCTAGATCTGTTTTGCAGGTACCTGTGGCCAAAAAATTGATACCTAGATCCACACTGACCTGGACCTGTTTGACCTGTGATCTGTCTGACCTGTGACCTACAGGTCAGGTACCTGTATGACCTGTGCATTTAAAAATCTTTGATGGTGCAAATGGCAAGAATCATCATTTGAAAGGAAAATAATTTTGGCACAGGTCACCTCTGACCTGGAAATTTTCTCAACACCCTGACCTAGATCCGTACAGGTCATGACCTGTATGACCTGTGACCTGTTTGACCTGGATCTGTAGGTCACGGATCTAGGTAATTCCAGGTCGACCTGCGGCTGACCTGACCTGTTGCTCAGCCTTAGTTCGGACCTCCTCAGACTAGACATAGCAGGCGTCGACACCGTATTAGGGACAAAAGCACTCTCTACATCCTCCCTCGCTCCCCGTCTCCCTTCTACGCTTCCCCACGGGTTAGCACTGAGGCTTGGCAGCTCGTCGAGTCTTCTAGCCACGGGCGTTGCTTCGGTTACGCGCGGCCGCCCTCGCCCTCGCTGCATCTCTTCGGGATTGGGCGAACCGTTCCAGAACCGCTTTTTACAGTTCCCAGTCTCGGTTTCATGCAAAGGAGATTCAGGGAGCTTACCGCTATAGTCGCCGTACGTCGTGATTGGCATCGTCTGAATGGGGGTAGACGTCGAGGCGATCGGGTCTTCGAAACCCATTGGGGTTGGTACGTGCTGCCAGTAGAGAACGTTGCTGTCTTCCGTGTCTGCGCGAACGCGAGGCGTGACTCGGCCGAGTCCGTCCTGGGACACGTCGGCCTCACCTTGGCCCGCGACACCGTCTGCCGTGTCGTCGTCGTCGCCGTCGGCGTCAGCCTCTCCGTCGTCAGACCAGTTGACGTCGATCGGAGAAGATCCCGACGACGAATCCAGCGAGCTCGCCGGCAGTGGGGAGCTCATCGGGATCGGGGACGTGGCTGGGAGTGAGGAGATGGCTGGGGATAAGATGGACTGGTCGCGGTCGTGCCTCGTGAGCTTGACACCAGCATGGACGGTGTACGCACTGGCACTCACCATGTCCCCGCCGTCGATGCCGCGGCTCATCTCGTTCAGTAGAATCGCGCCCTGTGCCAGGTTGCGCAGTAGCCCACCATCCGTCCCAACTACTGCGTGCAGAGGAGAGAAGTTCCTCGGGATGTTCGACGCGTCGTTGGTGGTTGCCAGCGCCGTCTCCGCCGCCGTACGGGCGCTCCTGGAAGAGCTTACGCTCGGGTTGGAGTAGACGGGGCCGCCGATGCGCGGCGCGAAGAGCGTCATCTGCTCTGGGGAGGGAGCGAAGGGGTAGCTGATGGCCGCCTGCAATACGGGGTTCGGCCGGTGCGTCGTCACCTGTTGAAGGGAACTGAGCCCGCCGGGTGGTAGTTTTCTCCTCGGTAGAGGGGGTGTTGTCGCGTTGAATCTGCGCGTCGGCCGCGCCAGTCGCGAAATGCACGGTGTCGTGCGCGTAGGAGCTTCCCGCTCCCAGAGTCGGGGGTTCTTCGTCCTCGGAGGCGATCGGAACATCGCTGAGGGCGTCGCTGTCGGATGGCGTCGCCGAGACGTGGATGATGGAGCCATTGCGAGTGCGGCGGGGGCCCGCGCAAGCCGCGCCGCGGCCGATGAGCGTGTTTTGAGTGCGTTGGAGAGCAGGCATGGTGTGCTAGCAGAGGAGGGGCAGCGAGAGCAGCGATTCAGACGAGGGGCTGGCAGCAAGTTCGCGGGGGCGAGTGGGATGACTTGCGTCAGACCTGGAAGCAGTCGAGTATACCTCGTTCGACTCGCGCGGACGTCCTGCTGCTGTCGCGCGTTGCTGGCCGCTAAGCCTCGGGGTCTTGAGCATGTTCGCGTCCTGCACGGCGGACGTGCTCTTCGAGCGGCGCGCTAGCCTTGGAGGTCGCATCGCAGTTTGCAGACAGAGCGGTGGGCAGGGCGCGCTCGCGCCGCCGCGTTTGCGTAGCATCCTTCCGAAAAGGGTTGTGTAGCCTGCTCCTCGTACACGTGGCCGGCGCCCATCAGCAAGTTCTCCAAGTTTGCTCTTTCCTCGGCCAGGCGCTGCTTATCCGCTGTCTCTCCTCTGGCGTGGATCATCGCTTCTCTTCTTGTTGTTGTCTCTTCCACGTCTAACTTCGAGTCTGCGTCGGGTCTTCTGCCGTATCGGTCGCGCCTCGAGAGGCCCGGAGGGTTTGAGCCTCCTCCGCCGCGTCAACCGCGCCGAAACGCGCAGTCTGCCACCCTGTGATGGCGGGATTGCGTCGGTCTTGTGAGGTCGGAGGGCTCAGGGCACTCCTGTACGTATTCTTCCCATTATCCCATCTGTGTTTCGCGCTGAGGATGCTTTCTTGCAGGTGTCATGCCTCGTCTGTCCGCATGCCTCCTTCCCGCCGGTTGCAGCTTCTCTTCGATCCGCGGCCTCGATTCCTCTCCTGCGCGCGTTGTCAGGGTCCGAGGCTGCTATCGTGCGCGTCGTGTGTTACTGTCAGAAAGGGTTGTTCAGGTGAGTCTTCCCATCTCTTTGCGCATACGGCTTATTCCGCTTGCTTGCAGTCGAGTCTGTCTACAAGTCGATCGTGTCCGCTGCTGGGCCAGTCCGTCTCGGATGACCTTACGACGCTTGTCTCGGTGCGTATGTTACGTCTGTTGAAAGTGGTAACCCCAGGACCGGTCGCACGGAGGCGCGGTCCGCCGGACTCCGGTTCTGTACAGCTCGGACAAGGCCGAGAACCTTATTTCCGTAGCGTCTACTCAATGTGCTCGTACGTAGTGTAAATCTCCAAGTTGTTGTATCCCGCCTCGCTCGTCGTCGCCCCCGCTTGTGCTCGCCTATTTTCAACAGGTTATGAGCCCTGCATAACGCTCGCTCTGTCTCGTTCGCTACTCGCACTCAACCGCTCGCAAACGGTCGGAAGCCTCCCGAGCCACCGCAGTCCGACTACGCGCTACTCGACATCTAGCCGCCTGTCCCTACCCGTCCCCCTTCCTCCTTCACCCGTCTATCTGCCCCCCTTCCTCCAACATGGACGAAAAGCCTAGCGCCAGCGAACACCGCGTCATGCGGCTGGTCGAAGGCAACTACGAGATCTGGCGCATCCAGATGACCGCCGTCCTCACCGCGCTCGACCTCTACGACGTCGTCCGGCCCGTATCCGAGGTGCCGACCGAGGAGCTCTTCCCGAAGGGTCCGAAGGGCGTACAGGTGCTGCAGAAGAAGCGGGAGTTAGCGAGGTCGAAGATAATCCTCGCGATCGACCCCTCCCAAGTCCCTTTCGTCATGGGCATGGAAAACCCTCGCGAAATGTGGGAAGGACTCGAACAGGTACATCGTTCCTCCTCCGTCAACTCCGCTCTCTCCCTCCGTCGCTCGTTCCTTCGCATGGTCAAGACCGAGGGCGAGTCCGCCATCAGCTGGATCGGCCGTGTCCGCTCTCGAGCCCTCGAACTCTCCCACACTCCCTGCCCTGCCACGGTCGTCGACACGATCCTCGTCATCACTGAGGGTCTTCCCCCGCAGTACGCCCCCGTCCTCACTCAGCTCGAATCACTCCCGTTCGATTCGCTCACAATCAAGGACGTCACGACTCGGATCACCGGCTTCGAGGCCCAGCTTGCGCGCGCCCAGTCCAGCGTCATGGACACCTCGGGGCTCAGTGCGTTCATCGCTCGCTCGGAGGTCACCTGCCACCAGTGCGGCGGTGCCAGCCACTACATCCGTGAGTGCCCCACTCCGAAGTCATTTGCCAAGCCGAAGAAGACTCGCGGAGACGATGGAGATGCAGGTGATAGGTCGGAGGGGCGTATTCATGCGCGCACTGCCAGGGTCGACTCTGGCGGTGGCCCTGAGGTTATACGTCTTTTTTAGCGACATGGTCCTGGTCTTAAGGGGCGTGTTGAAAGTGGTAACCCCAGGACTGGTCGCACGGAGGCGCGGTCCGCCGGACTCCGGTTCTGTACAGCTCGGACAAGGCCGAGAACCTTATTTCCGTAGCGTCTACTCAATGTGCTCGTACGTAGTGTAAATCTCCAAGTTGTTGTATCCCGCCTCGCTCGTCGTCGCCCCCGCTTGTGCTCGCCTATTTTCAACAACGTCTTATCGCTACTCTTGGGGAAACAGTTTCCAGTTTCACGTCTGGCGCGTTTGTTTGCTAACGTTCCGTTCTCCTCGCGCCTTCTGCCGTTTTTTAGCCTTCCGTCGGCGGTCGACTCCCCATCAGAGGCTTCCGGGCGCGCGTTGCCCACAGGTTTGTTCCTGGGCCGCCTTCTTTGGGTGTTTCTCGTCCTCTTCCGTGCAACAAGGTATTCAGTGCTTTCTCCGTTTGTATGGCTCTTCCCGGTCATCACGCTTCGTTAGTTACATGTCCTATTCTATCCGAAACGCTTCCATGTAGCAGAGCCTCCCTCCGCATTCAGGAGATGCGCCCTTTCTCATCGGCCATGGCCTGACGCTCGCCCATAGGTTCCACTCCTCGTCTGTGTCCTTTTGCGCTCGGTCATCATGCTTCCTCTTTCGGCCGCGCGCGTAGGTGCGCGCCGCGGCTCCAGCAGCTGTTCTGCTCTCCTCGCGGATCACCCGCTCCGTGCGCGCCGTCTTTGCCGTCCGCACCGTGCAGGACCGTGGCTCCGCGCGCGCCGCTGTCCCCGCGCGGCTCTCCTCTCCCGTGTGGCCCGTGTCCTCCGGCCGTCCCGCTTGTACCGCGTGCCGTGCCCGGCCGTCCAATGTTATGAGTTCCGCCTCATCGTGTTTGTTCACGTTGTCGTTGATTCCAGGGATTTCTAGTTCCACGAAGGCAGCTGCATTGCCACGACATTCGTTCGCGATTGTTATCACCGTCGTCCTTTCTCTCCTCGCCGTGCCCGCCTCATCCGTCCTCGCGAGCCGCCTCTCGTAGTTCACAACAACTCCCACCACATGCGGGTCGTAGGTGTCATACTGCCCGCTTGGGGTCTTGGGTAGGTAGTAGGAGATTGGTGAGAGGGCCAGGATCCTGACTCTTCTTCCAGTCCAGATCTCTTCCATCGGCCTGATCACCAGCCTGTACCGATGCACGCCTGCCTGCAGATCGTAGGGGTTGGGCATTGGATCGCCAAAATCTACCCATCGTGCAAGCAGGATCAGAATCGGAGCAGGGGCGGGGGCAGGGATGATTCGTGGTATCTGGGACGCGCAATGCGCGACGCAGAGTCTGCTAGCAATAGCTCTGCTCGTGGAGGAGGGATATTCAGGTCTCACATCCGCTCTGGATGCTTCCAGTACATGGGCTCCTGCACCCATTGAAGACCAGGGTTTGCTTTGGCACGTCATGGTACAGGGGGCATGGGCGGTCGACGTGGCGGTCGACGTGGCGGTCGACGTGGCGGTCGACGTGGCGGTCGACGTGGCGGTCGACGTGGCGGTCGACGTGGCGGTCGACGTGGCGGTCGACGTGGCGGTCGACGTGGCGGTCGACGTGGCGGTCGACGAGGCGGTCGACGAGGCGGTCGACGAAGCGTAATGGGAAATGTATTTAAGTACGCGGTCTGCTGGGGCGTACGTTAAAATTGACGTCCCAGCGTCCAGCCTTTAATGCGTAGAGCATTTACTGTCTGGGTGCTCTGCTGTTTGCTTGTCCACCGAAAGTTCTTGTATCATGCTCGCCTTGCTCCGCCCTCACGCGTCCAGTAGCGGTCCTCTCTTGCCAAGAGTACCGTAGATCGGTGTGGTTTGCTCGACCTCGCGTTTGAGACCATGTAGAGCATGGGCCTGGACTCTTGCGTCTGGGCTGGTTCTCCGTCGGCCGGTCACGTGGCTCATTTGGCGCTGTGAGTTTAGCCGCCGGGCGGTCTCCTCGCCACGTCGCCTCCCCTGGCCGTCTACCGGGGCAAAGACATATGGGGAGGCCTTTGGCTGCGCTCCGTTGTTTCTGGGGCCGTACGCTCGCCCAGGCTTCGTTCCAAGCCGGGGGCTGGAGGTAGCGTCGTGCGTTACCGTTCAACGCAGAAGCCAGCTGGCTTGCAGAGACTATGCTCTGCTGGGCTTGCCGCCCTTCGTCCTCGCCAGACAGAAACACTCGCGTGCTATAACATGGTTCGCAGACCATTGCAGCGTCATTACATAGGTATAGATCCACGGTATGGCTGCTCCTAGGAGCCAGTGACCGTGGGAAATCGCACCCTGGTGGTGGATAGTGGAAGAGGAGCTCCCGTCATGCAAGTTATTACCCGTACGGCTGCGGGCCAAGTAAGCATATCTCACGGTACTACCGTTCTGTACAAAGCGAATACAGAGAAGACAGTTCATGTACAGTGTCCTTGAAGACCACCCAGGGCAGCTATGCCTCTCGGTTGTGAGAATAAGAACGGGAGGAAGCGGACATGGTGCGATGAACATGACCAAATATCGAACCGTGTTAGACGTCCACAAATGCTACTTCAGCAAGCCTCATGCGATGAATATCGAGATCAGAATGGCGGAGGGCTGAAAGGCACAACATGAGAACGGGTCGTGGACGAAAACATACGGAAACGCACCTCAGCGGATAAGCGTTCTTCAGCAGACGTGTGTACTTGGCCGTCCACGGCGCCAGCGTAACGAACCGCTTCGCAAACTCCAGCAGCTCACCCTTGAGACAGGCGGCGTGCAGCTCGAGCGGATTCACATCGCGAGCCTTCTCCCTGAGGAGCTGCGTGTACAGCTTGTCAAGCAACTTCGCCTCCTCCGGATTCTTGCAGTTCACATATCCGTAGTCCCACTGGACAGACGGCGCGGGAGGAGCCGTCCACAATCGACTTTGCAAAAACCCCGCCAAAATAGGCCGGGGGTAGTTGCAAAAACGCCCAATCAGTCGTGCAGCGACAACGCGAGTACCAATCGCGGTTGTACTTGGTATATATATGCTCCTATGCTGTAGCTATCTAATGCTACCGGTTTCAGCCCGAACGGATGCCGTGCTCGTCATCGGGAACGGATGCGCCTGCAGCGGGGCGGGGGCGGGTGGCTGTGCCAATCCCGCCGTGCAAGCGCGCCGCGCCCCACGCGGCAGATGAAACGCTCTACAACCGGATACGGTATGCTTTCAGAAATTGAACTGAATGACTTACCATGCTACTGCTATCTACCTGCCAAGTTTCAGATGAAATGAAGCTATTGGTGTGGCTACAGAGCCTACATAGTAATGGTGGTGGTGGATGTGGCTGTGCATGTGATGGCGCCCGCGCGCTTCCGGAGGCGGCGTAGTGCCCGACGCGCGCGACGAACAGCGCAGCAATGCGAGATCGTACGGTCTTGAAAGTTTGCACACCGGTTCATATTCTGATTAACTACGTGTGTGCCAACTTTGAGATGGATCGGACTTGTATTCGTTGCCGCAGGGTGTGCACCATCAAAGTTGCAACTCCCCCTGGCCTATTTAGGCGGGGTTTTTGTAACTTCGATTGTGTAGTCTCCGCGGGAGTGGGAGGGGAATGAGGGTCAGCGGCATCGAGCTGGTCGATGTAGTGCTTGAGAACCCAGACCGACTTGAACGCAGTAGGGGAGCCGGACATGACATCAAGGAAGCAATGGTGGCGACCGCCCCATTCGTCGACGAGGAATCGGATGTCGTAGCTATCGAAAAGTGCGGGGATGGACGAATTCTCGTACGCCTCGCAGAGCTCGTCAAAGGTGCAGTTTTCAATGAGCTTCTTGTACTTGCGTGCGTGATCGAGTTCATTATCCCGGGCGACGAAGCCGAACTTGAGCCACAGCTCGACGGCCGGCGGCGGGTGAGTACCCGTGAGGAGCATCGAGCAGAGCTGGAAGCAAGACCTCCTGTGCTCGGGCAATGCGTCCATGCCGGACCGGATCCTCTCCAGCGTATCGCTCGAAGCACCACCGGCGTAGACCCAACCCCTCCGGAGCATGGACTCCACCTGCCCATCCGTCTGCCGTATCTCCATCTCCTTGTCGACAGGCTTGCCATCCAACAGGTACTGGTGCTCCAGGAACCAGGGGTAGTAGCCACCCCTGTTCTGCGGTGGCAGGCGGGACTCGTATGTTGCCTTGATGTTCTCGACGAGCGTGCCCTCCTTCTGCCACCTGCGCAAGTCCTTGCACGGGACATCGAGGTACCGGAGAAGCCCCTGGTATAGCCCGCAAAGCTTGTTCTGCGCGTTCCCTCCTACCATGCGCTCGGCCTTCTCGAACCTGTAGTCGACGCGGGTCTGGTGGTGAACAGGGATCAAGTCGTTCCTCATGTCGCGCGCCAGGTAGTACACGGTGCTGATAGTCTGGCCAGCCTTGCAGTCGAAGATGTGGAACCGCCAGTGGTCGTTCTGGCAAGCCGTGCTGCAGTACCAGACTTTGCGACAGCCTGCACAACGCTTCAGACGATCTCTTGAGAGTGCCCTCGTCCTCGTCCTCGTCGCATAAGTATCCGGCGCAGTGCCGTTCGTCGGAGGAAGAGTTCATGTTGCTACATGTCCGCGGTGAATGATCAGTTCGATGACTGGTCTATATGACGACAGCAACTCACCCTCCCTTGCTGTCGCTATCGCAGAGTCGCGGTATATGGTGGACGAAAGAGAGGAGACAGGCATTTAAGGTTTTGATGTGAGCAAGAAGCCTTGATAGGTTCGTGCTGCGGTAGACTGCGGTAGAGAACATTACGTCAAAGTAACACCACACATACCGCAACAACGACAAACCTCACGGGATAAACCTCAGTGTAGTTCGGATCTTTGTAGAAATACACAGTAGGAATGCAATCCTGTCGTCTCGGAAGTCACCACGCACAAATATAGTGAACTCAACCTCAACAGACCAATAGCTGCCGCCTCGGACAACAGACTAAGCTCCAACTATAACTCACCGCTTTAATCTCAACCACGCCGAGAGCCCGGAGAGAAAGCAGGGGTGGTAGGCGGGATACGTTGGCCGAGGGCGAGCGAGAGTGCGAGAGAGAGCGCGAGAGAGACTGAGAGAGAGCCAGAGCAGCGAATCGGGGAGTCGAGCGCGGGTAGGATCGGCAACACACCGGGCCGGGGCCTGAGCGACGCGTCCGAGTCTCAGCCACCTCCCGGAGACTGGCTTCATTAGTGAACGTTCATGAATGCGCCCGCTAAGAGCAGAACGGTAGAACTGGCCATGGAATTGGCAGCTACCCACACCCCTAATTGTTTCGTCGTCCCATCGAGGACGCGATACCAGTGACATGTCTCTGGTGCGCAACCGTAGTGGCACCGTCACGTAGTCTGGCAGCACACCATCCGGTAACGAACCCGGACTGTATACTATGCGGTGAAATCTGCGTTCGCGGCTTGCCACACAATTGCTGTAAGATCCTCGTCTCTCTCCATCCATCGCGTCTCTGCCTGCTCTCAAGTTTCGCGTCTTTCCTCATGTTTCTACTGCCAATGACATGTTCTTCAGTGCCAGAAGCAGGACTGGAGGCCGTCATATCACACGGACGAGTGCACGCTCCTGAAAGCAGGCAATGCCTTCCAGGTCGAGGATCGTCCCAAGCTCCACGACAACAGGTAGTTTGACTACGAATACTGCGGTTCGTCGTCTGCATGTCTCCGTGTCTACTCTCTCTGACGACTTGCGCAGGCGATCACAGCTTGCTCACGGATAACGAAGAGTGGATGTATGCACGCGCTCTGGAAGCTCTCGACTCCGCCTTCCTGGCATGCGGCCGCCGCTCGCCGCCGCGTGAGGTACGAACGACCGTTTCTTCTCCTGCGCCTCTATCCGCCCAGAGAGACGATCGCCCACCTGGGATCATCCCGACTGACGGCGCTCTCGACCACCATTTCGTCCGGCTTCATCGCTTCCGCAACTCGCCCGCCCTCGCACAGCAGCCTGCGCGCCGTCACACCCAACAACTTCGCCCGTAGCTCCGTCCCCGTGTACCCCCCACTCCCCGACATCGGCACCTCCGGGTCCGGGTCCCGCCCTCGCTTCATAGTCACAGGCGACACGACGTTCGACGAGCGCCGCCTGCACGGGTACGTGCAGCAGCACGGCACGCAGACGGAGCAAAATGCGGTCGCCATGTACGGGCATCTGCGCGCGGCGAACATCGCGGCGCGACGGAAGCTCGCGGATGTGCAGAAGGCACGGGGACAGGGGAACGTGAAGCTCCTGGCGGCGGAGGACGTGTTCCTGCTTGCGGCCTGCGGCGCGCTTCGAGTTCTTCACGATGAAGCATATCTATGCGCGCATAACGGCGAATATCGAGAGCCGATCTTGATGATCCGCCCTGTAATCCTTTGTTGAGGCTCTCAGGTTCCGTGTCTATGAGGTCGTTCCTGAGCGTGGACGCGTACTATAGGGCTTGAGCGAGGGACGCATGTCGTCATGAGAACGACGCCAGCGAAGTGGCCCTCTCCTTCCGTCTTCGCTTTCTTCAGTGCCGTCTACGCGTATATTCCCTTCCTCTTCGTCTTATCGTCCATCCTCCTCGTATACACTGGCATCAATGCTTGCCCAGCGGCAGAAATCCGGAACTGCACGGGATGTTCGATTCTGTCAACAGACTGCACTGTACTGGACATTCAGAACAACGACGTACCGTCCATAAAATCCACTGCAATTCCATCGATCTGCAAGAACGTATGGAAGCATTTATAGATATTCTCTGTCCACCACGCCTCTTCGCGAACGTCCGCCTGCGGGAGAACGACATGGACGACCGGGCGCGCCGAGTCCGAGTCGTACAGATCGTCGTCGTCCAAAGGCGCCTCGTCCAGGAGAGCAGGCTCCAATGCCTGAGCAACGCTGCGCAGGACATTGAGGTACGTCTCCCTGGTGCAGAACACGGTGCACGCCAGCGGCCGCAACCACACGTCCTTGCGGTCCGCCAGAGGCATCCAGTCGCGCAGCAACTCGCGGATTATGGCGGCATGGCCTTCCTGTATTGGTCGGGTGGGCTCGAGCAGGAGCGTGATTGCGGTCAAGTCTGTGAACTCGCGGAGGTTCATGAGATCCTGTTGGGGTATTATCTCGTCTGCAGGAGGCTTGAGCGACTGTTAGAGGTGACATAGATAGACGGAATGCTTACAATCAGGCGTGGTGACATCGATGCATAGATGCGCTAGGGACTGCCCGAGCGCGGAGACAAACACTCGCATCGCGAGAACGTCCATCTGAACTGCCTGGTGACACAAATAATGTAAAATACAGACCATCAACGTTCCATGCCAAGAAGCGTACGTACGGTGAGATGCTTGAGCTTGGGAAGGAACTTCCGGCGACGGCGCAGCCGCAACTTGTCCTTGTCGCGCATGCAAGCCGGCAGCAGACCGGGCGCCGACCAGCGCAGGTTCGCGCAGAACAGTACGGTGATGTTCGGAAGTGCCCACAGCATGCGCATGTAGTCCGAAAAGCACGGGAGATGCATGTTCTGCAGGTGGAGGGAGGTCACAGCGGGCATGAACGTCGAGAGATGCTCGGAGAAACGGGACGGAATGCAGAGAGCCTCTTCACAGCAAGACTTGCCATCAGAGAGGAGGACCTCAATTCTGAGGGTCGACAGCTTTGGTAACCGTCCTTGTATGAGAGACGGAAAGAGCCCGATCGCGCTTTGCGGAGCATCGAGATGCAGGCCGCAGCGGGCGTCAGGCCTATACTGAACGCATATCAACAGCCGCTCTACAGCCCTAGCAATGCGAGGATACGCGTCGAGCATGTCGAGGAGCTTGTGCAAGTCGGCCACGCTGGTGATGACAACGACGCGGTAGAGATAAGGCTGCACATGGGTCCTCCATGCTTTCGAGACCACTCCGCAAGATCGGAGGGTTTCCAGCGTGAGCATGTGATCCTCGTCGACGTCCTCCGAAACTGCGTCCACTATGAGATTGAAGATCTCTTGCGGGAAAGCTGCCCACGGCTACATGAACGTACACGGGGCGGGCGGCGGTGAAGAAGGGACATAGTGGGCGAAAGTGTCGTCCTCGAAGCTGTCGTACCCGACGTCATCAGGCGAACCACATATCGAGGATGTATCTGTAGAGTTCATGGAGGCTCTGGTAAGTATTGACCAAGGGGAGCGGCGGGCGGGACCATCTGATAGCGCATAAGGGGTATGTATACGCTGCCTTCAAGGACTCTCACGCTCACGGCATGCTTTGACAGCTCAACCAGGGCTCAGACGGGCCTACGTACGACGCTGGATGGGCC
Source organism: Lentinus brumalis (assembly GCA_001792895.1). NCBI lineage: Eukaryota > Fungi > Basidiomycota > Agaricomycetes > Polyporales > Polyporaceae > Lentinus > Lentinus brumalis. Next base: position 398,825 of record MARA01000030.1, on the reverse strand, counting down.
TTAACATGACCATCAGTGGCATGTCAAGATACGCGAGATGTATTTCACGTGGAATAATCTGGATGAAGAAGGACTCGACGTGATGTGAATGAATCAATGATTCCGCATCCTGGACGCAAGAAGGGGTACAATGATCGTAAATATCTCACCCTCAGGTTGTGAGCGCAAGCTCGCGCTCAAGGACAGCCTTCGCCTCAGGAAATCGCACAGTCATCTTGCACGGAAAGGGCGCCGGGCCACTACAGGGACCGAAAGTGTGGAGGTCAGTTGCAGTCATTCACGCATACCCCGAAGATGACCGTGTACACACACAACGACTCCCGAGTCAATAACTTCATTCGAGTCGGGTGTAATTTCGCGGCCCGCAGCGTCGGCAGCTTTGGATATGTTCATCGCCCACAGGACCGTCGCAAAGTTGATGAAGAGCGCTTGGTTGGCGAATTCGAGCCCGACGCAGATCCTGCGTTATCGTGAGTGCAGAGCACAGCAGGGGACCAATTCACGGACCGTTTTCCGAAGCCGAACGTAACGTGTCCCATGCCGCGCGTGTCTGGGGGCGCGACGTCGATGGTGCCCGTCTCGTCCAAGAAGCGCTCTGGGCGAAATGTCTCGGGCTCGGGGAATATCTCCGGGTCGTAGTTCATGCCCCTACGTCGCGCAGGTCCAGCGCGTCGAGTTACTTGTGTTTCTGATAGTATATGACGTACCAAATGTTCGGAATCACCATCGTGCCCTTAGGGATGAGATATCCCTCGTAGCAGTCATCCTGAACAATCAAATCATCGTATTAGTGCTGTTCAACCAACGGGCCGGCGATCAATGCCACCAACCTCAGTGACGCGCCGTGGGATTGCCATAGGCCCAACCGGCCTCCACCGCAGGACCTCCTTTGTCAGTGCGCGGATGTAAGGCAAGTCCTTGCGGTCTTCGAAGGTCGGAACGCGGTCGCGTCCGATGACGGCATCGAGCTCAGCCTGGGCCTTCTGCATTGTATCGGGAAAGAGGAGCATGGCGAGAACGAAGTTCATCATCGAAGAGGACGTCTGGATGATACAGCCTTGGTCTCCCCTTGTCATGAGGGATATGAATATGAATATAGACTTACAGTTTCCGAGCCTGCAGCACTGCCAGACGTCACATAATGGTGAGCAATGTCGTTCTAATGGATAAATGGACTGAGAACGTGTGACTCACAACATGATACCTGCGAGCCATGCAGCCTCCTTCTTCGTGAGACCATGGCGTTCCTCAGTCTCGACAAGAGACGCCACAAAACAGGTCGGTGATTCGCCCTTCGCCTACATTTTGAGGACGCGTCAAGCGATAGCAAGTTAAGACGAGCAGAACGCTGGTAACGTACCATGCGGTCGCCGACGGCCTTATTGAATTCCTCAAACATCTCTGTCTCGCGCTCGTGCCACTCGAGGCCTTCGCGCTTCCACTTGGCCATCCACGTCGGTAGATGCTTCATCGCTGGGAAGATATCGACGAGGTAGCGGCCTGGAACAACTGCGCTCCCGATTCGCGCGACGTGTGCGTTGATGCGCTCGACGATTGGCTTGTCTTTCGCTCCGATGCGCGGCCAGCCGTACACCGCTGTCAGGATGCTCGACGCGGTAGCTCTGCGTGGACAAACAAGATTGACAGTCAGATGTCTACTGAAGGATGAGAGGGCTGGGGAACACACTGCCTCATACGGTTATCCCAGGCATCCGGGCGTTGGATGATGTCGAGGACGGTCAAACCGGCTTCGCGAAGGTGCATCGGCTGGTATTGCTCAGACGCCCGAAGGCTGAAGCCTTCGTGGCCCGCGCGACGCATCTTGCGCAAACTGTAAAGGAGAGAGAATCCCGGTGTCAGCGAGAAGCACATGGACTCGTCAGCTTTCGTAACACGTACACTTCGGTGTACCCAGAGAAGATCATGAAGATTCCTCCGGTGAGGATCTCGCTCGCCATGATGAAGCGCGGCCGGTCACTATAGATGTTTGACCGTCGATCTGGGAGGACCGAATGCCGGATGTAAGGATTGGTGAGCTTCTGCATGAACGACATAAGTACAGCGACAAGTTATACCAAAGAGGTCAGCCGTGATTTTGTGACTGTTGACCACAATTATGGGTTGACCAGCCATATTCAGCGAGTACATGGGACCTGATGCAATGTCTCAGACAATGACAAGGCTCTCAGTCGACACGAAGACGCACCATACTTCTGCTTCCACTGGGTGAACTTCAGCCAAGGCAGGTTCTTCGGTACGTCGAAGATGTTCCCTAGGATTGGGATGCCCGGTGGACCTGGAGGCATCTTGCGCCTCCGCATGGAGCTGCTAATCATACCCTTGATGATCCATATGCACAGAATTCCCGCAAGTGCGGAACAGAGATGCTGTCCCCAGAGTAAAATGGTGAAGTACTCCTCTCTGGTCGTCTCTGTGGAGTGGAGAGTCATGACGGGAGTGTGTGTGCGCGGTCTACAGGTGAGTACCAGCACCGATAAAGGACCCGGAGAGCGAATGCTGCCTGAGCATTGAGCGTCCTATACTGACTAAACGCCACTGAGATACCGTAGCCCCGGTGATCTTGCGGTTCTGTGGACTTCTATTTGATGTCGTTTGAAGGAGGAAGTCAGCCGAGCACCTGGGAGCCGCACCTATGGCGTCCTCGACGTCTAATTCCAGATTTCACTGCTGATGTGTCTGCAGGAGATCCTCGATGCTGTCAGTCCGAGTCACTAGGAGGCTCTTCTGGTCTCGTTATTCCTGACTCTGGACTCGGTCACTCGGAGTCTCTTTTCCCCCGGTGATGGCCCGCGTTGGCCGTAGGTCCCGAAGCTTCCCGCCGTTCGAGTGAGCATTCAGTATGTCGCCGTGAAGCCATGCACGAGACTTCCAGATGGCGACGCAGTGTCCTAAGTGGGTAGGAGGGCACAGGCTGGGGCAAGGGACGGCGTATGGGAACGTTGGCACGCAGTGGCGTATCCTGGGAAGGGGCACGGTGCGATTTCCGTCTTCAGCATGATAGACTGAGCCACACTGCGAATCACCATGGGGTGGTCGCGGAGCGGAGATGGAGAGGAGAGGGAGAGGAGACGAAGTATTGTCAGACTAGTCTTGGGGTAGTCGCAGACCTGTGTACGGATCTGAGGTTCACAGGGACGATGCGATACTCGCTCACATGAGAGACGCACACCATATGTCCGTGTAGGCGGCCTTCGCGTTCTGCACAACTGCCACCCAGCATCTCCTTCAGCTGCAGCTGCAGCCGTCTCCTCCCCTGGAACAGACCGCTTCCCAAACGCACGTCCCCCTCGTATAGCGCTTCGGTTTCTCCGCAGCTTCGATAGCCTTCGCCATCCGCACTTCTCGCTGGACCGCTAGCCTCTTCCGCGCCTCGATCGACTCCCGCCGCGCATTCACAACCGTCTCCAGCTCCCCCACCAGTGTCGCCGTCCCGTGCCGGCGCAGGTACTCGCCAAGGAGCGTCTCGTCGAGAAACGGGTCCCCTGTGGGCACGAAACCTGCCGTGTGCGGGAGCGGCGGGAATGCCGGGATGTCGATGGCGCGAATGGCCTGCGAGATGGGGTACATCTTCGGAACCTCTCTCAGCGTCCGAGAGGAACCTCCACGATTGAGCATATGCATGTGCTTGATTGCCTCGTCCATCCACGCGTAGCCAGTGGGACGAAGCCACGCGGAAAGCCGTCGTCGCGAGGCAGTGGGTGTGGGCGGGGTCTCCTGGGCGGGACGACGTCGTGCGGAGGGTAGCGGCGGCCGTAGGCGAGGTAGCCCACAGAGCTCTTGTAGAGTACATGGCCCGCTCGTATGTGTGGGGACCTGTGTCCTTACGGAGTATCTGGTGTCCTGTTCGGATATAGTCAGAACGATACGCAGGCGAAAGGTGGATATATGCGCACCCTCCGGGCCATAGTCAAAGTACCAGCCATTGTTGTGCAACTTCCGGCGAGCCTCGACTTGGTACGCTTTGCCGTCCTGCAGCAGCTGGCATTCTCCCTCGTGGTACTACGACTTCCAGTCGTCTTTCTGGCACTGCGCGCAAACAGGCGAGTAAGTACCAGAGCGAGTGACTGTTCTGCAACGACGTACCTCCTCGGAGCAGTAATGCCTGCTCTTGCACCCGCTGCAGCGCAAGAACCCCGGTCCGCACTGCGTCTCCCACTTCCCGCAATACGCGCATGCGTGGATGAGTTCATCCTCCGGGATAAGAACCTCTACGTCTGCCAGCAAACCATAGCGATTGTGCGCGGGATAGCACCGCGTCGGAGCGATGGGCGAGCGATCATGTTCATCGCGCAGCCCCCGAAGCGCGTCCGCCACCCGGCATGCGGCGCTCTCATACCCTCCGATGGTAAAGACGGGGTTGCCAGACGGAGAGATTGCGCCGACGGAGTGGGGATTCCCTGGAACGACGAAGTTGAGACACATCACGACGCGCTCTGACGAGAGCACGGGCCGTTTAGCGTATACGAGGAACCAGGACGCATGACGTCCCAGAGCGAGTCCGGGGAGATGGTCCTGAGCGGAGTAGGCTGAAGTTGTGACCGTCGCAGAAGACAGAATGCGGAAGGGGGCGCGGAGGATGGTGGAGAACGATGGCATTGTGGTGGGCGGAGGAGAGAGAGAAAGTTGATGCAAGTCGCTGACGCGGACAACTAGGGCAGCGCTCGAGTGAAGGGGAAAGAATTTGTGACGGTGGAGTGTATTTCTCGCTGAGCAACAGTTCGATCGCGCCATTATCCGTGGGGGTCGCAGAGCAAAATCGAGTATCTCTAAGTACTTTCATTGCCTGAATATATGGTTCGGATGTTGGGGCCCTGGGATATACTTGTGCATGCATCAAATGTAGACGTAGTGATACAATCTCAAAGCTGGGGGGTTCATCGGAGCTAAGTGCTTAGTGCTCGGTGTCAGGGAGAGCATGGCGAGAGAGAGCACCAGCGGTGTGGCAGACGCGAAGCACGACGCGTCACTATTCACGTGGCCTCAGACGCGACGCGTCACACTTCCTTACCATCGATGATCGAGGCGGCGTACTGGAAGCTTCCTCAATGCTACCGATGCAGATGGCGCGGCGCGATAGAATCGCGAGCTCAGGCAATGCAGGCAAGTCAACCACATTTCATGGCCACTCTTACAACGTTCTACAACCTCAGGCTGTCCTGCAACCTCAGTACGAGTCGCTGCCAGGTCCGGCGACGGCTGCACGCTCACTGATCTGAGCTCACGCCGAAATGTTTCTCCAAGTATCTCCTCTCAGCCGCAACGGCCAACCGCGTTCGTTCCTGTTGCGCAGCCGCGAGTCTCTCCCGCTCACGCATTGACTCGCTGCGCGCATGCACAACCTTCACCAGCTCGTCATGCTCCGCATCCATCCCGTGCGTGCGAAGATACGCGCACAGGAGCTCCTGGTCGAGGTATGGGTCGCCAGTAGGCATGAAGCCCGGTGTCTCTGGGAGGGACGGGAACGCTGGGATCGCGTGCGCGGGGACGGCGTTTGAACCCGGGTACTTCGGCGGGATCGCTGCCAGGGCGGCAGACATGCCGTGTGCTCTGAGGAATGCTATGCCGCGAATGGTCTTGTCTGCTGCCGCATCGCCAGTGGGCACAAAGCCGGGTGGATAGACATCGTTGCGCGGGACATGGGGCGGGCGAGGCATGGTGGGCGGGACGACATCGTGCGGAGGGTAGCGGCGGCCGTACGCGAGGTAGTCCACATCGCTCTCGCGCAGGGCGTGGTCGTATGTGTGCGCGCCGGAGTCCGTGAGCAGCGTCTGGTCACCTGAGAATATGGTGTCAGCACGTTGCTCGGGAAAGACGAGTGGGTATATGCGCACCGTGAGGGCCGTAATCGAAGTACCAGCCGTTGTTGTGAAGCTTCCGGCGAGATTCGACCTCGTATTCCTTGCCGTCCCGCAGTAGCTCGCACTCCCCTTGATGGTACTGTGACTTCCAGTCGTCCGTCTGGCACTGCGAGCAAGTGAGTATGCTATAGAGCCCCGGTATACAGCAGCGACGAACCTCATCGGAGCAGTAGTACCTGCTCTTGCATCCGCTGCAGCGCAGAAAGCGCGGTCCGTGAAGTGTCTCCCACTTTCCGCAGTGCGCGCACGCGTGTATAAGCTCGTTCTCCGGGAGCAGCACCTCCACGTCCGCAAGCAAGCGGTATGGGTTTTCCACCTGATCACGTTCGGTCAGGGAGACGGGAGCGCACCCGTCTTCGTCGCGTAAGCCCAGGAGTGCGTCCATAACGGGGCGTGAGGCGTCTGTATGCCCTCCGATGGTGAAGACAGGTTTCCCCGCAGAAGAGAGCGCGCCGACGAAGCTGGGATCTCCGGGAACGACGAAGTTGAGACAGAGAGCGGCGCGTTTGTGCTCCATTATCGGTCGTGTAGCATAGACGAGGAACCACGAGGCATGGTGCCGTCCGAGGGCGACTCCAGACCCGGGGTAGAGCGAAGCGTTGAATGTTGGAGACGATAGGATGCGGAATGGGGCACGGAGGAAGGACATTGTGGTAGGAGAAAGAGAGGGATGTATGCGCTGACTTTCCCGCCGTTGCGCAAGGTAAGCGGGAAGGGAAATGAATGAGCGATGTTGAAGGGTGCGTCTCTAGCCACGCGGAAGATCACATGTCACAGTCCGATCTCATGCCCAGAGAGCCGACGGCAAAGAACGTACCTCAGGCTCTCGCGCGTGCCCCCGCCTCTCGCTGCTCCGCTTCTCGGACCCTCGCTTCTGCTCGCTCCTCTAACGCAGCACATCTCCGCGCATGCACCTCATCGTAATCCTCTGACATCTCCCGAAACTCACCCATGTAATGGGCATACTCCCCAGACGCTTTCGCCGGATCGCCCTCGTACGGCTCCGTGGATCCCGGCCAGCGATACCGGAAGGCCTGGAACTCGTTCACCTGCAGCAGAGAGCCGACCCACTGCATGATGGACACCATATCCCCCAGCCTCTGTCTCGCTGTCTCCTTCGCCCATGCATCATCATCCCAGAACGCAGGGCGTGGCCGTCTGGCGGAGTTTATCTGGTCCCGTCGCAGCAACCCGGCGCACGCTTGCACGTCAGACGACTGGCTCGCCCGGTTCGAGCGCAACTTGAGCCCGTCCGTCTCGAACATGTTGTGGTAGAGCACCGATTCCGCGTACGTGATCAGTCCTGCGACGTCGCGTTGCCGCAGCAGGGTGTAGATGAACACCTGCGTGAAGGAGGAGAGGTCGTTCGAGAGCGCAGGCTCAGAGGGCTGTGGGTCGAAGAGGTTGTCGATCTGGGGTGTCGGCGCGAAGACCATCTTGTCCTGGTGTCTCACTTAGCTCCACGGTCGATGTGGCCTCTGAGGAAGAAAGACAAGAGGTACGAACCCGTGGCATGGGACGCTTGAGCAGCAGCGGGCCCTGTGGAACTGGTTTCCCATCATCGCCGAGAGGTATGACCTGTACAAAGTCGCGAAAGTGAATAACTATATCGTGAGGGGGGTTGGAACGATCGATGGCCGTAGGCATGGTGAGCGGTTGAATGGAGGTGACTAGATGCGAGAGGACTGCACAAGGGACATCGACGTAGTACGATGGTGAGGTGCAACGAACCAAAGGCGTGTGTCGGATCATGTTGCACGTGGCTCCTGGCGGACCGAGTAGTGGCGGAGTCCGACAGTCATCTCAGGGCTTCGCCGTGAATCAGTACGCTGCCGTACAGTAGTCAGAAGGATATATGCATATGTCATGCAGGCCACCCGACGCGGTAACCTGCTACATAACACTACATTGACAACGAAGCTTTGAGCCGTCGTGATCCAGAAGGCCCACCATGCACATGTTCCACAGACACAGCAACCGAGAGACGAAAAGCATGCCAGCGTCACGGCAATAACAGAGGACACATCAAGAGCTGGGCGAAAGCCGAGCCGATATCTGCTCATAGAGGCGCTTCGTCGCGACCGCCTCGAGGTACGCTGCAGGGTCATTGCCAGCCGCGAGCAGGAACACGTCCTCCGCGGCCACCAAATGGGCCAGCAGAAGCTTCGCGTTCTCGCACGCCCGAGTCCTCTGCACCTCCGCGAGCCTCTGCCGCTCTTTGATGCACGCCTCATGCACGCCCGAAAACTCAGTGAGCGCGCGACGCTCCGCCCGCGTTCCGTGCCGCTGCAGGTACCCCGCCATGCGGAGCTCGTCAAACGATGGGTCGCCCGTGCGCACGAAGCTCGGCCGCGACCAGGATCTGCGCAGGGCGGGGAGGGGAGGATACGCCGGGACGTCATGCGAGGGGAAGTTGTTGGGCACGATGGCTCTGAGGTTGGTGTACGAGAGCTGTGCGAGAGCGGGCGAGTTGCGGAAACGGTGGAGCCTGAGGAGGTAGCGGTCGAGAGGGCCGTCGGCGGGGATGAACCCGGCTGGGACATCGTCGTCGCCTGCGAATGAGGTCCGACGAGGAGTGGGGGAAGATGCTGTGGGCGGTACGTCGCGCGGAGGCGACCGGCGGCCGTACGCCAGGAAGTCGTAGTCGAGAGTCTCCAGCGCCCGCGCATACGTGAACTCTCCGTTGTCCGTCAGCAGGCTGTAGTCGCCTGGAAGCTCATAAGAGACCAGCAGAAAGTTGAGCGTGCGAGGACGTACCGTAGTATCCATGGTCGAACCACCACCCATTATCGTGCAGCTTTCGCCGCTCCTCGACTTGCAAGGCCTTGCCTGACTTCAGAAGCGAGCACTCGTCCCGGTGGTACGATGGCGCCCAGTCCTGCCTCTGGCACTGTAAAGGAAGCCGTTAGTACACACGAAACAAGAAGCGACTTGTGAACGACTTCGAGATGCTCCCCATAACACCGCTGCCATAAGCAATAGCACCGAGTCCTGCAGCGTCGACATTCGATCTTCGTTTCATCAGGTCCCCGATTTCCCAACACTACTGTCTCAGGATCGTCTCCCGATGGATGAGAACGTCCAGAGGCAGCGTCAGATTCGCTCAAATAGGAGACACGGGTCAGATGTCAAGTCAATTCGACTGGAATGTCTGTCCGACGGACAGTTCGCGCATGCGTACGGACCTTGCAGGTTGTCCTCCAATCGTGATGTTGAGGCCACTGCCTGCGATGCACCCCGCCCTCCACACCCGACGCTCCCGACTATCACCTCACCGTCAACCACGCGCCTGGCAGATACCATCGCCGGCTGAGGTCACCGGTGGGGGGGCAGCTCGACGCGGGCTGTCAGGATGCAACGGGTACGCAGCATCGCGCGGCGCACGGTGTCAAGCAAGAACAAGGTGATGGTAAAGGTACCCCCAGGTCGCGAAGTTGGCGTATCACATGGCTATAGCGTATGTGCTGCCGATAGAGTCGGTCATGGCGGCTCAGGCATCAGGAGGCATCAGGACTTGGCGGCGGCGGTCAAGGCGGGAGCAGGACCAGGTAAGCCATCCGTCGCTGTGATTTGTATGTGATGATCTGCGCAGGGCGGCGGACAATCCGGTGGATAGTCCGCCGATCAAATTTCGGGTCAGGTGCGAGTGGCGCAGATATATGCACCCACTATGGCTGCTATCGCCTGTCGCGCGAGAAGGAGCACATCTTCAGTAAGGCAGAAAGTCAGATCCACCAGGGCATCTGTCCGGCAGACAGTCCGCCGGCGCTGGCACCTCACGAAGAGTGTAACGCCTTGCAATGCTCACGCCACTACCTGTAACGCATGTACGGCCCCACCGTCGCGGCGGCCCCGACGTTCGTGTCGCCGTCCCGCCACCCACTTGGGGTGTCCATCTGGTGGTCGCTGGCCAGTTTCAAACGTCATGGCCGCCATCGAGCACAGTGTGCAGTAGTAGTACATGCTACGGAGGAAATGACCGAGCTCGACAAGGTTCATGATTGACACAGACCAGTGGGTGGCGCAAGCCGCGGACAGCACAACGTATGCATTGACGAGAAAGCGAGTGGCACATCGGGCCAAAGCAGAGATCAGAGTGTCGCGCCCGCATAGTGGCAGGCGGCCACGGGCAACGCTGCTAGGAGGCGCAACCGCTCACAAAAGGGGGGCGCGACGTGACAACCCGATCCTCTCTTGTGGATGAGTCTAGTTTGTCCAGCGGATTATTTGCCGGACAGTCCCGCCGGACCAAGTTCCCGGTTGTTGGGACGTTCCCCAGTAGGGTGACCCCTCATTTATGTCTCATGTTCATCCATGCTGAGAAGGAGCGATGCGCAGGGAAAGACGTGGACACGATCTTGGACTGGCTCAGTGTAGGACGCCGCTGTGGCCGACCTGATCTAAGCAAAACCGACTCTCGCGGGAGACAGAGGGACCCGACGGGGAAGGTGGGCTGAAATATAGGGAAATCGACGTACCTCTGGTGAGCAGTAATACCTGCTCTTGCACCCGCCGCAACGTCGAAACCGCGGCCCATGGAGGGTCTCCCACCTCCCACAACGCGCGCACGCATATACCAGCTCCTTCTTCGGAATCTGCACCTCAATCTCGGCGAGAATGCCGGAGACCTCGGTTTCGGGGTATGTTCTGACGACCGAGACGGGACAGGAGCCATGCTCGTCGCGCATGCACAGAAGGACGTCTAGTGCGGTCTTGCCGTTGCGTCCTCCTACAGTAAACAGCAGCTTCCTGTCAGACGACACAGCGCCGACCGAGCGCGTGTCTCCCGGAGCGATGAAGTTGACGCAGGTCCCAGTACGTCGGCCAAAAGAGAAGAGAGGAGTGGCGTAGACGATGAACGAGGAGGGATGTCGCGCCCGAGAGCTACGGGGACGCCTTCATGCAGCTGCGGGCAGCTAAAGACACGGAAGGGGCGTGGAGATGCTGGAGACATCGAGGGTCCGGACGACGACTGACGCAAGAGAGAAGGCAGGTCAGCCAGCGGTCGCAGCAAGCAGCCACACGGAGCGGAAAGCAGAGAGGTCCATGCGACCAGATGCCGCACAGTCCAAGCAGCAACGAGCAGACGGTGGCAGTGGCAGGCACCGGAGGATGCCGGACATATACGTCATGCGTCGGGGAGCCCTCGCTGTCGCTCTCTGGTCTCGCTCTCTCTGATCTCGCTGGGCACTCTCTGGGTCACCTGCACTCGCCGTCCCTCCACGCGCTTCAACGTGCTCTCGCTTCTGCTCCGCTCGCTCATGAAACCGCCCCTGGCACGCCGTCCCCGCCGCCTGCGACCTGTATACCGGACTGCACACACACAAGAGCCGGGGCGAGTATATGCGGTACGTCCTGTGTGTATGCACGCATCCCTCACCCCTCTCATGCCTTCTGTCCCCTTGTAGCTCGCGTCCTCTTCGCTGCGCCCCGCCGCTGAGTACGCAGCCGTACTCTCCCTCTGGCCGTCTCGCATGCACCAGCCACGCCATCGCAGTCTGCGCGCGCTGCGCTCGAGATCTGGACGAAAGGTATGTCATAACGGCTCTAACATCGTGCAAACCAAGTCCACTTACAAGTGTATTACGCCCTGACTGCTGCGGTTCTCCAGAGCAACGTCTATCTGCTCCAGGTACGTACATGAGCCGCTCTTCCCCCGTGCCCTCGCGCTTCGCACACCCTCGTCTCCATGAACGGCCCCGCGGCTCTCTCCGGGACTCGAAAACCAACGGCGCATACCCACGCCCACGCCCTCAGGCCTCCAAGGTGCGCTCCCATCCTGCCTCGTTCCGACGACTGCACTGCCGGCAATCGTGCCATCTCGAACCTCCTGCACTGCTCATCGCGTCGAGCTGCTCATTTCGACACTCCTACCCCGCACCCACAGACAATTCTGCTAGTGCAACACACGCACACATGCCCAGCCACGCGCGCTCCAAGACAGGTTCTGTGGAGAGGACATACTCTCGGTATCTGGGCGACGTCGCTAGCCCGAGGAGATCGCGACCTGACAAACGAACAGGCACGTCATACCGCGCACAACATCATGAAGAACGTCGGGCGACTTACAGGCGGCATGAGACGCACTCGCGGACTTGTGTGCCGCAGCGGCGACCGGCGTGAAGCCGGTTCGGACTGACTTACAGAGAGGTCAGCGTTGCATAGAGCGGGAAGGCGAGAAGGGCACTCACAGAACGGTGTCTGCAAGCTGGCTTTCGTCGCCGACCTCGCTGCTTGAGGCTCGCCCGCTCCCGTCGTGTCCTCGAACAGAACAATAATATCTATGTGTACTCTACGCCCCGCCGCTACGTCCTTCCCCGCGTCCGTCTCCCCTCTTCTGCACGCTCTTGCTCTCGCTCCCGCCACCATAGCTCGGCCGACCCTTGTCTGCAGACCGCTTCCACGGTACGTCTACGCCAGAGACTCGTCAATGCGGCGAATGAGATGCAAGAAAGAGACGAACACTCACCTCTAGGCTCTAGCCTCCGTCCTGCGACGCGCACACAGGTCAGCGACGTGCACCTGTCTGAAGCCTCGCGATACATACCGACACGTCGCCGAGTGACAGTCCTGTGCGGCCTCTGGTGACGTCCACGACGGCGCGAGGGCGTATCGACGGTACGTCGGAGGGCGAGAGTGGCAGCAACATCGCGGGGACGAGGTGAGTGCGTGTGCAGAAGGGAGGAGCAGCGAGAGGTGGGTGGGTAAATACTGAAGAGGCCGTCTCCGCCGCCCACCTGTCTCGATATAGGCTCCTCGCACCGCTCTTCTCAGACACCCGGCCAACTCCGACCCGTCGCGCGTGCTGGCGACGTCCGGGAGGAGCGGCCGATGGCATGCTGACTGCCAGATGTGCGTGCGCCGAGTCGTCACGTTCGGCGATTGCGGGCAGCGCGGGTGAGCGGGTACTCGCTGGGGAATGTCGGTTGCTTGGGCTGGCTGCGCGGAGCGGGGTTTAACCACGGTACTCGCGAGCTCGAGGTTGTGTACCGAGCTGATTGTGTAGCTGACGTCGGTTTGTATGATCGTCCAGGCAGGGACCCGAAATATACCACATTTTCTCGGTTCTTGCTGCGAACGTGAGTCGATGCCTGCGCCGTGCGCCACTGCGTGCTTCTTCCCGCCTGCTCTCTGTAATTGCTACTGGTTGAGCAGCTGAGAGCGCTGCGACGTTGGCTTCGAGCTACGATAGGACTTCCGGTCGTGGGAGGCTGGCGGATTGGCGTGTGTCTCGAGAGTCTTCCATGATGTCGAGAGTTTACATGCTTCCGGTCGGGACCCTAGTAACTCGGAGCGACCGTGTGGACGTGGTTTAGGCCGAGGAGGGCTGGGCTAGCGGTGCATCCTGGTCTCGGGATAGAACAAGTCTCCCATAGCAGGCAATGCAGCTTCAATAATATTAATTTGATGAGAACAGAGGTCTGAGAGCCCGTGGTACTGGTATAGTGTGCAAGTCGTACTATGCGGCCGAGAGATCGAGAGATCGAGAGAGTGCTGAAAAAGTGCCTGAATCGGAGAGAACATCCAGCAGTCCATGCATCCATAATACCAAGTACGAAGTACCATGACAGCGCGCATGTTCGCACCGCTATTTGAGTGGTATGCTGTCAACCGAATACAGGGCTCGGTCAGGGTTCGCCTGGTACGCACCCGTACGATGCCTCACATGTGCTTCGAAGTCTTCTCCTCCGGCGTGTCCGCTCGCGAGATGGCTGCCACTCTCCGCTCTCCGCTCTCGCGAAACACGTCCAGAAGCCGAGCTGTGAGTGCTCGCTCGCCGCTCGCAGAGCCGCCGCTGCACACGAGCAGTAGACCTTGCATAGTCTCTCGACATGTCCTGCGCACGGTATTGTCATCATGGAGTCGTCCGCTGCGACGGGAAGTGGATTTAACTCCGCAGGTACGGGTACAGTTTCCATTCTGAGTCTGACCACGAAGCGACGTCAGTGAGGATCTCCTTCGGAGACACGAACCGGACCAGAAGAAGGCAGCGGCGTACCTTAGTATTTAGCCGCTACTAGGCGTGTGGCCGACGCACGACGGCCAGCACGTTTGCCTAGAGCATGCTGCTGTAATCGAATTCATGATGCGCTATGATGACGACGGGAGTGAGCATATGAAGGGGAATGTACATACCTGAACACGGCAGTTCATCGACAACTACGAGATCGAATGTAGTGGGCTATTGGATACTATGACGCTAGCGACCCACAGAAACATGCAACCGAGACGTACGAGCTAGTGTTCGGCTGCTTTCGTTGGGAAGCGTGCGCTCCAGATTCTGCTGCTGCTCGCGTCTTGGTACGGAGATGCCAGAGCAGTGTTGTGCCGATGCACATGCGGTCGGCGTCGACTATTGTCGACTTGTCGACTGTTGAATGTGTCGACAGTGGAGGAGCAGGTCGACCTGCACTCTCTCACGGTTGGCCAACTCTCAGGCACGCCATATGATTGGCTGTAGATTAGTCGCGAACATGTTCAATCCAATCTTATCTTCGTCCTGCCTCGCCATGCACTGACACCGACTTTCCTATTACTTACTTAGCTTCATCGATGGCTCGTGTTGCTCGTTCGTTCTCCGCGTGTACTTCGTGTACTTATAGTGTCTGCGACGGTCAATCCATGCAGACCATCGCTACTCGCCAGTATTGGAAGGTGCGGCCAGACCTGAGCACTACCGCATCGTTGAACGAGGAGCTTGGAGTGTGGGACCTTCTTGACATGGATGCCGATGGAGAGGCAGACAATGCTGACACCTCGAGGGTCGGTTCAGCTGAGTCTGATGATGTATTGAGCGCGATTTTTGGTGTATAGCCTTCCTTAGTACCTTTTACTGACATGTATTCACTACGTCGTTATTTTGTGGCTTCAAGGTCGACAAACTCGGTCGCATCGCACTCCGAGCTGCATGAGCGCTTCTATTTACCGGATTAGGCAACAGGCGCCGTCGATGTCTGCTTGGACATGGTATATCTTCATTGATTCGAGAGCGAGTTGCACCATTTTCCCCTCAGAACGTTCTTATTGGTCTCACATACGAGTTCATGCGTTTGGATTTGCTAAGCAATCAATGCCCCGCCTTCCTGAGGCTCCTCGTCCTTCCGCTTCCATGAGCGCTTAGCTGGGCCCCGAAAAGGGCGAAGGTTGACCTCTCCCGTGGGAAGGTGCACTGTGCACCGCGTCGCCTGTTCGCGTCCACCTGCCAACTTGCCAACTCTGCCAACAGTTGTGTCGACCGGCACAACACTGGTCTGTAGCATGAGAACTCGAGAGCTCAGTTGCAACGCGCTGTAGACGACTCCCGGAAGGTCACCGAGGAAGCGGACACCGGGACGCGACGCCGGGAACAACCCGGGAATAATCATCATTGATTCCGTGCATTCTGGTTGCGGATGTGTCTGCAGTCTGTCGTGCCCTCTCGGAGTCGCGCCTGTGACGCTAGACCGTCTCCAATCCCAATCAAGTACCTGCTAAGGTGCAAAGAGGATGGAAAGGAGACGCGAGCCCGCATTTTTGGTGGGGGCGGCGCGCCGTGGGCAGAAAACGTCTACAGTAGGCGATTAGTTCGCTTTAACACACCTATCGTGACATACTGACCTGCCGTGTCTCGAGAGAGCCAGCCTCGGCAAGAGCTTCTCGCCATCGAGATCTTGCGCCCTCCCAGCTCATTCGGCTCTCTGACACCGTACACGTCCGATGTGAGTCTGCTCTGGTCGGCCTGCAAGTTCTGCGCCATGAGGAGACACATCCGGCTCGAGCAGTGTCGCGATTTGTCTGCATTGGTTTGCGCAGGTGCTGAGGAACGAGCGTCGAGTGCGAGAGCATGGACTCGAGAGTCGGATGGGAGCCCGCCCGAGACGATTCCGGGAGGATGCTTGAGGAAGCGAAGACTGCGACAACCAGTCTCGGTTCCAGGCGTTCCGGGTATGGTAGCGTCAGTTCTCACCAGTTCTCTCACGGGTTTGTGCTGTGCAAACCGCGTTTGCACCGGTCGTTTTCGGCCGTTATTACGCCGGTGCATGTCAGGATGAGTTCGGGAAATGTAACAGTATTCCTACGACGATATCGCGACCTCCCAGGCACTTTGCAAGCTCTCCGTCACGTCGCATACCGTGTCTGAGTCGTGCTTCGAGGTCCGCGTCTGGAGCTGATCTATCGAAGGCTCCCGGGATGCGAGAGAGCCACCTGAGCAGCCCGCTCGAGGATTGCGGCGGCCGCGCGTCGTCTGCAGGTGCTGGCGAACAAGTGCCAGAGCGGCCGGGTGGAGGATTGAATCGGAGGCCGGCGCCCGTCCAAGAGAGTTCTGCGAGGGTTACTGAGGAAGCGAAGAGTGTGACGTGGGACTGAGGTCGTCGTCGGTCCCAGGCATTCTCAACCTGAATGCGGAAGCGTCCGTCATCGTCGTGGCTAGAAGTCGAGAGTGCGCTCCCACGAGCTTCTGCTGTGCAAGACCTGTCCGGAGGAAGTTCTTTTTGTGCCGGCGCTGGTCAGGACGAAGCAGGGAGATGGATGCAAGTTCCGGTGATCTAGATTTGTCCGAGTCCGAGCGTCCGTGCTGACGGTAACAGCACCCGAATCATGCGAACGAGGCGGGGCTGCCATCCTGCATCTGGGCTGCTTAGCATCCCACCCTATCTGGGACGCCCGACGCTCACCTTCAGCCATCCTCTCTTCACGTACAACGCTGTCCCTCTCGATGCCCGACGTTCTGTCCGCTGTATACCATCTGGACACGTATGATAAGCCCAGATACACGGAGAACGAATAACAAACGCACCTTGCTGCCCGCAAAAAGTCTCGACAGACCGGGCCCATCGTGTGCAGACGACCTCGTCCACAGCGTAGCACAGAGCAATAAAACACGCACCTTGTACGGAATATCCCCAGAAACCACCTGAGGTCAGTAATCGTGCTCTGGAGGGAAGTATTCGCTTGCCCAGAACGGCGCACTGCGAGACGTCCAGCGAGGCGGGGGCGGCGTCCGCGACTAACCGCAGATCGACGCGCCGCCTACGCACAGGCACAGCTGATCGCACATGTCATTCATGCCAGGCACGGTAGTCTACAGACACGACGACCGCGATGTCCACAAGGAACCAGCACACGAGACCACCCGGCGATACGTCACTGCAATAACAGAGGACACATCAAGAGCTGGGCGAAAGCCGAGCCGATATCTGCTCATAGAGGCGCTTCGTCGCGACCGCCTCGAGGTACGCTGCAGGGTCATTGCCAGCCGCGAGCAGAAACACGTCCTCCGCGGCCACCAGGTGGGCCAGCAGAAGCTTCGCGTTCTCGCACGCCCGAGTCCTCTGCACCTCCGCGAGCCTCTGCCGCTCCTTGATGCTCGCCTCGTGCACCTCTGAGAACTGAGCGAGCGCGCGGCGCTCCGCCCGCGTGCCGTGCCGCTGTACGTACCCCGCCATGCGGATCTCGTCGAACGACGGGTCGCCCGTGCGCACGAAGCTCGGCCGCGACCAGGATCTGCGCAGGACGGGGAGGGGAGGATACGCCGGGACGTCATGCGAGGGGAAGTTGTTGGGCACGATGGCTCTGAGGTTGGTGTACGAGAGCTGTGCGAGGGCGGGCGAGTCACGGAAGCGGTGGAGCCTGAGGATGTAGCGGTCGAGAGGGCCGTCCGCGGGAATGAACCCAGCTGGGACATCTTCGTCGTTTGCAAATGACGTCCGACGAGGAGTGGGGGCAGATGGGGTGGGTGGTACGTCGCGCGGAGGCGACCGGCGGCCGTACGCCAGGAAGTCGTAGTCGAGAGTCTCCAGCGCCCGCGCATACGTGTACTCTCCGTTGTCCGTGAGCAGACTGTAGTCGCCTGGAGCGCATAAGAGATGAGCTGAGAAGGCGGGACGGGACGACGTACCGTAATAGCCGTGGTCAAACCACCACCCGTTATCGTGCAGCTTTCGACGCTCCTCGACTTGCAAGGCATTGCCTGCCTTCAGAAGCGAGCATTCGTCTCGGTGGTACGATGGCGCCCAGTCCTGCCTCTGACACTGTAAAGGAAGCCGTTAGTATACACGAAACAAGAAGCGACTTGTGAACGACTTCGAGATGCTCCCCATGACACCGCTGCCATAAGCAATAGCACCGAGTCCTGCAGCGACGACATTCGATCTTCGTTTCATCAGGTCCCCGAACTCCCAGCACTACCCGTCTCAGGATCGTCTCCCGATGGATGAGAACGTCCAGAGGCAGCGTCAAATTCGCTCAAATAGGAGACACGGGTCAGATGCCAAGTCAACGACTGGAATGTCTGTCCAACGGACAATCCACGCATGCGTGCGGACCTCGCAGGTTGTCCTCCAGTCGTGACGCCGAGGCCACTGCCTGCGATGCACCCCGCCCTCCACACCCGACGCTCCCGACTATCACGCCACCGTCAACCACGCGCCTGGCAGATACCATCGCCGGCTGGGGTCACCGTTCTGTGAGCCGTCCGACGTGGGTTTCTCAGGATTCAACGGGTACACGGCATCGCGCCGCGCATGATGTTGAGCAAGCTCATAGTGATAGTACAGGTAGCTCCAGGTCGCGGGATTGGCGTATCACATAGCTATAGCGTGTGTGTTGCCGATGGGGTCGGTCATGGCGGCTCAGGCATCAGGAGACACCAGGACGTGGCGGCGGCGGTCAAGGCGGGAGCAGGACCAGGTAAGCCATCCGTCACTGTGGGTTGTCTATGATGATCTGTGCAGGGCTCGATTTCTTGGTCGGGCGGACAATCCGGTGGATAGTCCGCCGATCAAAGTTCCTAGGCAGGTGCGAGTGGCGCAGATGCCAGCACGGCGGGCATAACCGCGTTTTCGCCTGGATAAGTCGATGACGAAAGAATCATCGCGCATTCCTTCATGAGCCCCTCTTCACCACTTTTGCGACCGGCGGAAGGTGAACTGTCCCTTGAATGATCGATGAGTGAGGCGGACCGCACCCACAGCGTTTGACCAGGATGTGTGGTGGATGTGTGGCTGACATTTCGCGCCACGGCGACTTTCCGTCCTCATGTTTCGGCAAGCGCATCGGTCCCGGTCGGATGTGCGTGAATTTGCGTGGACAAGAATTCTCGCGCACCACTACTCCATGACTATCCGCCGGTCGCATACAAGCGGCCGAAAGCGTACCCTTTCAACCGGCGAAACAGAGTACAGAGATGGCCTCCGGGGCCACCTTCTCGCCCCTCAGGAAGTCGACGAAGAGGGGCCCAAAAGACCGTGTACGGCGAGACGTTTTTAGTGACTTTCGCCAGTCAAAAACGCGCATATGGCCGCAGTGCTGAAAATGTATACACCCACTATGGCTGCTATCGCCTATCGCGTGAGGGAGCACATTTTCGGTAAGGTTTTGCCTCATATTCATTCATCCATGCTGAGAATGAGCGATGCGCAGAGGAAGACGTGGACACGAACTTGGAGCGCTGCAAGCCGCTCATCCTGGCGTTCCCGTCCGCGGCGGTGGGGCTCCGACACACTGGCTCAGTGTAGGACGTCGCTGTCGCCGACCTGACCTAGGCAGAACCGACTCTTGCGGGAGATAGAGGAACCCAGAGGGGGCAGTGGGCTGAAATATAGGGAAATCTACGTACCTCTGGTGAGCAGTAATACCTGCTCTTGCAACCGCCGCAACGTCGAAACCTAGGCCCATGGAGGGTCTCCCACCTCCCACAACGCGCGCACGCATACACCAGCTCCTTCTTCGGAATCTGCACCTCAATCTCGGCGAGAATGCCGGAGACCTCGGTTTCGGGGTATGTTCTGACGACCGAGATGGGACAGGAGTCATGCTCGTCGCGCATGCACAGAAGGACGTCTAGTGCGGTCTTGCCGTTGCGTCCGCCTACAGTGAACAGCAGCTTTCTGTCAGACGACACAGCGCCGACCGAGCGTGTGTCTCCCGGAGCGATGAAGTTGACGCAGGTCCCAGTACGTCGACCAGAGGAGAAGTGAGGAGTGGCGTAGACAATGAACCAGGAGGCATGATTGCGCCCGAGAGCTACGGGGACGCCTTCATGCAGCTGCGGGCAGCTAAAGACACGGAAGGGGCGTGGAGATGCTGGAGACGTCGAGGGTCCGGACGACGACATGAGGGGAAGAGGAGAAGGCAGGTCAGCCAGCGGTCGCAGCGAGCAGCCTGAGCCACACGAAGCGGAGAGGAAAGAGGTCCATGCCACCCAGATGCCGCACAGTCCAAGCAGTCGCGAAGCTACGGGGAAGGCTGTGGCCCGTGGGCGGGAGGTGCTGCGATGGTCCGATAGCAGAACGAAATCATCTCGATCGCGGACGTTCGGTCCAGCCCGGCCCGTCCGGGATCTAATCCGACTGTGACACGACCGTGCTCTCTCTCGCGATCCTCTCTCTAACCCCAAGCCTTGTACTGAGTACTGACCTGATCAAGTGCTGAATATTCGAATCCTTATTGCCGCTTTGGCCTACCTCTGCACGCCGACATGGTCGCCAAGTCTGCGATGCGCAGTACCGACACCGTTCAGCAACTTAGCTGGCAACTGCATCTCGCAACGGTCCAAGAGACACTCTTTCGCCTTTGCGAGATGCGAACGGAGAAGTCACTAGGATGTTTTGATGCAGATTAAGCTGGAACTAGCACCGTCTAAAGAAAGCACTTCTCGTTGGCGCGTACAAAGCGTGAGCACTACAACTTTCTTTGTCTCCTTTCCATAGCCACGGCCACTTCATTCGGTCGCAATGACGCAACCTTTAACCTTCCATGGTTTTGAGCAACATGGCTTTCTGTTGACGCTTTGCCTCTCGGACGCTCGCGTAGTCCATAAAATACTGTGCGATGAGCCCGACGATCACACACATCCCGACTCCTCTCCCACTTGAACTCCCGTCGACTTAGACATGTCAACGCTCAACTTCACCACCAGTAAGTTGTTTTCCCTCCGTTTCGGAGTGAATACAAGACTCACAACGCGCAGACGCCTTTACCGTTAGTCAAGGATTGGTGCCCTGGACGGCCCATCCGTACTACAGCCGGAAGTCAAAGGCCACGAACCCCTCTCCCAAGGGAAAGGAACCGAAGACGTCCCGCAGCAAGGCTGGAAAACTTGCCGCACTTAAGGATATGCCGACAGAGATCTTCTATATGGTTCGTCATTCACATGCACGTTGCACTCCGTCGTCCCTCCTCACGATATGGCGTTGCAGATAATAGGGTGGCTGCATCCGCTGGACGTCATCCACCTGTCCCGCTCGTCGAGGTTCTTCAGGGCGATGCTCATGTCCAAGAATAATGCGCTCCTCTGGAAGGCGGCGCGCCAGAACGTGCCCGGACTGCCGGACTGTCCGCAGGTGCTCGCCGAGCCACGATATGCTGCCTTCCTCTTTGATCAATACTGCTTCGTGAGTTCTTTCACAGTATCTGTGATTTTTGCCATGGCTCACTCAACGGCTGAACAACAGGCCTGTGGCGTCGAACGCTCCACAACCGTGGACTATAACCTTGCACTGCGATTCTGCTCGCCATGCTATGGCGCAAAGTACGTGCGTACACGTCTGCGCTTTGTCCTCCTGCTGATTGGCGGCCATGCACGTCGAATATAACAGCTTCCGTAGCGGGGGATCACTGGATAATTCTTACCGCCCATATATCACCTCCTCCAAGGATGCTTATTGGTTTCTTCTTGTTGCCGGGACCGCCGAATCCATCCGTGAGTTACATTTACACGCATACGTTTCTATCTACTTACACCTTTACAAACCAGGGCGCATCCCTGCTCTCAGCGGAGATCCCTCGAGCAACCACGAGTATCACCAGTACTATCTAGCCGAGGCAAAGGCCGTCCGCAACGAGATCACCCGACTTCTTTCCTCAGGAGACGCAGCCACGATGCTGGCGTTTCTCACCGAGCGCCGTTTATACGTCGAGCAGATGCAGACTGTGAGTGACGTAGCCCTCATTGCAAACCGATGCAACGTGCTGAAGGCTGTACGTGGTTGCCCAGAACGGGCGGGCGGTCGCAGAGTGGCGCCGTCAGAGACTTACTGACAAGCATGAGCAGGAGCAGAGTGCCAAAACAGAACGCAGCCAAGCGTGGGTCTTCACCAATCCAGCCTCCGTTCCTTATCCTGACGCACAAGCAGTATCAGGGACAAGCTCGTTAGCTTAGGTTACGACGAAGGCGACTTCCCGGTGAATAACGCGGCATGGGACAAGATCCTCAACCAGCCGACCAAACTGAATGACCGAAGTATGTATACTCACGCGCCCATATTTCCTCAGGATACACAACTCACCGGCCTGACAGTCTGGAAGACAGCACGTCCGAAGCTCCTGAAACTGATCGACCAGGAACGAGAAGATCGCCTGCGCGCTGCGTTCGAGGCACGTCTGAAGGAACGTCAAACGGAGCTGGCTCCGTACTACCACCAATTCGTCAAGACCATTCCCGAGAGCGAGCGCCCGTTCATGCCCAACCTGCACGATGCATGCGCGTTGCCGTGCGTGGTTGCCCTACTATCCGCAAACAACGCAGAAACCCCCGTCACCCTGACTCGCTTCACGTCCGTGGTGAACGCACTACGCGACGGAGCGCGGCAGTACATCGAGCGGGCCAAGCGTGACCTGCTGCAATGGCAGCACGAGGAGCGTCAGCGGTTCGTGCGGGAGAAGACTCCTCTAGCCACATACGGCCCCGCAAAAGTCGACGCCGAGCTCGCGAAGGCCACTTCCCTGTTCATCTGCCACCACTGCCCTCTGACCGCGTCTCTCTCTGCGCGGGACATCTGCACGCACTGGCGCACTGAGCACCCGCAGCTGAAGTGGAACGACGACTGGCCCCCGAACGAGCACGAGGACCGCCGGAAGCGGCCTTCGGAGTGGCCGAAGAAGCTCCCGTGGGTCTCTGCGATGTCGCGCGTGGAGAAGCCCGCCAAGGACGCACTCGCGGCGTTGGGGCTCGCAGAGGACACATCCCATGCGGAACTCGACCGGCTCGTCAGGACCGGGCGGTTACTCTGCGGCTGTGGGGATCCAACGTTGCCTCCGCCGCAAGAATCGAGTTGGGGTACTCTCGTAAGTCCTCGCACTGTCCTTCTTTCGGTTTGCGCGTTGCATGGGCTGATGGGTCGCGTCGTAGCTGAGCCATGTCTTGGCCGAGCAGAACTGGTACGATCATCGCACACGTCTGCTGCCAACGTGAGTCCCTTGGTTGTGTTCCAGCCGTGCGGCATTACTGACGGTCTGATGTGCAGCCACTACCGCGGTCATCCCGGAGACAGGCTGCGGGACGACCACAGACCGTTCGATGCATGCTTGAAGCTGCTGCATCCTGGGCAACACCTCATGATTCCTGATTATGAGCTGGAACGGGAAGAGGTCGACGAGATCGCGGCGATCCTCGCCACCGAGGAGCACCCGCCGGCCTGCAGGATCTGCCACAACCTCACGAAGGACAGCTGGCGTTTCAAGTCGTTGTGGATGCCCCGGGAAATCGGCATCCTTGCGCACCACATGCAAGCGAAGTGAGTGTATACCTAGCCGAGACTCAAGATGTTGAGATTTGCTAATGCGTCATGAATACAGGCATGGAGAGAGGTTGACCAAGGACCGCCTTGTGTTCAAGTATTTCCCGGGATGATTCGCTCCTGTTGCGTCCCCTTGTCGTGTTATCCGCACAGTTCCCGCTGCTTCTTCACTCGCACACACTCTCCCGGGAGTCCGTGGCATGTGTGTATGTATCCTACATGTTGCCAATCCAAACTGCCATAGTCGCCATACCTATGACCGAGCTCAGCCGAGCTCTCTTTCTGTATGACGGCCTATGAGAAGCCACGGCGATAGGTGCGACACCATGTTCATCACGAAGACTGAGAAGCGTTTCCATAACCCTGATGCCGGGAGTTCCACCAACGGTAAAGATAGGCCTTCCTGCTGGAGAACGTGCGCCCACCGAGTGAGGGCCTCCGATTCAGACACACGACCGCGCACGTCCGGCAGGGGAGGGGACTGTAGAGTAGACGAGGAACCAGGAAGCATGACTGCGCCCCAGTGCGAGAGCAGGCGAGCCTTCGTTGAACCTCGAGGTGGTTAAGAGGCAGAACGGGGTGCGGATAACTCGAGAAAACGAGAACATGGCGGCGGCCAGCCTGAACGAATGCGACCAGCTCGGCCGGCATAACAACGGCCTTAGAAAGATCGATGCACATGCGATTGTTGCATGGTATGCCACTCCGCATATTTACAATTCCTAGTTGGTAGCGAATATATCTAACTATATCCTTGTCGCGCGTACTCGTATGCTCATTCCGCAGTTATAGGGCTCTGCCTTCTACCTGATGGCCTACCGAATTCGTAATGCCGGGCTGTGACATCATCTCCTCGAACTTGTCTACAAATGGCACTTCTACGTTCTCCCGACGATGGGTCAGATTCTGCGGACGCTTCGGGAGCATCGGCACGAGGCGCGTCTTCTGGTACTCGAGGCCCTTGCTCCCAAAGTACCGCCACGACTCGAAGTTCCAGCAGTCGTTGCAGCGCGGCCAGTTCGCAAGGTGCTCGATGTACACCGCGACCTGCTTGTCGACCTCCGGGCCCCAGGAGGGCACCCGCTTGAGCGCGTCGAGGAACCGCATCTCGCCTTCTTTGTGGTAGTTTGCGACCCAGTCCATGGCGCTGTCGAAGTCGGTGTTGAACTGGTGCATGGCGATTGTAAGGATATTGTGTCTGTCGTCTCCCGTTGCTTGTTCCTTGTTGTAGGATGCGATGTCCTGGTGGGAGTCACGGAAGTGCGTGTCAGTATCATGGAGAACAGACCCAGACGCGTTGAGAAGAATCGGAGAGACGAGTCGGAGAGAAGACCCGGTACGAAAAACGAGAGGGAAGAACGAGAGGAGCAGAAGCGTACATTGTCAAGGATGATCAGGTCTATGGCGAGGTATTCGAGTTCCTTGATGACAGGGTGGTAGAATGCCTCGTCGGGAATCGAGAGGTGCAGCTCCCCAGGCATGTAGGCCGAGCGTACACCCACGTTCTCACGGCGTGTCTCGAGGTAGCTGTCGATGGTGCGAATGGTATCATTGTCCCGGTCCTCGGCCTGGACAATCACGGAGTTCAAATACTCCTTGAGAGTTTCGACGAAGTGCTTCGCAGCCTCCGGAGTAGCGGTGGTCCGTCCGCGCGCCCAGAACCTGATCGAGAGGAACAGTGTGAGCAATGAAATCCGCAGGGACGAACGAATTGCGCATACTGTCGGGTGACCTCGCCGAGGATGCTCTCGCCCTCCGGACGAATCTTGTCGGGGTTCAGTATGGCGTCGATCACAACCCCGGTTATCTCCCGGACAACAGGAGCGGGCTGGAAATCCGTGTACTCGTCCACGAGGAATAAGACGTTCATGAGATCGACCCCGGTGCGGAGCGCCTCTGCACAATAAGTCACTCAGCCGACCGTCATGCACTGGTCAACACAGACGGAGCCGACAAACCTCGAGAGACGTCCGGGTATGCGAGGGACGCCAGCCGGCCGAAGTCGCACTTGTCGTACGCATACTGTGATTCGGGCGTGAAAGCCTTGAAGGTCTTGAACCATGCGTTGGACTCGGCGGTGACCTCCTCGTAGTACGGGTTGATCTTGCGGGGCCACGGCCAGTTGGCCATCGTGTCTGGCAAGTAGAGGTACCTCTGCTCGCGGCCGTCTTCGGTGCGGACGACGACGGACTGCCTGGGCTTAAACATGGAGGTAGAGGTGTTGGAAGTGAGCATAGTACAAAGTACGCGAACAAGTGGGTGGACTGGGTAGGGTGGCGTGAAGTGGACCTGGACTTGTAGGGCGAGGCTTCGGTTTGGTATTCAATGAGCGTCGAGCGATGCGCTTGATATATTGCTCGTCCGGCGGCGGGCGACTGGTACGCTGCCAACCTACTCCACTAATGTCCCAAGCCATTTGGATACGCCGAACACCAGAAGCAGTACGTGATGCAATCGATAGGCACAGTCATCACCGGCAAAACATCCGGAGACTGGTTCCCTTTGGGCTAGTCAGCGTCTTGTGAGTAGCGGACACTGCATGCGCCTCTCTCAAGGTTCAAGCAGGCAAGCGTACCCAGCACGGAATAGTGTACTCAGTTGTGCGCCGTTCTCATTGGGGACGACATGCCATGTTGAGCAAGGCACTGGTAGAGAGATCCGACGCAGCATTGATGCAATACCCCGTCCACATTCTGTAAGCGATGTCTGGGGCAAACAATGGGCGCGGCTTGGACGTCGCACACGTTGCTCATTGACAGCACGGTTGACAATTTGAACATGTCTGGCACCCTTCGCCTTCGGATGGAACTTGCTTAGCATGTCCCCTGAGCCTTGAGAATCCGTACTAGTCATCCATGTCCATGCTAGTATCTTTCAGGAAGTATCAGTGAGGCCGAGATCACGGTATTACTGAGGGACATCCATACGCATGTACTTGGCGCGGACACTCCTCAAGGCCTCGATCGTCATACGATGGCGACCGCCCATTTGTGCCACGGACGTCCGACAGATCCTCCACCCAGCCCTCAAATTCGGTCAGTAAACCTACTACAGCACCTCGGGCAGGGGAGGACTTTCCTTGTACACGGGAAACGAGCCTGAGAGGACCCCTCCTTCGCAGACGTCTGCTTGTGGTTAAAAATAGATAATTCGGCTCCGGTGTCGGAGTCTCGTTGCTTGCCTTTTCCAGCCACTCATCCTACCGACCATGTGAGCGTCTACGCCTCGTATGCTCTTCTTAGCTCGTATTGCACGAGGCCGCCGCTACCTTCTGCACGATGTTGCCCCGTCCAATATTGCCTCGACCGCCCCATGTCCCGCGCAACGATGGCTATTTGCCCGGCTTCGTGCCCACTGGCGTTGGGGCGGCAGACAGGATGATGCGCGGCATAGGACTCCTCAAAGCACACGCCATGGCAGCGATCCCGCCGAAGTACCCGGGCTCAGACGCCATCCCCACAAACGCAATCTGAGCGTTGTCGCCCTCCCCAGAGACACTGCGCTTTATGCCTACCGGCGACCCATACTACCTCGACCAGGAGCTCCTATGCCGTGACGTATCTTCGCATGCCCGGGATGGAGGCGGAGCACGACGAGCTGGGCACGTTACGTTCAGCTTCGGGAAACCGGTCAGTGCATTGCTCCCCTGCTGTGTTCGGCACTCATGATGCCGCAAGATCTGCGTCGGGCTCGACTTCACGCTTCATAAGCTTTGCGACGGTCCTGTGGGCAATGAACATATCCAAAGCATGGTAATTTTGGCAGCTTGCAAATTACTTCGAGGCCTACTTGAGCAGACGTAGTTGCGAGGATGTCAATGTTCGTAGACATAGTAATCTGTCACATGCAAACAATGACGCACGAAAGGGCGAGGGAGGAGTACAAGCAGATAGCAAGTACTGGCAAAAGCGCGGCGAAAGTCGTTAGCAGCCCGAGAGAGAGAGGATCTCGGACCGACGGTCCGCTTTGGCGTCTGCCAGCAGAGAAGAGCAAATCGACTCCTTTTCCTGTCGCACTCTTCGACATCGCTGCTCCTGCCACGACAGGTTTCCTCGGTACCTTTCTGCTCGAAGTGACGACATGGGATTCTCTGCATCGCGACCAGATTGTTGCTCTGTGCGGCTGCTCTGTGCGGTCACTCGCAGGCTCTCTGCTCTTCCGCCATGTCGTCCTCGACGTCTCCAGCATCTCCCCGCGTCTCTTTCCGTGTTTTCAGCTGTCCACTGCTTCATGATGCGGCGCCAGTAGGTCTCGGCCGCAACCACTCCTCCTGGTTCATCGTCTATGCAACTCCTCATTTCTCCTCCGGTCGCCGTGCTGGAACCTGCGTCAACTACGTCTCTCCGGGAGACCCGCGCTCGGTCGGCGCTGTCTCGCTCATCGAGAAGCCGCTGTTCACTACAGCAGCTCAGAACGGCCAGATCGCTATTGACGTTCTGCTGTGTATGCGCGACAAGCAAGGCTCCTGTCCCGTGTCAGTCGTCAAGCGCTACCCGGAAACGGACATCTCAGGCATTCTCGCCCAGATTGAAGTGCAAATTCCGGAAGATGAGCTCGTATATGCCTGCGCACGCTGCGGGAGATGGGAGACTCTGCACGGGCCGCGGTTTCTGTGTCGCAGTGGGTGCAAGAGCAGTACTACTGCTCGCTCGAGGTACTGTACGTCAACCCATGCTGTTGTTCTGTCTCCACTCCCTGGTCCTCTGTTAGACGCCAGTCCAACTAGGCTCGTCGGCCAGATGTTGTCACGACAACCCGGACTGTATGCGGTGAAATACGTGCTGGCGGCTCGCGGCTCAATTGCAGTGAGATACTGGTCCACTGAGCCGGAGTCGCGTCCTTGCTCGCTCGCAATCTGCATTTGCCCTCATGTTCTCGCGCCACTTACATGCTCTTCAGTGCCAGAGGCTGGACTGGAGGCCGTTATATCACAGAGACGAGTGCGCACTTCTGAAAGTAGGCAATGCTTCCCAAGTAGAGGCCCGTCGGAAGCTCCACGACATTAATGGGTGGTGGTTCGACCACGGATACTACGGTGCGTCGTCTCCTGTCGCCGTGTCCGCCCTCTCTGACGACTTTTGCAGGCGACCACAGCTTGCTCACAGACAACGGAGAGTGGATGTATGCACGGGCACTGGAAACTCTCGACTACGACTTCCTGGCATACGGCCGCCGCTCGCCACCGCGCGACGTTCCGCCGACCGCCGGGTCTCCTGCGCCTCTGTTGGTCACGAGGGACGATCGCCCACTGGGGTTCATCCCGACCGACGGCGCTCTCGACCACTACTTCGTCCGGCTTCATCGCTTCCGCAACTCGCCTGCCCTCACAAAGCTGTCCCACAGCAGCCTCCGCGCCGTCACACCCAACAACTTCGCCCGGAGCTCCGTGCCTGCGTACCCCCCGCTCCCCGACATCGGCACGTCTGGTGCTATGTCCCGCCCTCGCTTCAGAGTCACAGGCGACACGGCGTTCGACGAGCGCCGCCTGCTTGGCTATGTGCAGCAGCACGGGACTCAGGCGGAGCGGGACGCGGCCGCCATGTACATGGATCTGCGCGCGGCGGAGGCTCTCGGAGGTGCAGAAGGCACGAATGCAGGGGAACGTGAAGCTCCTGGCGGCGCACTTGCTCGCTGCGGAAGACGTGTTCTTGCTTGCGGCTGGCGACGATCCCGCGGCGCGCTTCGAGTCGTTTACGATGAAGCATGTCTAGTCACCAGATGCAGCAGATCTAGACGAAGCTACCGAGGAAGCCTGTCGGCCAGTAGGCGAAGGACGACAAAGTTGCAAAGAAGACCTCTGCGTTTGACAGACGCCGACGGACGTTCGGTCCAGACCGGTCCGAGATCCGCTGTCCGCTTCGAGTCCTGCGTGTGAGATGTCTTGTCGACGTCCTATGTACACCGGCTGTACATGTTCTACAGGTACCTTGTCTCGTTCTATGTATGACAGTACTTATGCCAAGATCCAATCGCCGACGAGTAAGTGCTGCTTCAGTTATTACTACCCTTTCTCGGACATCCAACTACTCTTTTGCCTCCCAGCTGCAGGGGAAGACATCTATCAGCAATAGCACTTAGTCCATCGGACTAGTTGCTTTCGCTCTACTGCTGAAGCTGAAGGCCTTAGCATGTACATACGTGCATGTATCTCTCCATGCTCGTCCGATGTCTCCTCACTGGCATACGCACAAGTGTTGACACGTATACTTATATACGACTGGTTTGGCAGCTTCGTAAACAGAGACGTACACATCACCGCCACAGACCATCAGGCTGGGAGGACGCCGGCTCTCGAGCTCGAGCTCGCCGCTCTTTCTCTCTCCCCACCATCACGATGATGCGCTCGTTCCCCACCACGATGTGCTCGCCCTCATCCGCCCCCAGCGACCCCTTCCGCATCCTGTCTTCCCCGCCGTGCGATATTCCATTCAACCCGGGACTCGCCCTCGGACGCCACCACGCGTCCTGGTTCCTCGTCTACGCGAGAAGACCTATGATTCAGTCACAACGCGTCGTGCTCTGTCTCAACTTCATCCTTCCCGGCGATCCCAACTCTGTCGAAGCGCGCTCTCCGTCCGGCAATCCCGTCTTCACCGTTGGAGGGTATGGGGTCGCCGCACGCAAGGTCCTGGACGCACTCCGGGGCTTGCGGGACGAAGACGGTCGCTCGCCTGTGGTGCTGACGGAGCAGTATGCAGAGGGAAACGAATACGGCCTGCTTGCAGACGTGGAGGTCCTGATCCCGGAGAACGAGCTCATACAAGCATGCGCGCATTGCGGGACGTGGGAGACGCAGTATGGACTGCGCTTCCTCCGCTGTGGCGGGTGCAAGAGCAGGTGGTACTGCTCCGCAGAGGTGCGCCGTGGCGGCGTTGTGGCGATGTGGCATAGTACCTACTCACCCCGTGCCCGCAGTGCCAACAGGATGATTGGAAGCCGCGATACCACAAAGGAGAGTGCCGCCTGTTGCATGAAGGCAAGGCGTTCGAAGTCGAGTCCCGCCGGAAGCTGCACAACAACGGCTGGTACTTCGACTACGGTGCTCACGGTGCGCATATACCCACTCGTTTACCCCTGCAGACCTTGCTGACGCTATATTCGCAGGAGACCAGACACTCCTTGAAGACACCGGCCCCCACACGTACGAGCGCGCGGTGCACGCGAACGACGTCAGCTTCCTCGCGTACGGGCGCCGCTACCCACCGCACGACGTCGTCCCGCCCGCCACACCCCGCCCGCCCCTGGTCCAGCGCCACGACGGCTATCCGCCCGGCTTTGTCCCCACGGGCGACGAAAGGGTCGACAGCACGATCCGCCACCTGCACGCCATCAAGCTCAAGACCTATGCCCGTCAGGCCGCCGGCGCGCCGCTCCCGAAGACGTACCCCGTCTCAGATGCCGTCCCCGCGCACGCGATCCCGGTGTTCCCGCCGCTCCCGGGGGCGGCGGGGTTCGTGCCCACGGGCGACCCGTTCCTCGACCAGTCGCGGCTGTGCGCGCATCTTAACGCGCATGGGATGGAGGCGGAGCACGATGCGCTGGGGAAGGTCACGGCTGCGCGCCAGGAGTCGATCGAGGAGCGGGAGCGGCTCGATGCTGAGCGCTGGGAGCGGACGCGGAGGCTGATGTACGCTGCGAGGGAGGAGCTGTACGAGGAGTACGGCGTGAGTTCGCCTAGTGAGTTTGTGGCCATTGCGTGTCCCGACGGAGCCGGGGGAGAATCGTTGGCAAAGCTGCAGGACAGGATGCGCGAGGAAAAGGAAGGAGCGTCGCGGGCACGGCTTGAGGCTTCAGCACAGGCAGTGTGAGCATGATGAAGAGGGGTGTGCCGTACTTACTACATTGGTGTGTGACGTCGGCACGCTCAGGACAAGGTTGCGAAACTGTACTTATATCCACGTACTTGCCTGTGCATGCTCTTGGTTCGAAACATCTTCTTGTAGCGCCGTCTGTTTGTGTTGCACCGGGATGATGACGGTAGGGTTTACAGATTCTTGCAACTTTGGATCGAGTGAGTCGTGACGCGTCGCGTCTGACGCCACGTGAATGGTGACACCTCGCGATCCAATGCGCAAGCGGACTCGGACTCGGCTGTTCTGCTGGCTTGCATGTTGCGAGGATAGAGCTAGCACAACACAGACAGCGATGCGACGTGGTGGAAGCGTATACGGATTGACACGGAAACAAATATCCCGTGAGACGAGGAGGGTTTACCTGGTAGCGTGACCGCTCTCCGTAAGAGTACCGAACCCCAGACAGGCGGGCAGCACCGCAGGGAAATCGGATGGGGCTCATGATCCAATGCGTCGCTTCACTCAGACACCTCTTGCGAGTCATTGACGCGGATGTCTTCCTTCTCTACCAGCCCTCCAGGAACGTTCTCTCCCTCTCCTATATTGCGGACAGGCCCCTTGAACCACTTCCGCGCTGAGAATATCCAAGAGAGCGATGCAAACAGGAAGACCGCCATGATGACGACGACTGTGTAGTCTGGCACAACGAATTGTCAGAGTCAGAAAGGTCTTCGACCCAACCAGTCATTGCTTACTCATCGTGTCCGCGTTCGGGTTGGGATTGGTCGGGAACAAGCAGAGCATAATCACGAACGCTGTCCATGTGATGGAAACTACCCCGACGGGCATGTACCACCTGCCCAGCGAGAACGGTCCGGGTACGAATGTACGCCGTCCCGAGGTGAGTCGCAAGATGATGGGCATGTTGTACGAGGTGTACAGCGCTATGACGGAGGCTCTGCGAACACGGAAGGTCAGACTCGGACATGTCCCACACGACCGCGACGTACCCAGCCAGCGACGAAAGCGCGGATGCTGAGAAGCTGAGCAACCCGAGGATGCCGGAGAGGACCATGATGAGCCACACGGCGTGTATCGGCGTGTGCGTGCGAGAGTTGACGCGCTTCCAATACTTCGAGCCGGGGAGCGCGTTGTCCCGCGAGAATGCAAAGACGACTCTGGAGGCGTCCACGCCCTGGGCTGCCGCCCCTACGTATAGAGCGACGATCATGATGCTCCATACCACGAGCATCCCTTGCTTTCCGAGGACGTCGAGGTAGAGCTGGCCCCCGGGAATTGGGAAGTCGGTTGCGAGGAGGGCGGGGATAGAGGCTGTTGCGAAGGAGATGGCGATGAACAGGATCCAGCCCAGTACGGACGTCGCGGCAACCGCAGAGACTATTGCGATCGGTGCTACTCGCGCAGCTCCCGCTGTCTCCTCAGAGAGATGGGCAGCCGAGTCGACTAAGTCACAGTGCACCATCAGCCAAGATAACGCAGATCAGACCGTCTTACGGGGAGGAAGACTCACAGCCTACCATTGTCCACATCGGTGCAATGAAGCTCAGTAGGAAGGCCCAGCTGTCTGCAAAGTCTCTTAGCTTTGTATGCGCTGGTGCGTCGTTCAGGAATACGCACCATTCGTCCAGCCGGTGTTGTTCTCGAATTTCGTAAACGCCGTTTTAGCCGACACCCTCTGCTTGCCGCTGCAGACGATGAGTGCAATTGAGAGTGCGAGCAGTGTCCCGACTGAATACCAGAGATCAGCATACCCACGGTCGCACGAGCGCAGGACTCCGTACCGTTGAGTATGACATAGTACACATTGATGCGTGCGAGTATACCCGTTTTGAAGGAGCAGACAATCCCATGGGAGACGAGGACAGCGAGCATGATGCCGTAGGTCGGCCCCAATCCCAGCTTGATTGCGCCGTCGGAGCCAGCGTTCAAGGCGGTCACAATCATGTTGGCTCTGCAAGAGATGTTGGTACTTTGAGCGCGAATAGAGAATGACCGTCTCACGTCAAGTAGTCCGACGAGCACATGAGGACGACTTGTCCGGTGACGTTCGCCCATCCGGTGATCCAGCACGCGAGGGGCGCCCAGCGCGGCGGGGCAAGTCGTGCTGAGAAGTAGTACAGTCCTCCGCTCGTTCTGCAGGCATACAGTCAGCTCGCGAAGTTGAGGGATCAGTAGCGGGTAGGTATACGTACGGCATGGCGGATGTCAGCTCAGCCATGGCCGCGGCCACTGACAGGGTAAAAATGCAAGGGATGATCCACCCGAAGACCATCCCTATATGCCCACCTGTACTTGTGTGTGAGCAAACGTATGAACAATGTCGGGGGCTTGGGAGGACACACCAGATGCGAGGGGAAATGGGAGCGAAACCGTGATTGAGACGAGGGGCGTAAGGATAGAGAAGACTATTGCAGTTGACTCGATCAGCTGAAACCCCGGATTTATTCACCGTGAGCCAGTGTACAGTCAGACGAGTTTGTGACTCATGGAGGCGTACGTACCGATATTTGTCGCGTAAATTCGCGTCGGTATCCTAGCTTGGCCAGGAGGACGTCGTCGGCATGCCGGATTGCGGTCATGCTGTCTTGGCCATCGAGCCCAGCTTCCACTTCGTTCCCGAAGGTCTTCAAATCGTGCTTCTCGTCAAAGGACATTGTTGCGTGAGAACCCTGACTAGCAGTGGCACTCGTGTGTGTCGGTCTTTTTGAGGCTTTGACGTGCGTCTGAAGTATGCGTGATCGGGGCAGCTTATATGCCAACGCACTCAAACTTACCGCACAATCTGCCCGATAGCTTCCTCCGCCAGGACCGGCGCAGTGCTCTTCTCGGAGCGCCAGGCAGGCCAGGTGATGTGCTGTGAGAGTTTCTTATCGGCCTGCAACGAAGACCCGAGTCAACAAATTGATCATTTTCGACGGTGGCCATCAAGTGGCCACTGGGGCACGAGTCCGTGATGACCCCAGCAGCCAGTTTCACTCGGTCTGCGTCACGCGGATACAATATCGCGAGTGTGAGGTAGCACTGGAGACGAGTACTTCGCAGAGGAGGAGAGCTCTTGCCAAGCGCCTGGTAAGGGAATGCGAAATGCGTGCTCTCCATCACGCAGATAGCATCATTCGACTACCTCACGTTCATGAACGCTCGTGCGATCCTTCTCGTCGAGTTTTTCTGAGTCCTCGTGAGCTTCCTCTCCCTGTCCGATTGTCCTGACAGGCCCTTTGAACCAAGTGCGTGCTGAGAATATCCATGAAAGTGAAGCGAAGGTGAAAACGGCCATGATGACGACGATCGTGTAGTCTGGAAAAACGGAAGATAAGGTTTCAGCGAGACGGTCCTCGCCTTAGCCGAGACGTACTTACTCATCGTCTCTGCGGTCGGGTGCGGTCCAGAGGGGAATACGAATAGCACAATCAGGAAGGCGGTCCACGTCACGGCAACGATACCGACGGGCATATGCCACTTTCCAAGTGAGAATGGCCCAGGTTCGAAGGTCCGTCGCCCTGAGGTAAGCCGCAATATGATCGGGGTAATGTAAGAGGTGTATAGTGCGATAACGGAGGCTCTGCAGGGAGTGATACTCAGTGGCAAGGGCATCGAAGAGAGCGTGCTCGAGACGTACCCAGCCAACGACGTAAGCGCGTTATCTGAGAAACTGAGCAATCCGAGGATTGCAGCGAGAGCCATTACAAGCCAAACCGCGTGGATTGGAGTGCGTGTGCGAGGATGAACCCGCTTCCACCACTTGGAACCCGGGAGTGCGTTATCCCTTGAGAACGCGAAGATGACCCGCGATGCATCCACGCCTTGCGCCGCCCCGCATGCATATCCCACGATGATAAGTATGCTCCAAACGACGAGCATACCAGGCTTTCCGAGAACGTCGATATATAGCTGGCCCGCGGGTATCGTGAAGTCGGTCGCGAGGAGGTGCGGTACAGATGCGGTGGCAAATGAGATCGAGATGTAGAGGAGCCAGCCTAGGATCGACGTAGACGCGACCGCACCGACGATCGCTATCGGTGCTACGCG
This sequence comes from Lentinus brumalis, assembly GCA_001792895.1. Taxonomy (NCBI): domain Eukaryota; kingdom Fungi; phylum Basidiomycota; class Agaricomycetes; order Polyporales; family Polyporaceae; genus Lentinus; species Lentinus brumalis. The sequence goes on along the minus strand of MARA01000030.1, from coordinate 363,605 downwards.
CGCTGCTCCTGTGGTCTCTTCGGAGAGATGGGCGGCGGAGTCGTCTGAACAGTCGCATGAGCTAGGAAGCAAGCGAGTAGAAGGTCGTGAGGAGACTCACAGCCCACCATAGTCCACATCGGCGCATAAAATGCAAGGAGGAACGCCCAGCCATCTGCAAAACCGCTAGCATCAGTATAATATTCCACTTGGTACTTCAATATTTCAACTGACTGTTCGACCATCCGGTATTATTCTCGAACTTCGTGAACGCTGTCTTGGCGGACACCCTCTGATCCCCGCTACATATGAGCAGCGCGACTGACAGCGCGATCAACGTTACGACTAGTTACCACGGTGAGTACAACAGATAATACATCACCAGATGGAACGTGAGACGCACAGTTGAGAATGACATAGTAAACGTTGAGGCGTGCGAGGATTCCTGTCTTGAAAGAGCATACGATTCCATGCGACACGAGGAGAGCAAGCATGATGCCGTAGGTGGGCCCCAGTCCTAACTTGATTGCGCCATCAGAACCTGCGTTCAATGCAGTTACAATCATCTGGGCTCTGCCGGAACTTCATTCAAGCTTGATATACAGCCCTTTGCATAAAGATCCGGAATTCTCGCCGCGCGAACTATTGTTTGTTCCGAACAAACAATACCCTAAACAGGCAAGAGCCTGTGACCAGAGTCACGTCGCCCCATGCCTCCTCACCTCCAGCAGCAGCTTCGCGAGCGCATCGTTCACTGGCGGTACAATGACCACATCTCTGTGGCCGACATCGCCCAGCTGGCTGGTTGTGGCACAACCGCGGTCTACGACGTGCTGCAACGCTTTCGAGAGACCGGCGACGTCCAACCCGGAGTATCTCCCGGGCGCCCTCGAACCCTCAGTGGTGAAGATGTCGCGTTCATCTCGACACTAATTGAAGACAACTCGGTAGTCTACCTTGACGAGATCCAAGAAGAGCTTGAAGACACGCGGGACATCCGGGTTTCACTTGCAACCTTATCGCGTACTCTGCAAAACCTGTCCCTCTCACGCAAGAAGGTGTCGAAGGCAGCGCTGGAGAGGAATGATCTGCTGCGGGCGACTTGGATCGCGGAGTGGGGAGACCTTCCGTTGGAGTGCTTGGTCTGGGTGGACGAGTCAAGTGTTGATGATCACACAAATCGACGGCAGTGGGGATGGGCAGAGGTTGGGCGGGCATGTGTGAGAAGAGATACCTTTCTGCGCGGTCAGCGGTACTCTGTTCTCCCCGCTTTGACCGCAGATGGCATCGTTGCATTGGATATCTTTGAAGGATCTGTGAACAAGGAGCGGTTCCTGCAATTTTTGAATAACGAGCTGGTACTGTACTCTATGAATTATCCTCAGTGTCGACTACAAGATTCATCTGTAGTCCTAGGCTCCTATCCTCAATCCTTATCCTGGGCCACGCAGCGTAGTGATCATGGATAACTGCACTATTCACCATGACGAAGACATTCGACATCTCATTGAGCATGAATGTGGTGAGCATGACTTCGGGACGGAGCTCTGGAGGGGATTATTGATGGACTTCTTCAACACAGGTGCGAAGCTCGTGTACCTGCCACCATATTCACCCGATATGAACCCAATTGAGCTGGCCTTCAGTGCCATCAAGGCATGGTTGAGACGTCATGAGGCAGAGGCCACACGGCCAGAAGTGCGGCCATGGCTAATTCATCGGGCTACAGAACATATTACATCGGAACAAGCATTAGGGTGGATTAAAAACTGCGGATACATGTAATCATACGACAGCGAGACCCCGATGAGACATTACAGGGAAGCCTTGCACTTCTCCTGCTGCCTAGCAACCCAGTCCTTTGCAAACTGTTGCATCTTCATGAGCCTACCCTCGACGGCACCCGTGACCTCCACCAAACGGGCAAGAGCAACGTTGGGCAGGATGTCCGGGGTGAAATCCTGTGCGGTCAGCGCAGCTTCACATGACAACAGATCAACGTCGCGCTTGGCTAGAAGCGCAACAAGGAACTGGTGGATCTCCTGATCACGAGCCGGCAGCGGAGAGCTAGGAGGAGTACGCGGACGTTGGCGGGATGGGGTGCGGGGCATGTAGCCTGAAGAGTACGCTAGTGGTGGTGCCATCGGGGCGTACTGGTGTCCGGGATAGGCAACCCACGGGTTGTACGGGGGTGACGCGTAGTAGACCTGCGATGGATCAGGGAGCATCTGCGGAGGGGGCGGCATGAACGCATGGGGCATGGCATGCGGACCGGTGCGGCCGCGTGCACGCACTTGGCCTCCCTCGAAGTCAGTCGTGTTTGGAGGAACAAACTTTGTCGCCTCCCCGGCAGCCTAAGGTTGGGTTAGTCAGGTCCTCCGGAATTGTTGGTGTGACATACCACTGCAGCCGCCCAGGCTTTGAACCGCCGGAGGTTCAGCCGGACGTGGCCGTCGAGTGTGCTTCCTGCCGGCTTGTAACAATGTCCCGGGGCATTATTCTCCGTCGGGTGATCCTTGCAGATATGGTGCTTCTTGATGTCGATGATGATGCTTCCATGAAGCTGTGTGCAGTCTGGAAAGTGTTCTACTCGGGGGACCTACCAGTACGGTACAGTCAGTGAGTGAGCACAAGGAAGTATGACGAGACATACCCCTGTCCCTGATAAGAGTTCGTCTTCACCATCAGTCTGCGGCGCAGCTTCAAACGGAAGAGGCTGCATACAGTTCACTCAGCATGATCGCAGCAGGATCAAAATAGAAGGACTTACACGTTTGGGGCGGACATGGAAGCCATTGAGATCCATCTGATTGAACTCGACTCCCACGCGGCTGGACCTCTTACTCAAGATGGCGGTCCGCGCAATGGTGAATTCATCGTCATTCTCAATGGTGAACGCTGCTGATTTGCTGATCGACATGTAAGTAACATTGTAACTAAGTAGGACGGAGTTGACTTACTTGACACCTGTCCACCACAACCGGAACTGCGGGCCAGAGAGGGGGCCAGCGGCATACTGATCGCCGAGGCAGTGCGCATCCAGGAAGACCTGCACAAATTGCGCACGGGTGATGTCGCGCAACGGGGCATTAACCATCTTCGTAACGGAGCAAGCCTTCGGCACGACCTTGCTTCCCTTGGCCGGGGCTCCTCTGGTGTGCTCAACGTAGTTCATACTCACTTGGAGGAGGTATTTCTCTGGGGGAATATTTCAGTGCATATTGAGAGACCGAAGGCCAACGGAATACTCACCAGCCGGCGGCAGCGCAGCAATCCTCTGGCATGCAGGACCTGTCTCACTGTCATCCGAGCCAGACACTGACGACAGCTCCGGAGTGGGGGAGGTGAGAACAGCAGGTGCAGGCGAAGGTGATTGGCGTAGGACGTCGGGTGTTGGAGCGCGACGGTCTTGAAGGGCAAGAAGCCCAGCAGCTGCTCGAGCTGCGGCGTGACACTCCCTGCGCTCCTCTGGGTCGGCGTAGAACTGCGGCACTTCAAGAGCGCCGTCTAAAGACGAGTATTAGTCTACAGCATCGAGCCCGAGCCTGTGCATACATACCCATAGAGGCGGGCTTCTCAGACTCCACCCAACCGCGGGATGCGAGACGACGGGGCGGCAGAGGTTCACCAGGCTTGGCGGGAGGTTGGTACTCTATGATACGAAGCAAGGGGGAAGAAAGAGCGACGTTGAGAGACATTATGAAAGAAAATATGGTGGGGTTGAACGGTGCAGGAATGGGTGCAAAGTCGAGACGAACTCACCATGTTTTATAATCCAGCCTTATCGTCCAGCTCCTGAGGGCCATGCTAACTTCCGGGTCCCGCTGTGGGCAATCACGGTCAGCTGCCCGACTAGCACAGATGGCTGAAGCTGCCGTTGATATTGAACACAACATACCGAGAGCCCCGGGCCAAACTCGACTCCCCATTCGCTCGATAACTTCCCGCGATTGCTTGGCCATCCCGGACGTGTAGATGCCTCACCAGACTAGCGAAGAGGAAGAAAGAGTGTCCGCTGTCACAAGTGCAAGAGAGAGAGCAGCTGAGCGAGCAGGCGAGTGTTGGGATTGCGCGCAAGCTGCGGGCGACGTGACTCTGGTCACAGGTTCTTGCCTGTTTAGGGTATTGTTTGTTCGGAACAAACAATAGTTCGCGCGGCGAGAATTCCGGATCTTTATGCAAAGGGCTGTAATGATGGAACGTCAGGAGGGACGCACGTCAAGTAGTCAGATGAGCACATCAGCGCAATTTGACCGGTGACGTTGGCCCAACCGGTGATCCAACAGGCGAGCGGTGCCCAGCGTCGCGGAGCAAGTCGTGCTGAGAAGTAGTAGAGCCCTCCGCTTGTCCTGCACCCAGCCTCATTAGCTTATGCTGTCTATGGATTTGACGAACAGAGAGACCTACGGCATAGCAGATGTGAGCTCAGCCATGCATGCCGCGACCGACATGGTAAGCATGCAGGGAATTATCCACCCGAAGACCATACCGACGTGGCCTCCTGTCCTTAAATGAGTGCTTGTATGCGTGTTTCATGACATGTATGGCGCACCAGATGCAAGAGGGAACGGCAAAGTCACCGTAACTGACTCCAGCGGCGCCAGGATAGAGAGCACAATCGCAATCGACTCGATCAACTGGACATCCATCGTCAGTGATGTGTACAGATGCACGAGTGTTGACCCAACGCACCGATATTTGCCGCTTGAACTCGCTCCGATATCCCAGCTTCGCGAGGAGGACATCGTCGGCGTGCCGAATTGTAGACAGGCTATCATGGTCGTTGAGGCCGGCTTCCTCAGCATCAGGCTTCCTGCGGGTTACCGCAGTTTGCGTCTCGTTTGCAGACATCGTCGCACCGGAGAGCCTGGTGGAGGCATACACGGGTGCCCATCTTCACGTCTCTAAGCTTTACCCTGACATCAGCGTCTGTTGATTGAATGCTCAGTCGCATGAACGTGGACGAAAGGGGACTTAAGATTACCGCCGCATCTGCGAGCCTTCGGACCTCTATCTGTCTCCGCTAGGACCGGGCAAAGTGCTTCGATGGAGCATAAGGGAAGGCAGCTGATGGTGGTGTGTGAGAACCCTGTACCATATAGACCTCACGGACGGACGCGACTCACAAGGAGAGTACGCGCGAAGAGCTATCCACCGTGGAGTCGGTGTATGCATGTACCTCACAGCGCCGCATGAGACCGTAAAGAGATATGAGTGGTTCCGTCTGTCGGATACGCTATCCCTGCGCTATCTCTTCGCTGCGAACCCTCGCATTCGGTGGTCATGGCATTCTCGAGATCGTGTCAGGCGTACGCTGATCAGAGCGGCGAACTATGAGAAAGTCGCCGTGATAGAGATGATCTTGTCATGGAAATCTGTTGTGGCAGCCGATACCGTCCTGCAGAGACTAGATCTCGGAGGGCCCGCAAGACTTGACAAGAAACGTGTGTACCTCCGCTGAAGGAACGTCTCGATGACATGTGAAAATGTTCACGGTTTGGGTATCAAAGTTCGGCCTCCTGGAGCGTGGAGTAAGCGCACCACAACGCGAAGTCACAGCTCGGAGCCCCGACGCTGCAGAGTGCGCTTCCCGCTCGGCTGTCCCTCAGGTTCGTCCAGATCCTCATCGTCGATGGTGCGAACGGGTCGTCAGTACTTGCGCGTTGAACCATCCCAGCGAAGGGAAGCGGAGACGAAGACGAAACAACGATCAACGTGATAGCGTCAGCGTTAAGACTCTGGTCAATGGGCAACAGGAGACGTACCCGGCGAGCGACGACAGCAGCGAAGGGTAGCTTCCATCGTCACGACGCTGAACGCACCTCATCCGCGCGAACGAGAAGACAACGCAAGAGAGTCGAGGCCTGTATGCTAGCACACCTGGCGAGGATGACGAAACTTCCCACCGCGAGCTTGTCGCGCCCTCCAGCGACATCGGGGCAGACGTGGAACCGAGGCCGTCACGCACGAGGCCGCGATGAAGAGCCCGGCGGTGAACGCTTACTCCAATCCCCACTGTAACCGCGGTACCATCCTCGGTGGATTCGACACGGTGAAGGTCGAGCTGTTCCTCTCGGGTGAGGATCAGTGGGAAATGCGGGAATAAATGTAAGTCGACTCACCATCCAAAACGATAACTCGGCACTTCAGCGCGTTTCGCCCCCGACCACAGATTTGAGCACATGATTTTGGTTACCATTATACATCGGCTCGACCCGGATCCGAACATTGTGAACTTGACCTCGTCAAAATTTTCCTCAGACTGTCAGCTATCTGGTGGCATTACAGTGATAGTACGTTCGTCGCTGGATTACACGGACGAAGGTGAGTGTGGGTGATCTGAGAGCATTGGTACGTTGCAGCAGGAGAACGTACCTTTCACCGGAGCCTTCTCGCTCTCAGCAGCCTTCTTCCCGGCTTCATCTGCCTCCGCTTTCTTCCTGCTTTTCTCCCGTAGCCTCGCAAACGACGCGTCCATATCTGCCTTCATCTGCGCCTGCACCAAATCATAGTCCTCCGCCAAGACCTGAAACTGTCCGCGGTAGTGATCGTACTCCTCCGCCGCCTTCGTCGGATCGCCCTCATACCGCGTCCACTGGCTCGGGAGCCGGTTGGTAATCCCCTGCCCGTTATTGATCTGCAGCACAAGCCAGAGGAACTTCATGATTGACACCATGTCTCCGAACCTCCCGCTCGCCGCGTTCGAATTGGTGTTCAGGCAGCCGTCGTAGTACGCAATGATCGCTCTGACGTCACGACACTGGCTGTCCCGGTTGCTGCGCAGCTCGTCCGGGTCCATCTCGAGCATCTTTCGGTACATCGTGAGCTCGGGGCGGGTGATAACGCCCTCGGTTATGCGCTGTGCGAGGAGGGTGTGGATGAAGACCTGGGTGAACGACGAGAGGTCGTTCGCGAGCGTGGGCTGGAAGGGCATCGGGTCGAAGAGGTTCACGATCTGGAACGTGGGCGCGAACATCATCTTGTCCTGGCGGGTCGATGATGCATAAGTATCCCATGATATACTGGAGCCAAATACAGAGAGCAGAGACAAGGAGGAGTACGTACTGCGGGCATCGGTTCCTTGTACAGCTCACGCTTCAGCGGGATAATCTTGCCGTTCTTGTCAATATCTCTTGTGATGGTAAAGTCGCGATATACGGCCACTACTTTGTCGGGGCATTGTCTGCTTCCCATGGCGAATGGATGGCGGACGACACAGTGGGGTGAATTGAAGTAGTTGGGAGCTTGGGGAGCAAATACCAGATCGACTCCTTGAGGTCATCTTGGGTGACCGATTCAAAAAGAAGCGTCGACTGCTCCTTATGGCAGGGTTTGACGTTCAACGACCTTCGCCGTGACTGAGGATGATCGCTGCATGAAGGGCGCATTCCAGAACTTCGCTCGAAGACAAGATAGGTTGCAGCATCATACAGACGAGAGGGTCCGCAAGTACTAGTCAAAAGCAAGTTCGCGCGACTGCCAATAACACACGCCGGTAAAGAACGGAGGTCCGGTCCGAACACTCACACGACGGGCAATGGCCCGTACCGCCCCCAGAACAGGACCGGAATATCGTCAGAAATTATCTCCTGTTCCGGTCCGTAATAGTTTGGTAACAGCTTTGTAGCGCCCAATACAAAGAGTTCACAGTCCGAAAGGGCCTATCAATACTCGATACTTACGCGGTTTATACAGATTCCGGTCCGGTCTCCCAAACTATTCTGGACCGGAACAGTAGACCAATTCAGGCGATATTCCTTCCCTGTTCTGGGGGGTGGTACGCGCCATTGCCCGTCGTGTCACGACGGGCAAAGCACAATGTTTCGCCCTGTAACAGCGCAATAAAGCACGTGACAGGTCCGTCAAAGGTAACTTTTTACTGGCCTTTTACTTCCTCCGGGCCAATTCACGGTGATATTTTACCTTTGACGGAACTGTTACTGGCCTGTTACGGGGTTCAAAATCCTGCCATGCCCGCCGTGTGTCATTGGGCCAAATTGGGCGCCAATTGGTTTACGTCATGAAGTTTGACAGCGTTTGACCTTCGCCATCCTCCTCCTCACTGCTTCAGAAGCTTCGTTATCCATCATGAAGTGTGTCGACTTGTCTGGAGAAGACATTTCCAATAATACGGTGGAACTACCTTCTAGGCACCTCCGCGCAAGATGTGGTAAAGCTGCTAAGCACGACCAGGCAGCTGCGATGCTTCGATTGTCCCGAAGACAAACTTACTGCAGCTCTAGATGTACGACCTCCTTAGTGCTTGAAGCTTGACCTCTGGCCACCATGACCTCCACATCCGCCCCAACAAAAATTGCCTTCCGAGTTTTCTCTTCCTCCGACGTGAAAGGCGGCGCCGCGGTCGCCCTGGGACGCCTCCACGCCTCTTGGTTCCTCGTACTCGCACGTCCCGACGAGGTGCACATGATCCGCACCTTCCGCTGCCTCAACTTTGTCCTCCCCGACGACCCGACCGCCACCGACGCCCTCTCCGCTGGTGGCAAGCACCTCTTCGCCGTTGGGGGCCACCTGGGCGACACCCTCATGGACGAGCTTACCAGCCTGCTCGACCACGAGGGACGTGCGCCTGTCAAGGTCGTGGAAGCGTACCCTGAAGACCACCCTTTCAACCTTTGTGCGCTCGTGGAGGTACTCGTTTCGGACGAGGAGCTGGTATATGCGTGCGCGCGGTGTGGAAAGTGGGAGGCGCGGTTTGGCCCTCGCTTTCCCCGCTGTAGCGGGTGCAAGAGCAGGTACTATTGCTCTGCGGAGGTGAGCGGTCATCTTCTGTCAGCCTTGCCGCACTCTCATCTAACCGCATTCTCAGTGCCAGAGGGAAGATTGGAAGCCAGCATATCACCGAGGGGAGTGTGCCCTGCTGAGAGAAGGGAAGGCGTACGAGGTCGAGTGTCGCCGCAAGCTGCACGACAACGGCTGGTATTTCGAGAACGGAGGGCTAGGCAAGTATCCCAACCTCCATCGCCGCCGGCTCGCACTCACACCGTCCATGTCAGGAGTGAAGTCGTTCCTAGCGGGCACAGGCGAATACGAGTGGGAGCGCGCGTACAGCGAAGGCGACTGGGAGCACTTCGCATACGGCACCCACACCCCTCCGCACGACGTGCCGCCCTCCACGACCCCCGTCCCAAACTGTCCAGGGAGGCCGTCGCGAGCAGGGATCCCGACGTGTCTCCGCCCGGGTTCATCTCGACTGGAGACCCGCAGGAGGACCGCACGCTCATCAAGCGGTTCCGCGCGACCATCCTCGGCACGGACCCGGTCCTCCCGCCATTCCTCGACGTCTTCCACACACCAGGACTCGCGCCGAACATCGTCCCCGAGCACGACATCCCTGTGTACCCGTCGCTGCCGGTACCGCAGGCCCCCGGCTTCGTCTTCACCGGAGATCCGCTGCTCGACGACTGTCGGCTCGAGGAGTTCCTGGACGAGCACGGGACGGAGGCGGAGCGCGCCGCGTATGACGCGGTGGGAGAGCAGCGGACGGTGTGCATTGAGGCGAGGGCCAGGTTGATGGAGGGGATGCTGAAGAGGTCGCGGGCATGCAAGAGGATGATCGCGGCGCATTCGGACGTCGTTAGGAAGAGCTTGCGGGCGATACAGCGGGCGCAGGGCGGCGCGGAGAGTGGCGACGACCGCGAGGACGAGGACGAGGAGCTGATGAGCGGCCTGAAAGGGTATGGGTCCGACAGCGAGAGTGACTCTATCGAGGACGGCGAGGAGTGTGTTCAGCCGTCGTGGCGATCGAGGATCGGCGTGTTGTAGCGGACAGCATGCGAATAGGAGCGCGCAACGTTGAGCGGAACAGGGTGGCGACGGATCTCGGGGACGCGTCGATCTGTCCGCGCCGTCGCGTCCGTCCCGCTGCACGTCTCGCAGCGTGCCGTTCTGAGCAAGCGAATACTTCCCTCCAGAGCAGGATCGTCGACCTTAGGTGGTTTCTTGGGATAGATGGTTTCTGGGGATATACTCCGGACTTGGTGCGTGTTTTGTTCTACGGCGCAGACGCGGCCGTCTCAGCACGACGGGCTGGGTCTGTCGAGACTTTCGCAGGCAGCAAGGTGCGTCACAGTCAATACTCTGTTGTGCCGCTAGGCTTATCGTACATATACAGACGATGTACAGCGAGGAGAACGTGCGTGAACGAGAGGGGGTGCGTCGTAGGTGCGGAGAGGAGGGAGGATAGGACACGGAGGGCCCAGCTGAAGGTGGGTGTTGTGTACCCAGATGGGACAGGACGCTAACCGGTCCTGATGCAGGATGCATGTTCGGGTGCGAGGCCGCCGCAACTGGGAGAGATTCAGATCACCGGGCAACCTGTGCTGGTACCGTAGGAATACTAGCTTTGTTTCCTAGCCCGTCCTGACGTGTTGCGCACGACCGCGGAGAGGACGACGAGACCCGTGCCTCCAGCAGCATGCCACCGGCGCCCTCGACGTCTCACCACAACGGCAATGACGGACATTTTCACAACCGGAACAGTCGACGAACAGACAGCGACTCCGCACTGTCCGTTCCGTTGCGTGCTCCCGCTTTTTTACCGAGTCGTTTCGTCTCGGACCGACCCTGGCGCGCTGGTTCACGGCACACATTGCCTCAGATGACTCGGTGGACTGCTTGGCTTCCTTGAGCTGACTTCTCATATTGCTGGAAACCCGGATCTTGAAGTGCGACACACGGCGCACAGCCCGAGAGGTGCCGGAAGGGCGGACCAGATTTGATGAGGGCAAGAGCTCTCGGAAATGAGCCAGCTGCAAGTCGGGCTACGTTGTTCTGACCCGTCCGGCCATCGCAACCCGCCCTTGCCTCACCGTATCCTCCGCGGTGCCGGCCACCCGTGCCGGAATGCTGCAGGTATGTACTGCTATCGCGTGCTTATGTGCCTTGAAGCGAACTACCCCAGGCCCGCAGGTTTGACGGCTGGCTCAGCCAGTCATTGTAACGGCGGTCTCATGTATATGTCAGTACTCGTTCTCTGCATCTTCCTTGCTAGCTAACGACTGTCCTCACAGTGTAAGCAATGGTAGAGCGTACGAATCTGGCAGAAGCGGAGACGGACAGCACGTAAGGGACGCCGGAAGCATCAGCTGCGCTCGTCCCAAATGTTTGCAGGTGTCTTTGAGCTTGAACATTGCATGGTAATGACCTTTTGCAGAAATTCCAGCCTCGATCACACACTATTTGTGTCTCGATTGCGATTCTCTGACGTTGCTCGGCTTCTCATGGCCGGATTTGAACCATGAACACTCAGGTAGGTTTGTGCTTATCTCGATGCATGTACTTACCTATCGCGCTCAAGTCTCGCTTTGCTGATCTCAGACGTCATATATGCTCGAAGGCCTTCCGCAGTAACTCGGACAACAAACGGATGATTCTCACCCCTCAGATATCTATCTCGCATGCGGCATCCCGGATGCGCTCACTGCTGGACGGCGGGCCCAGTGAACAGTTCGACACCGCCCTCTTCGACTCGACCATCGCTGGCCTTGTAGAGACCGGCTCAACCCGGGGCACTGAAGAATCTGTTCAGCAAGTAGCAGAGTGTTACGGGTGCCCTGTCGGGTGCCTGCATCAACGGCCAGAGTGCGTGACTTCACTTCATCTGCCATGTGAACGCCTCATGGTAACCTCAGGCTCTGGTGCAACAGAAGCAAAGAGGCCATTCTCGTTCGGCTTCTGCGAGAGGTATGTCGTCCTGCATATTCGCAGATAATGTACTCAATGAAAACCGGAGGGAGCCAGAACGCAAATTAATGGATCTGTGTTCCTGTACGAACGGTACTCAACGGATCATCTCTTCCGCAGACCGTTCCAGTCGCTCCCCGGTCACTCTCGTGCACTTTCCCGCAGAGATGCTCAGCCCTGAGACGCCGCTGTGCGAACGGACCGCTGTTGTTCGGGCTCTCATTTACGGGTAAGGAGTGCAACTCGGGCCAAAGCAGGATGCAGACGGTACAGCCGTCATCTTCCAGTCACCTACCGCTTGAAACTATCCCATGTGTACCTCGTGTGGAACTCTGTTCGACCCGGTATGTCCCGGCTATCCGGCGTGCTTCTCGAGCCTCACTACAACCAGGCGCAGCCTTGGAACTGACGTCTCCTCTTTTTGAATAGACTCGCGAGGATTGCGCTCACAGCAGGCAATTGAATGCGGCGTCTTGCTGTTGCTTTGGAGCGTACACGTCGTGCTCGCTTCTCGCAAGCATCCAGACTTCAGACAAGCTCGGCCAACCGAGCATCCTCTTTCGGTATGTCCGCTTCATGGGATCACGTCCCCTGCATGATCTGATCCGCATCACTGGACTTGCTGCCCCTCTACCAGTTTATCGGACTGTGCTAGGTCTCTTGACCGATGTCCGTGCTCTGTCCCCGCCTCTTGGGCTGGACGGCCCCTTGACTATGTCATTCTCAGGTCAGGAGCGGCCAAAGTGTTCCAGCGAGTGGAAGGGACGGGCGCAGCTCGTGCGAGTCTGCCCGGCCAGCCGAACATCGAACCGGGGTTGTTTCATGTTGCGAACAAGTCGCGAAGCGGCTGCCGTCACAAGATAGACCGCTGCGTCTGGCAGTCTTGCCGGCCATCAGCCCCAATGCTGCAGTGCACCTCGTAAATAGCTTTCTCTCGCAGGAGAAACATCCGGTATGTGCACGTATATTTGTTTGCTGACCTGGGAAGACTCAGAACCACTTGGAAACAGCGGACTGTATGGCCTGTGACTCATCACCGGTCCTTCAAGCACGGTACGCATCACATGCCCTCACTGCTCAGGCTCTGCTCGCAGCCAAGTAGAATTACTTGTTCCCTGACGTCGCTTCATAGATGATATTCCTGGCACCATTCTCCCGGGCGGCCCATGCACATTGCATGGCATGCAAGACTCGGCCATTTGCTCATTTCATCTCGGAGCGGGCTGAACTGCCATGCAGCTGGAGCTCTCGCCCTCGTCGACGATGCAGTTTGCACGGGCGCGGACCGGCGGCACCATCTGGTAGACAGCCTTGAATCGGCTGCGTTGGGCAGGTCGGGTACAGGACTGCCTTCTGGGAGGATGCGCACGGCTCCAAGCCGTGACAGTAGGTTGGCGTGCGGTGACGCTTCTCGGCCGCCGTCGTGTACCCTCTCGAGTCTCGACCCTCTGAATGATGGTTGTACGGTCCCATATCTTCGGGCTCAAACCCGCTCGACACTATGATCCCGACATGTATATCTGCAGACCTTGGAGCACGTTCAGCCTGCGATATCCGGGGCCCGCTGCTATAGTACTGGCGGTCGTTGCTAGAAATCAGAAAGCACGGCGGTGATCCAAGTCAGCCCTCGTGCAGCACACTCTACTCGTCAGCAACCTGCCTGGCGGCTGCACGTTCCAAGCTAACATGGCACATCTGCGGCTCCGAGTACTGTGGAACTGTGGTTCCAATCCATGGTTCAGAATCCTACGCGGCCGCTTCATTCGCATACACTCCTCAAACCAATACTATCACCGGCAGACACTTGCAAAGGATTTCGATTGGACCCCTTGTGGAGGCCGTCCACTTTAATCTGCCAACGCCGGCTTTGGCTAAGTGGTGCAACCATGTCTTAGCTACATACCTGTAAAGTTCTGCTGGCAGGATAGTGGATCTTTCGACCCTCGGCACGATAGCGCTGAAGCGACTGAGCAAAATCACGCAGTGCGCAGTGTAATGCAAAATGTCAGTCACCGTGCGTCACATTGACGTGTTCGAAGTCCGACTCGGCAGTTCTCGGTTACGTCGCAAGCGAGGGTGGACAGCACTGTGCGCACGACCGTGCAAAGCCTCGCTAACGACCGGAGTCCGAAATCGTCACTCCTTCGTCACTCCCTCGACCGTGTCGACGTTGCTGCGCTGCTCCTGCTGTTCCGTCAGAGAATCGGGCAAGACCCTATGGTAGACATATGCATTCTGGACGACATATTAGCTTCCGAGGTTTATCGGAGTGAAGGAAGAGCCAGCATCTGACAACTACTTACGCGATGAGCGCTGGTAAACGCGTACATGAGCCTCGAAAAACAACCCTTACTCGGATATCATACCAGCTCTCCATACATGCCCACTAAAAACTAGACACACTAGGGTCGAGCGATCTAAGCTACATTCGTGCCTCTTCTGAGAAGGAACAGTGCACTACAGCGACCGCCAGCCTCAATTTGCACCACTCTGCGCGTTTTGCAAGTGTCTGCCGGTGATAGTACACCGCTTCTCGGCCGCGCACCCCGCTCCGGTACGTTCGAATGATCGCTTCAGGCTGTGAGGATACCTTCTTCGCAGGACCTCCTGCTCTCAATATACACCAACGTCGGACTGCGCGGAATACTCTCAATATGGCCTCACTCTTGCGCTCACAAATGCTAACTGCAACTCGGACACATAAGGCTCGAAGAGGAACATGACACGCCGGGACGCACAGCTGCAAACGGAATTTCGAAGAAAGCAATGTATTTGAAGTCGCCATCTGCGGACGGGCAGCTTCCCAGGAAGCTTCCGATCCCGACGCTCGCATACCTGCCTCAAACATGTCTAGGACTACTGAGAGTGTCTAGCTCGCTGGCATGATGTCCGCCGTGTTTAACGGAGGGACGGATGCCTCGTATGCGACGTCAGATCAAGGTCCCTACGAAAGGTACGAGACTGCCTGCGATCGGCGACGGCGACGTTGCAAGCCGAACTCGCCGCGTCCATTCAGCTCGCAGCATGCCACGCAGGGGTGGTTAACACGTAAGTGGTGCCATACGCAGGATCCACCCTGCCACGGCGAGTTCGTAATTGCCCGCCCTGCCCGCGATCGACAGCATCGACTCTGCGAGCCGCACTCAGCCCCCACGCATTTGGAAACCAGCGTGCTTGTCCCAGACGTCCCTGCACGCGACGACACCGCCGCAGTGGCCGAGGGTCCGCGCACGGACCACAGAGCAACCTATATCGAGACAGGTGAGCGAGGGAGACGTGCGCTGACCCATATCGCTTCGCCCCTCCTCGAGCCTCCCTTCTCCGCATACACTCACGTGCCCGTCGTCTCCCTCGCGCCGTACGGCCATTGTCGATGTCCAGGTTCGTACAGCAAGCCCCTGCACAGACACGAAACACTGAGCCGTGTGTGCTGCAGGACGGCGGCCGTAGTCCGCGGGCTGTTCGAGGTGATCGAGGTGAGTGTCCGAGTCCGGGTCTCCTGCTTGTGTTCTGTTCGTGCTCATCCACGCGTGCTCTGAAACAGGACCGACGAGACATCGGGTCGCGGTGCGTGGAGGGCGCGCATTGGAGGGGTGCAGAGAGCGCGTGTTCAGGAGGGAGAACAGAGGGGTAGTGTACACATAGACGTAGCTGTGTGTCCCTTCGAACTGTTGCAGCGGGCGGCCCCGGCGGAGAGCTGCTCTCGACAGACCTCGCAAGCAGAACGGTGAACGACGGGTGCACGCACCTTACCGTGAGTACTCCTTGTCGATAACACCCTCTGCGCGACGCTCACCTCTCTGCAGATCTGCGGCTGGCATGCGCCGTCAAGCTGGCCCACATGGCAGCGCGACGAGTCTGTCTCACCTGTCTGCGACGGAACACCCTCGACTTCGCGTTTGGCTGCTTGAACACACGTCGGGCTGCCAGTGAGTACCCGAGTGTTCGGCATGGCGCTACGCACCGTCTGACATACCGATAACTCGCAGATCACCTTCGTCCGCAGCTGAGACGTCTCCAGGATGACATTGGAGCGCGCTGATGCATGCGAGAGTGGTGTGGTAGGGCACGTTGACGGAAAGCTGGCGCATACTGTGCAAGGCGGCGGGCGTGTGGAGCGTGCGAGTTGTGTATGTTGTCATGTAGAGCGTCGCGGCGGCGCACGGCAATGGGGACGGCAAAGCACGCGCAGATGGAGAGAGTTGCGGTGACAGGAACGGGGAAGAGCTCGGGATGTGTCGGGCACGGCGGAGGGAGTCTTGAATGCGCAGCGAGTTTATCGGTAAGTATAACTTTGTTTGCAGTCATGTGGGACATACCTGTTGGCCTAGATACTGAACCCGACGATCTAGGACGGCCGGAGATACGCAGAGGGACAGAGACCGCGCCGTGAGTGCTGTCAGGGCACAGGAGAGGGCCATAACCAGAACGTCAGCAACATCAATGAAACCAAAAATGAAGGCATGTGTACTCACCACTGTCGAAGACGCATATGGCAGGGAGGACTAGGGGAGCGTGCTAGCATGGAGGAACGCACCGCATATACTCAGAGTTGAGCTTGCCATGTTGGAGACCCGAAGCAAGCACGAGTTTTGCAGGGAGCGGCGGCGGCGAGTCCGTCTAGTGTGGCCGGGAGAGCAGGAAAGAGAGCGAGAGAGAACGAGTGGGAGAGCGCAGGTAGTGAGGAGACGCAACCGGTGGAGACCGAGAGACTGAGAGACCGAGAGGGCGCGCGAAGAGAGAGACACCGCTCGATGACGCATGACGTATGCGCCGGCAACGTCCGGTCTGTGAACGCGACGCTGCCACAGTTCCGAGAGTTCGCGCGATCTGGCATCGAGCAGTCATGGACGCCGGTTCAACGGTGTCGTCTGGAGCGCTTTCTCCAGAGCCAGAGCTGCCTGCAGCCCTCCCTCCGAGAGTATCTGCTTGACTTCGGAACACCATGACCTCCACATCCGCCCCAACACATATTCCCTTCCGACTTTTCTCTTCCTCCGACGCGAAGGGCGGCGCCGCGGTCGCCCTGGGACGCCTCCACGCCTCTTGGTACCTCGTACTCGCACGTCCTGACGAGGTGCAAATGATCCGCGTCTTGCGCTGTCTCAACTTTGTCCTCCCTGACGACCCGACCGCCACCGACGCGCTCTCCGCTGGTGGCAAGCACCTCTTCGCCGTTGGGGGCCACCTGGGCGACACCCTCATGGATAAGCTCACCGGCCTGCGCGACCACGAGGGACGTGCATTCGTCAAGGTCGTGCAAGCGTACCCTGAAGACCACCCTTTCAGCCTTTGTGCGCTCGTGGAGGTACTCGTTCCAGACGACTCGGAGCTGATATATGCGTGCGCGCGGTGTGGAAAGTGGGAGGCGCAGTTTGGCCCTCGCTTTCCGCGCTGTAGCGGGTGCAAGAGCAGGTACTATTGCTCTGCGGAGGAGCGGTCATCTTCTGTCAGTCTTGCCGCACTCTCATCGGACCGCACTCCCAGTGCCAGAGGGAGAATTGGGAGCCAGCATATCACCGAGGGGAGTGTGCCCTGTTGAGAGAAGGGAAGGCGTACGAGATCGAATGTCGCCGCAAGCTGCTCGATAACGGCTGGTATTTCGAGAACGGAGGGCTAGGCAAGTATCCCAACCTCCATCGCCGCCGGCTCGCACTCACACGATATTTGCCAGGAGTGAAGTCGTTCATAGCGGGCACAGGCGAATACAAGTGGGAGCGCGTGTATAGCGAAGGCGACTGGGAGCACTTCGCATACGGCACCCACACCCCTCCGCACGACGTGCCGCCCTCCACGACCCCCCGTCCCAAACTGTCCAGGGAGGCCGTCGCGAGGATGGATCCCGACGTGCCTCCGCCCGGGTTCATCTCGACTGGAGACCCGCAGGAGGACCGCACGCTCATCAAGCGGTTCCGCGCGACCATCCTCGGCACGGACCCGGTCCTCCCGCAATTCCTCGACGTCTTCCACACACCAGGACTCGCGCCGAACATCGTCTCCGAGCACGACATCCCTGTGTACCCGTCGCTGCCGGTACCGCAGGCCCCCGGCTTCGTCTTCACCGGAGATCCGCTGCTCGACGACTGTCGGCTCGAGGAGTTCCTGGACGAGCACGGGACGGAGGCGGAGCGCGCCGCGTATGACGCGGTGGGAGAGCAGCGGACGGTGTGCATTGAGGCGAGGGCCAGGTTGATGGAGGGGATGCTGAAGAGGTCGCGGGCGTGCAAGAGGATGATCGCGGCGCATTCGGACGTCGTTAGGAAGAGCTTGCGGGCGATACAGCGGGCGCAGGGCGGTGCGGGGAGTGGCGACGACCGCGAGGACGATGACGATGAGCTGATGAGCGGCCTGAAAGGATATGGGTCCGACAGCGAGAGTGACTCGTCCGAGGATGGTGAGGAGTGTGTTCAGCCGTCGTGGCGATCGAGGATCAGCGTTTCATAGTCTGTGCACCCTGGAGTGAAGATTCATACATTCGACGCAGACACTTCTTACAGGCGACTTGATGGTCAACTCAATCTTTCTGAGGATGTGTGTATTCTCCAACAAACCACTTCTTGCTCGTCGAATTGTAACTGCACGCCCATCCTGGTCTTGACCGTCAGTTCTGATAAAGATGGACATCATGCACTATCATTTGCCATTGTGAATCAATTGGCCTCAATTCAGTTGTATGAGCGGGGATAAGCAGGAACAGTAGCTTAGCGCAAATCTTCCCGACGAAGAGGAACTCGTCCCTCAACATAGTCCCTGAGTGTAGGCCCGCTTGCCAGCCTGTAGCTCCTCGCCCCTCAGAGTACCTAGATGCTCGAGAATCAACAGCCTCGTCCTACCTACCTTGTAACTCAACTCCCTCCCGACGTTGTCCATACTTACTCTCCCAGTAGGCGCAGTAGACGATGATTGTGGGAGTATATCGCTGGACCAGAGGTAGCGTTCACAGCAAGTTGGCGACAAGGCGGCAGCGGAGGACCGGGCCGACGACCGGTGCATGTCTACAGAGCCCACTGCATCTTGTCTTCCACCTCCTCCAAGGTCAACCGCGTCGAGCTCAATTCTGAAGCTTGAAGCATCATCTACTACCGCATCTTCTCGGGAGTCATGAAACTTGGGCAAAGCCACCTTTGCGAATCTCTCACGGGTCAGACTTTCGAGTAAGTTAACAACGACGCTTTGTGTTCGACGCGCATACCGGGCGCGACCCTGCGCCCATCCAGCTCTCAATTGTTGTGTCTTGATCCTTGAATCTTGACCACGATGACCTCTACGCCCACCTCTACTCCTGTCCCATTCCGAGAGTTCTTCTTCCCCGGCAACGACAAGTCCGGCGCCGCCATCGGACGCAGCCACGCCTCATGGTTCCTCGTCGTTCCCCGCCCCGAAGGCATACCCATGATCCGCATCGCCCGATGCCTCAACACCATAATCCCCGGCGACCCGAGCTCAGTCGGTGCGCTCTCCGCCGCTGGCCGCCACTTGTTCGCCGTCGGAGGCACCTTTGGGGAGAAAGCCATGAATGACTTGACCCGCATGCGCGACAGCGAGGGACGTGCGCCCATCAGGGTGGTAGAGGAGTACCCTGAAGACCACCCATTCGGCTTGTGCGCGCTCGTAGAGGTACAGGTGCCCGACGAGGAGCTCATGTACGCGTGTGCGCGGTGTGGCCGGTGGGAGACGCAACTTGGGCCGCGCTTCCTGCGGTGTAGTGGGTGCAAGAGCAGGTGGTATTGCTCTGCAAAGGTGAGTACTCGTGTCGAGTCAGTCCCGCCACAGTCGCCACGGTGAGATGACGTAGAGCGCATTCGTGTTGGGGTACGTCTTTGATCTCTGATCTGACCGCTCTCCCAGTGTCAGAAGGACGATTGGAAGCCTGCCTATCATCGAGGCGAGTGCGACCTGCTGAAAGAGGGGAAGCACTACGAAGTCGAGAACCGACGGAAGCTTCACGACAATGGCTGGTGGTTTCACAGTGGCGGCCTCGGTAAGTCGTCGACTTCACGTCTCGGACTGTCTCGCACTGACACACCCCGCCCATCAGGAAACCGGGCCCTCATGGAGCCCACGGGCGAATACGAGTGGGAGCGCGCCCGGACGGAAGGCGACTGGGACTGGGTCGCATACGGCAGACGCAACCCGCCACACGACGTGCCGCGCTCGGCCGGCGCGCGTCCGACCTTCTCCAAAGAGTTTGTCGCCAGCCTGCCTCCTGACGTGCCTCCCCGGGGTTCATCACGACTGGGAACGCCAAAGACGACCAGAGTTTGATCGAGCGGTTCCGGGCGACCGTCCTCGGCACCGACCAGCCCCTGCCGCCATTCCTGAACCCAATGCGCACGCCCGGGCTTCAGTCGAACGTTGTGCTCGAGCGCGACATCCCCCAATGCCGGAGCTGCCTGTCCCGCAGACCCCCGGGTTCGTGTTCATCGGCGACCCGCCGCTCGACGAGCAACGACTCGATGCGTTCTTGGCCGAGCATGGGACGGAAGCGGAGCGGGAGGCGTTCCTGCGGGCGGCGGCCGCGCGCGCGAAGTGCGTTGAGGCGAGGAGCAAGTTGAGTGACGAGAAGGAGAGGCGGTCGAAGGCGTATCGGGCGCTGGTCACGGAGCACTTGACTTCTGTGAGGCATAATGTGCGGCTTATGGGCCGGGCAGCCGGCTGGGGGCCGGCTGGAAGCTACGAGGATAGCGAGGATGAGGATGAGGACGAGGAAGAAGAAAAGAACCTTGAGTCGGACCTGGGCGTTGAGCAGGCGATGGCTGGTGTGACAATTGAGGATGAGCAGACCGGCGACTCTGAGGATGAGTTTTGTCACTGTGGCGATGAGAACTCTTCGGAAGGGGAAGAAGGACCTGTTGAGTCGTCTCCGAAGATCGGCGCATGATAGAGGAGACTCGGGCTCGGACATACGGTTGCATCTCAGACCCATGATCCCCTGGCATCTCGCATGTAGAAGAGTCGTGTATGAGCTAGGGCACGACTGACGGATGAAGTGTACAGTACAAGCTTTCGGGGGAGGCAGCCACAGCGGCCTTTTAATTCTCATCCAGTATAGCGACTTGCGACTATCTCATCTGAGAACCCGGAAGTATAAGTCACTGCTCAGAGCTCTCCCGAGAGACTTCGCGCTCCTCAATCTGTGTGTCTTCCTTCTCCTTCTCTTCGAGTCCAGATGGTTCCTGCTCATCGACAGTGCGGACCGGTCCGCGGAACCACCTATGCGCCGAGATAATCCACCACAGCGATGCGAAGACGAACACGCCCATGATGATGACGACGGTGTAGTCTGAACATGGAAGCGATGTCAGAGGATGTTCTACGTCGATTAAAAAGAGGGTCGTACTCATCGTCTCGGCCGTGGGATGAGCTCCAGGAGGGAACATGAAGAGGACCATGAAGAAACTCACCCAGGCTATGGCGACGGTCCCGGAGGCCATCGACCACCTCCCTAGCGAGAACGGTCCGGGTTTAAACGTCTTCCGCCCAGATGTGACCCGCAAAACGATCGGGGTTATGTACGATATGTACAGTGCTATGACTGATGCGCTGACGACAGATTTTAGTCGCAGGCCCCGGCCTATAGATCTTGGAAGATGACGTACCCAGCGAGCGACGAGAGCGCGGTCGCCGAGAAGCCCACAAGAGAAAAGACCGCGCACGAGCTCATGACGAGCCACACCGCGTTCACCGGCGTGCGTGTACGAGGATGGACTTGCTTCCACCACCTCGAGCCCGGGAGCGCGTTGTCCCGCGCGAAGGCGAACACGACGCGCGACGCGTCGATGCCCTGCGCCGCGCCTCCGACCCAACCCGCGAGGATGACGCAGCTCCAGACGGTGAGCATGCCCTTCTTTCCGAGCACGTCGAGATAGATCTTGCCCATGGGCATCGGGAAGTCTGCAGCGATGACGTCGGGAATGGAGGCGGTGGCGAATGAGGCGGCGATGAAGAGCAGCCAGCCGCATATTGCTGTGAAGCCCACCCCGGCCACCATTGCGATTGGTGCGACGCGTGCTGCGCCGGTCGTCTCTTCGGAAAGGTGAGCTGCCGCGTCGTCTGCACGCGCATATGGTCATGAGCACACGTCAGGCGCGGTGTACACTTCGAGAGGTTCCACTTACAGCCTGTGAAGGTCCACATGGGCGCATAGAATGAGAGCAGGAAGGCGAAGCCATCTGACGGGTGCTGCATGTAAGCGCAGACATCCTGGGCATTGGATTGCAGCTGCACGTACTGTTCGCCCACCCTGTGTGGTTCTCGAACTTTGTGAACGCGGTCGTAGTAGACACTCTGTTCTCTCCACTACAGACCAGGAGCGCGACGAGGACTGCGACGGTGCTGCCGACTGTATATGGTGTCAACTTATACCTTGCTCCGTATGTTTGGAGACTTACTGTTGAAGATGGCATAATAGACATTGAGACGGGCGAGTAAGGCGGTAGCGGTGGAGCATACGATCCCGTGCGAGACGAGCATCAACATCGTGATGCCGAACGTCGGTCCTGAACCCAGTACAATCGCACCGTCCGAACCAACATTGACCGCAGTCGCAATCGTTTGCGCTCTGAGAAGAGAAGAGGAGAGTCAGCCGTGTTCCTGAGGGTACGTGAACGGCGCGTACAGCGTGAAGTCGATGGACGCCATCAGGACCACTTGGCCGGTGATGTTGGCCCACCCGGTGATCCAGCTCGCGAGTGGTGCCCATCCGGACGGGGCGAGCTTCGCCGAGAAGTAGTATAGTCCTCCGCTAGTCCTGCACAAGGGGTCAGCGAGCTGCAACTCGTCGAAGTCTTCGAGGTGCGCACGGCATAGCTGAAGTCAACTCGGCGAGAGACGCTGCGACGGTCATGGCGAAGAAGCATGGGATGATCCACCCGAATACCATACCAACATGGCCACCTATGTGCAATGGCCGTCAGCTCGTGTTTGCGGTATCGGGGCTCGAAGAGTCGCACCGGCAACAAGAGGAAACGACATCTCCACCGAGACTGCCCCCAACGTGCCCATGACAGAGAATACAAACGTGGTCAGTTCAAGGAGCTATAGCTCTGAGAATCAGTTCCGCCAGGACCGACCCGAGTCGTCTGTGAGAGGTACTGCAGACTGACCGATAGATCGCGGTTGAACACGTTTCGATAGCCCAGTTTTGCGAGCAGTGCGTTGTCCGCACGCTTGACCGCCGCGAGGTCTCCATGTTCGTCACGTCTCAGATCCCAGGCTTGTGGTCCTGGAGCCAGGCTCGGCGTAGCTCCCGATTCGAGCTCTTTTTCTGTGGACATCGGACGGTAAGTGCGACTGGAGGACAGAGAGCGAGCGACCTTCTGACCGACCTTGGTTAGGATGTATATGTACGTCCCACAGGCAGCGCGCTACGTCGATAGTCTGGAATATAAGGTTACCGCTGTATCCACACCATCCGCTATCTCTCAACTCCTACTCCCGGCACAAGCGGAGGTCAAAGCTTCGACGCAGCAGCGAGTATCCTGCTGAGGCTTTCATGAGAGGGTGTGATCATGGAAGCGATACGGAGCAGAGGGCTTACGGGGGATCCTAGGAGCGCACGGCTACGATCGCGGAGTCCGTGTGTGCCCGAAACCATGTCGCCTTCTGGATGCTTTCCACTGAACGTCAGATACGCACATATAAGGATGCGCTTTCTCGGGCGCATACCGAGAACGAGTACTGAGTGGCAACAGCTTGAATGATAGACCAGCACCAGATGCGCCACAGACACCCTCCGACAGAGGTGATCAGTACTCCGAAGCAATGCAAGAGACAGTATACACTCACCTGTCAGTCTGATGAGCAGTCACAAGCCTTGGGGCGGAAGTTCAACCCCCTAGAAGACACCAAGCAGGCTGGTCAAGGATACGAGCATTGTTGTCAGTATGCCGCGTGGTCAGCTCGTACGGATTGAGGTTATCGAACGGCAGCGGATGAAGCACCCGGATGTTCGATTGTGCCTTCCCCGGGCGTACGGCCCATGACATTGATAAGTACAAGACGACGGACATAGCATCCGCGCACTCACACGCCGGAAGACGCGAAGCGTAAAACTATGATAAGTCCGCTCTGTATCAACCTGCTGTCGCCATTTCAGACAGGAACAAAGTTTGTGCCACGTACCTCTGCCGCGCCTCACGGGGATCAGCTGTTCACGCTGGCGGCTGCGAAGAGCAGGGCCCACACTCGGAAGCTTGAAGTGCGGATGGTGCACTGTGTGGGGGTAAGCCGGGATATGTATGTCTGATAGAAAGCAGCTCCCAGCATCGAGGTTCGCCGTCTAAATGCGAGTCTCCTCGCTGGATGTTTGAGGGCTCCGTTGGACTGACTTGGCGATCACTCACCGTGGCGCCCGCAACAGAGATGTTGATGCTTTGCTGCTAGCCACTAGCATCGACCTCTCACAAGGAGCAAGGCCGTCCTCATCAGCGCTCCAGAGTAGGAAGAGCTTGAAGCGACAGTCCGGCGTCAGATGCGCCATATGATCCCTGACCTGGAACACGGCTGGTCGGTAGTCCGAAGCAACGCAAGAGATAGTATGCACTCATATTTGAGGAGGAGCAGTCACGAGTCTTGCGTGGCTGGAGCGCATGTACGGAACCGGTTCGTATTAGTTGACAACATGCTTGAAGTTGAATGTATGGTCTGCTCACGGACATGCACCTGGCTGTTAGATGGCCGCACCGTCAGCTCGTAGTGTATGAGGCCATTAGTCGGTCGACAGCGAATGAAGCTCCCGGATGTTCGATTGTACCTTTCCCGAGCGTGCGGCGCATATGGCGTGTGCGACGACACACAGCTACCAGTGTGCCACGCGTTCGTTGGCTGTCAAGCACGAAGCATGATTGTATGATAGCTCCATTCTGGATGCACCTCAGAATACTGTTGTTCGCACGAACAATTATCGAGGAGCACCTATCCGTCACCACAAGTTATCAGCAAATTCCCTCTGGCTTCGGGTCGGTGAGGTGCCGACCTCCGTCCAGGTTGAAAATGGAATATGAGCGACACGGGGACACTGACACGACGGAGGTTCGGACAAGGACAAGGTTCGTATCACGTATCTGAGTGAAGCCTCACGGGGAACGAGGCCACTGGCGATCGGGAGAGAGCAAGGCGACACAGAACCGCCAGCGAATTTGACTGAACGGAACACAATTCTTGACTCTCGCGCCCGACACTCACGGCACCCTGACTCGCAAGGCGCATGTCTGATAGAAAGCAGGCCGCACCATCGGGGTTCGCGAGCGGGATGCGAGTTTCAGCTGGATGTTTCCCGGCAGTGCAGGCATACCCGCATTTCGAAAGGGCGAGAAGGCGACAGACTTACGCCGCACGAGGCTACCTTTTGTCCCGTTTGAGGGCGCGACCGGCCAAAAGTAACCTCGCGCGGCAATTCTTCGCCCTGGGGCATGCCTTTTTGTCCCGTCCAAAACGCTGGGATGCCTGCCGTGCGGCTATGTTGTACTGGACGCTGGACTTCGCGATCTCTCACCTTGCTCTCACCATAGCATCGGCTCGATGACACAGATGTTGACGTTTTCAGTTCAGCACCAGAGAGATGCTGTGGAATATCGAAGTCGTGAATGTACTGTGCTACGGCAGACTGTGGTGTAAATGCGCAGTCAGCGAGCAGCACATATCGTTCCCGATGCCACGCAGAACGACATAGGTGAGGGAAGCAATTAGAGAGAAGGGGAGCACATACCTCAATCACTCTTTCCTTAGAGCACTGGTGTAAACGCACAGTCAGCGAGCAGCACGTCGTTCTCGATGCCCCGCAGAGCGACATAGGTGGGATGTGCGATCGAGGATGACACGTACCTCAATCACTCTTCCCATCATCCCCGCGCTCGGACTTTCCCAGCCCTATCCCAAGCAAGAACGCAGTCCTCATCGACGCCCCCGCATACACGAACCCCACACTCCCCCACAACATCGCGTCCCACGCCCAGAACCGCCCAAACACCTCCCCGTACCCCCTCTCCCTTGCCATCGGCACCATCGTCAGCAGGTGCCCAAAGTCCGCCACGAGCAGCCCCGCCAGGAGCGCGCGCCACGTCCGGAGCGCCGCAGTCGAGGACAGGACGAAGTGCTCGTTGATCGCGAACAGGACGTAGAGGTTCGCGAGCTGCTGCAGCGCGATGGTCGTGCTCGTATCGGGGCCAGTCGAGGGTGTGGAAGATGGTGCAGAAGATGTAGTGAGGTAGGCGAGGTACTGCGCGGGCTGCCAGCCTGCGTAGAACGCGCCGACGATGGCGGAGACGGGCTCGATGTAAAGGAAGAACAGCCGGTACGCGAGTGGGATGTGCGTCGGCGGCGACATATTGTTGGAGATATCGCTGTACTAGTACAGACCCTGATGTGTGTTCAAGTATCCAAGCTTCTTGCAAGTCAGAGCAGAGAGACAAGCAGCGGTGCAAAACGGGAAGACGCAGCTCATCGCACTTCGCACTTCGCGATCGCAGCCAAGGCGCTTGGAGAAACACCAGCACGTGACAGACGCGTCGTGACAGAGACGCGTCAGGACGCGTCCCGTCACACAACGCGACGCGTCTCCTTCAGCCAAGCCCATGCCTCCTCGTCTTCGTCGTTGCAATGATGGCGCAGTCCCAATCGCCCTGGGGCCTCCAATCAAGCCAAGACAAACGAGTCTGCGCAGTTGGACACAAGCACGTATACAAGGTGTCGCTGTCGTAAGCTCCGTTGTCCAAAGTCGCCGGCAGGACCCAAGCTAACAGTAGATGCGACACAGCCTTGCGAACTGGAGCTGGAGCTCGCCCCGACTCCGGAGACGGCATGCACGCACAGCGGTCCCCAGACGTACTTAGGCTCTACCCAGACGGCCAACGGTCACCGCTCCCCGCAGCGACTACATAGCTAGCGGAGGACAACGCCCGCGTACTAGCTCGAAGGCCGTCGCGATCGGATGCAATTGATGTAGGCTTGCATGTTGCGGCCAGAAGTCTGACTCCACCTGAACTGCGCATACCCGGGTCCTCGCAAGGCGCAACTGCTGCGATGTCCCGCGTTTCAGCCGGGCAGCGGGGGTGGGGCGGGGGAATCGGGAATGATCATGTACGAATACTCGTACGATACTCAACGGCGCTGTAAGTATTGGATTAGCAGTGGACAACGTGTGCCCGTCTAGAGGCTAGAGGCCGCTATGCATATATGTATGTACGTACAGTGACGCGAGCACGAACGGGGGGCTGATGGCGAGCGAGTGGGAGGATGGCACAGAATATGATATACAGAATGAGTGGTTCCAGATGCGTGCGACGAGAGGGCGCGAAAGCGAGAAAGCAGGCTGGCAGGGCGTCAGGAAGATGATGCGTATGTAAGTTATATGTATAGTACACGTTGAAGGGGACTGCAGCAGAATTGGAATTGACCATCACATCTACACGCGTGCGCACGGACGAGCGGTCAGCACACGAACAAACGACGCAGAATCCAGTGCCCGCACGACGTACCACGTAGCACCCGACGCGCGAGGCCTCTCACCGCAACTTGCGCAGCTGCGCGATGATCTCCGAGAAGTCCTGCTCCGTCCACCGCTTGCCCCTGCGCTCGCGTATCCACTTCCGGCTGAAGCGCCGCTTCGTGCGCGCGACCGCCTCCTTCGTCACCACCTCGACCTCCACGTCCACGTCCACGTTCGCCCGGCTCCGCGAAGTGCCCGACGCCCGCGACGCGAGTGTCTGGGTCTCGGCGGCGCACTCGGACACGGGGGCGAGCCGGTACGGGTGTGCAGAGGCGTCTCGGTCCGAGTCGTCTGAGTCGTCCGAGAACAGCGTGAGCATCGCAGCGCGCGACTGGCTCCGCGTTGGGGGTCTCTCCCGCTCCGGCTCCAGCTCCAGCTCGGGCTCCTGGTCCAGCTCCTCGACGTCGGACTCGTGGTCGACGAGCAGCACCACTTCGCGGTCTTCGTCCGTCTCCACGCTCGAGATGGAGAACTTGCGGTCGTGCGACGGTGACGGCGACGGCGACGGTTCTGCAGCTGCGTCCGGCACGGCGTTCTCTTTCGGCGAGCGGGGCGACTCGACGAAGCCGAGGGCCTTCATGCGGCGCTCGAGCTCCTCCTCGCGCCGCCGGCGGAGGTCGCGCGGCCCCGGGATGTTGAACGCGATGGGGGAGAGCGGGATTGGCGTGGCCGTGGCCAGAGGGGCTGACAGGGACAGTGAAGGCGTCTGGGATGTGGGGATATTGAGGCGGATGGACGGTCGCTCTGGTGTTCGAGCTGCGGAAGCTGCTGAGAGACCTGGGTCAGCGACATGCACGAGGTCGCGGCATGGCATAGTGCATGTTGACTCACAAGATGCGTTCTTTCTTGGGGTTGAGGGCCCGGCCTCTGCCGGGGGTGGAGGCAGCGCTGACGTGGACGCAATCGGGGCGAGAGGGGGTGTCTGGGACCGAGAGGTAGGTGGTACTGGAAGAGGGTCCCTGCGGAGATGCTGGATCGACTGCGCCCGGTGAAGGGGAGGACACGGCAGGGGCCGCGGAGGGAGGGACGCGCGACATGACAGAGGAGTAGTAGGCGGGGTCGGTAGCGGTCTGTTCAGCCTACTCAGACGACGACTGTCCTGGGAGGGCGACAGCGCGGAGCTCGGAGACAGCGCGAAGTCGGACGCAGGACTCGTAAAGGTTGTGCTGTTGCTCGAAGACGGGGTGTTGCCGTAGCTTGAATTGGACGAGGAGGACGACGGGCGGGAATGCGACTGTCCGACTTCTTTGAACGTTGCAGGGGTGAAGTAATACTTGAGGGATGGCACGGTGTAGGCGGTCGACGGCAGAGGGGCGAATGCAGCAGCCATCGCGGAAGAGTCCAGCGAGAGAGTCGTCGGGGAGAGCGTCTGGATGACGGGGAGAAGAAGGCGGAAAGAGGGCGCTGGGGAGGCCGGCGGAGGGCCACGGTTGCGGCTTTATTGAGGGGACGCATGTTGGAGTTGTTGTGGACGGTTGACAGACTGGAACCGCCATGCCCGTCACGTCGACCCTCTTCCCGCCACTTTCGCGCTTTGATGCGGGGGCGCTCTTCACATCCTCTTGCCTCATCCGGATGCATTTCGCACGGCAATCGAGATGCTGGCCCTGCACGTTACGTCTCTCCTCACCTCGTCCTCCCAGCTGCAGTCTGCCCCGCCGACGTCGGCCTTGCTACGCTCGTGTGCGGTGCTCGTTGCTGCCTGCTGCCCCCGAATTTGCCCCGCCCACCCCTCGGCGCGTCATATATCAGCTCGACGCCACCGCCGTCCCGCAGTCGGCGCGGCACCGAACCCCACCCAGTCTCGCCGAGACCAGCTCGCTCGAGCATTCTACCGTCTGCACAGCGACACCTGCTTGAGTGGACACCGGTACGCGCACCATCAAACGTGTTCTTACTCTATTCCCAAAATTTCTCATGCTTTTTAGCCGCGACTGTGATCATGCCCGCCAGCCGATGACGGTGAGAGGCAATGTCGCAATGTTCACTTCGTAGAGCTGCTATTGACCGGATCCTCTCTCGCCAGATGCTCCCGTGCTCCTGTTGCATCCCGGGTCCGTGCATCGCGGTCGACAAGGCACACCATGGACAGGGTGTTCCGCTCGTTATGGTCTGCGTAGCAGGTCATCTGGCGGGTCGATGGCAATCTGATACATGCACTTCCGTGAACAAAGGCGCAAGGACAACAGTCTTGCGACGACAAGGCAGACGTGTGAAGTCAGTTTTTGATGCACGAGCCTCGGGAGGGCGATTGCCGCCTCGGCCCGACCACCTCTTGTACGTTGTTCTTGTCGTTCATCCTTGGCTATGTACTCACACTGTAAGCTTCTCAGGATCACAACCCCCGCAGCTGCAACAGCGGACAGTCATCCGGCTCAAATTCCTCTCTCGAAAGCGGCTGCGGTTCATGTCGCGAAGCCTGTGGTTTGATTTTGTTTGATACCTGATCCCAAACCCACCAGATCGCATCTCCGCCCCTTTCTAGAATGCGTCCCGATCCTCCTCGATGCGGTCTCTGCCAGGATCCAGCCATGGACAAGCTCGACACGATCAGCGTCGTCAGAGTAGTTGACCTGGGTCTCCCCGTTCACAGCTCACGGACAGGCCTCCGAGCGAGACCACGGTGAGAGTCAACTTGTCAATTCACGCCAACTTCGCCACCATCTCATCAGCAGAGGGTACGGACCTGGTAAATACGGACTACGGTGAGAGTCCCTCTTGTGACTAGTCTAAAAGACGACGACCGCGAATCACCTCTATCACTCTTGACAGTTTTGCGTCATGATCCATTCACAGGCTTCTGCGGTGCAACCGTCCCTCTTCTCGCATCTCAGGTACGTCGAAAAAGTCTGCACACTGCACGAGGGATAGCACGTCGGGAGCGATACCGCACGTCTACCTCGGTACGTGTCCAGCGCGACTCTGACTCGGAAGACCGGGTCCGAGTAGACGGATCGCCCACGATTCTTTTCCTTGCTGGCGGGAGGCCAGGATATGTTCAACTGCTCCGAACGACCTTTGCGTGAACGCGGTTTGCTGCGTAGGCTCGACGCACGCTGCAACACGCCTCAATTCCGCGGGTCCCACGTCGGTGTTGGCGAGGGTTTTCGCAAAGGACTGCGTTCTCATTTGTTGCGGGCTGCAACGGCCGTCGGCCGCCTTTCTGGCTCCGTGTCGCGTTACTGGACGGCTGTTCGCGCGCGAACGTACTCATACTCATGTCATTTGGACCGGAGCGCGCTGCAAGCGAGTATCGAGTCTGAACTCCCTGTGAACCTCCTGCCGGCGCGATGCGAACTCTGTAAGACTAGCCATTGTTTGCACGCCTCGGGTCCGATTGCCCACGAGATTCACAGGTGTCTTGTCAACATATGCACTGCGATCAATGGCCAATGAAGCTGTACTCTCCATGTGTGCCAATCCGAAGTCGGTGAGACTGGGGTGTGTTGCTTCGAGGTACGTACTATACAGCACGGGCTAGATCCCGACAATGCTCCTCGTCCATAACCCGCACAAATTCGGACAAAAGACAGTCGCAACAGCACTCCCCCACCCTCCATGATCACCGCTACTGAATAAACATCTCTTTTTTACACCCTCTTTACCCGTACCCCGCCTCTTTGGGTTCTCCGCACCTTGATTTCTGAAGACTAAGCTTTTGATGGTAGCGGTCGGTGCGCGGTGGACAGGCGCGACACGGGAGTCGGACCAGGTGCGCCAATTGCTCTATTGGCCACATTGTCATATCGTTTGCGTTCGAATCATACTTAGGATGAATACCCTCGCCAGCGCACTTGAAGTACTAGTATGTGCGCATGATCTCTACAGCGGGAATATCTGAAAGCTCACGCAGCATCATATGCATTCCAGTTGGCTCGAGGACAAATACGTACTTATACGTACTGGTACGCATCCACTTACTTTCTTCGAGTCTCATGCATCATTACACCAAGTGCTGTTCTTGACGAATCACTGCGCACGGCTCGGACCCGAGCGGCGAGAGTAACATCCGACGTGAATGAGGACGACGTTGGCTTGACGTGGCGTGCTGGAAGTGACTTTGAAAGCCCGCACTGGCGGTACTAGTGACAGATCGACGTACTGAACCTGGGCATATACCAGGACAGTTGAGCGTATCACGACGGACCTGTCCCCTGTTTCGCATCATAAGTATGTCTCGGATCTCGGTCCCCACATGCCTCAAGAGACCCGAGTGTGTTGCTGTCACGTATTACCTGGTACACCGTACGATGATCCACTGATCCAGATACGGGAGGACAAGTCAAGTTTCGATGTCATCGATCGATGCACGAAGTACTCGTACACGTGTCATAATCATCCAGCTTCGTCGGCGCACTGTGCTGGAACGCGGGGCCGTGTAACGCGAGCGCAAGGACAAGAAGGTTGGGCAGGGAACCGGCGGAGCCGGTCACGGACGCGGCGGAGGTCGAGCCGCTGGGTGGGCGGGCTCGCTCGCGCCGCGATTATCCTTACGCTGCGTTGCACTGGTCCTGGGACGGATGTACGTTCGCTTCAAACCTGACTAAGTATCGTGCCACTAACGTCAACGGTTACAGGAGTGCTACAATCTGGTACTGACGAATCTGCGCGAGCGAGAAAAGGGCGAGGCGGGTGGGACGAAAATCGAGCAGTATTTGAGTGAGTAAAGCGAGGCTGATGTGCAGCGAGCGGCGAGTGCTGATGGGAAGAGCAGAAAATCGCAACGGGCAGACGCTGGCGCACCGCTCTGCTGGACGCTGGGTGCCGGCCTCTCGGGCTCGGCCGGCCCCTGCACTCACGGAACTCAACATGGAAATCGTCGGACACCAGAACCGGTTTCACTTCCCGTGCATGCCTCAAGCTTTGTCTGTGGCGGCGGCGGCGGGCGGGGCGGTGAAGCCGCGCGGCATGCGTGCGCCGGCCGGAGGGGCGACGCGCGCGCGGAACTCGTTCGCCATGTCGATCATGCGCACCCACTGGACGTCTTCGTGCGTGTTCACCCACTCGATGAAGCGTTCCTGGGAGGTTGCAAGGCCCATTGCAATTGCACCAGCATCGATGAGCGGGGGAGTTTCCGGCCGATGCGGAGGTTGAAGGCGCGGGTTTTGGATAGCGCACACGCGGGCGGGGTGCAGGAGACGGACGATGATTGTGGCGTGTCCGTGCAATGCCGATGCGGAATACGGTTTGTGCCGTGGTGGGACGGAAGCAGGTGGCGAGAGTGTGAAAAAATGTAGTACGTAGAGGGCGGGGTGGTAGGGCGTTGCGTCATCGAGATACATTGCGAATGCAACACGCCGGTAGCGTCATGAGCGGACAACGTGGTCGGAGCAGGCGCGGACAGGGAAAGGTCAGAGTGAGTACCAATCTGCAAGCTGCGACGAGCGCTATGCGCTCATGCGGTGCGGGAGGAAGCAGGACTTACGAGCATCAGGAGGACGTGCGGTCGACTGTGTGTGCGGGATGTTATGATGAGCGGATGTCCAGAGGAAGCAGGAATAGGTAAATCGCTATACGTACCCGCTGACGTCGGGGTGGATGGTGATGGGGAAGATGAAGTTCTCTTCTTCTCTGTGGGTCCAGGTAGCCCGTGAAGAGCGGGATCATCGGACGACCGCGCGCATGCGCACACGAGACGTGAGACTCTTGCGACTCGAGGGAGAATTGGGCTGAGGGCTGACCTGTACAGGTAGGTGAACATGTCTTTCCAGAGTTGTTCGACATCGCGTGCATTGACCTGAGAGTGAGGTCGAAGTCAGTGCACATACACAGCGCCTCAGCGGGTGACGTACCCATCCATGCGAGTTAGGACTCGACTTGATGAACCTTCCGAGCTACGTAAGTGGCCAGCAAGCTTTGCTTCGCCGCGCACTCGCTCACATCATGGGCGGGAGGTCGTCGAGGTACCAGTTCGCGGGGATCTCGACGAGGCCTGTCTCTTTGCCGCGCACGAGGGGCTTCATCCACGTCTCGGCCTTTGCCTTGTAGTCGATCTTGGTCCACAAGTCTGCATCCCGAAGGTAAAAAGCCTGCGAACTACATCGGAGCAGGGCTGTTAGCAGACGCTTGGTGTTGCACCGCTGGGTGGGAGAGTGCGTACTCATGGGCCATGTTCGAGTGGTCTGGGCACGACGCGTTAGCAACCGCAGGGACGCATGAAGATCGGCGTCGTGTCAATACGTACCGTACTCGATGCCTTTATCAAGCAGGAGGTCGGTGCCTTCCGCGCTCGTTTCCCACCACGGCGCGACACTGCCCTTGGGCGGGACGCCGTTGTTGAACTTGGTGAGCAGGTCATGCGTGTGGTCGAGAATGTCCTTCTGCTGCTCCACGGTCATCGACACGGGGTTCTCGTGCGAGTAGCCGTGTAGGCCGCTGTAAATGGTGTCGCCTATAGTGAGTATCTACTCGGCTTTTGTAGGCGCACTCGGAACGCACATCTCGTGTCCAGCGTCCCGGACCGCTGCCATCTGCTCCGGGAAAGTCTCGAGGCTGTGACCTGCGGGAGGAGCATTCAGGTGTCGCGGACGTGGGAAGAAGGCAGGGATGCTCCCACCTGGGATGAACCACGTCGTTTTGATGTTGTACTTGGCGAACAGCTTGAGGAGTCGAGGCACGCCGACCTCTCCGGCGTAGATACCCTGACATGCACGAACATGTCCCGAGTGAGCTTCAGATCGGTCCCTAAAACATAGCGAT
Source organism: Lentinus brumalis (assembly GCA_001792895.1). Taxonomy (NCBI): domain Eukaryota; kingdom Fungi; phylum Basidiomycota; class Agaricomycetes; order Polyporales; family Polyporaceae; genus Lentinus; species Lentinus brumalis. The sequence continues at coordinate 329,737 of MARA01000030.1, read as the reverse complement.
CAAGGACTCACTCTGGAGATGTCCAAGGGCGAATCTTCACCGCCATAAGACCCCAGCCTAAAAGAACTTCTTCAGTGTAAGCTGGAAAAGCGCGACTGGGAGGAACTTGCCATCCTGCCACGGCATCAACGTCCACACCGAAACCGATAAGGATCTTGCGCGGCATGCTGGACTACGGACTACGTTCGCGCTCTGTTGCCAATGCACAATCAAGTTGGGAGAAACAGACTACGAGGGTTCAGGCAGGCGTAGAGGATATCTAGCCCGAGTGCGCGGAGACGGAGTCCCGCAGGATTCTGACTCCACGTGCACGATAAGCACTCGCATGCTCGAGTTATTTCAATGCGCTCGCAGAGCGGGCAGTGACGAGACCTGTGAAAGACATTTTTGGACAAAAATGGTTTCGGTCATCGAATCGGACGGCCTGTACTAAGGCGGCATGTAGTCATGATAGTCAGTGACGACGTACTTAGAGTAACCGCGGCGGACCTACCGCAGACAATGGTCCATGCATACTACTGGAACCATTGAGCATACCACAGAGACGATTGAATTTCCGGCCACAGACATATGCACAGTACTGCCGGTCAATATGTCAAGGCCATTCAAAACATATCCTGAGGTTGAAGTTGCAGGAAAGAAACAAACTGCAATTTGCAGCGTGCGGTGCCAGCGAAGCACTTCAGATCACGATCGGGGACGGCGCTTAGTCGTATGCATGCAGCAAGTAGTTGCTTTGGTCCGGACTGTCACCACATCCACTCCTGCGATCCTCAGGACATGCGTCTCAAGCTCATTGACTTTGCATGTCTCAACCCTGGTAGACATCACCGTTCAGTGCCAAGTACCGCCAGCAAATCGGATAGCCATAACGGCGCAGTTGATAAGCAACTGCGAGAATTGCTCACGGTAACCGGGCATACGCCCAGCTACTTATCGCGCGCTCGCAGGCTTCGTCGTAGGTCCTACCATCCCTCTGACTTTTATGACGAGTTCTTCTCATGCTATACTCTAGTAGGCGACACGGACGCTCCAGCGAAGCCTACAAAGGAGCTTTTCCCCGGTAACTCAGACCCGAGCGCAGGGCGGACGCTGGCCTGATTCAATATAGACGGCAATCTGGAGCTTCCAGCGGCCTCCGGAGATCTATCCAGCTTTCCTGGCAATTGAGTAATCTGGCATCACCGCGCATGACATGAGGTACAACACTCCGAGGGGTGGCTGCGGGACCGCCTTTGCTCCTTCTCGCGAACCCACCACTGGCACTTCCAGCAGTCATGTCCGCAGACGAAAAGCGGGCGATGACGACCTCCAGGAAGTCCACGAAGGACGCAGGATACGACGACCATGAGGGCCTTACCGCTATGAAACACGCTGACGATGTGATGCTCGCCAAGCTGGGCTACAAGAGCGAGTTCAGGCGCGAGTTCTCGGTGAGTATCCTGTTGGTATCCGCTGAGTTAGACCCTCTGACGGCACTCTGTGCGCACAATTTATGGCAGTTGATTGAGACGATCGCGTTTGCGTTCTCGATTATGGGCGTTGTAGCCTCCGTGTCGTCAACCATGTCCTTCCCGCTCGTATCCGGTGCGTTTCATGCCGGATACACTATACGCGCCCGCGCCTGCACTGACTTGTTGAACGCACAGGCGGACACGTCGGCATGGTCTTTGGATGGCTCATCCCTTGCCTATTCGTGATGACTATAGCAGCTTCCCTCGCCGAGTTGACGTCTGCAATGCCGTACGTGCCATGGACATACAGATCGCGACATGCGCTGACATCGTAAACAGCACCAGCGCGGGCTTGTATTACTTCTCAGCGAAGCTCGCCCCGCCGCGGTGGGCTCCGCTCGCGAGCTGGATTACTGGATGGGCGAATGTCACCGGCCAAGTCACCCTGGTGTGCTCCATTGACTTTACGTGGTGCGTAGTTATGCACCTCCAGGCTGCCTCCTCTACATCCTGATCGATCTCGGATTTGCTTCAGCGCTCAGATGATTACGACCGCGCTGAACGTTGGCTCCGACGGCGCAATCAACCTCGGCGCCGGCCCCACATTCGGCATCCTACTTGCTATCCTATTCACGCATGGGATAGTATGCTCCGCTGCTACATCCGTGCTGGCCCGCCTCAATATCTTCTATGTCATTGTCAATGGTACGCACTATCTTGAGAATTCCAACTTGCTCTATGCTCATACAAGTATTCTGGCCAGTTGGTACGACGATCGCCGCTATTATCGCATTACTAGTATGCAGCGGCGAACGGAGGGTCTCCACGAGCACCGCGTTCACCATGTACGAGAACAACACTGGATGGGCCAACAGTGAGCGCACTTCCTCCTCCGCTATCAACTGCCCCTGAACACGACTCAGATGCCTGGGCATTCATGCTCGCGTTCACCGCGCCCATGTGGACTTTGACAGGCTGTGAGTCCGCACTGATAACCTCCACGCGCCAAATACTCACACAAGCTCTATTCTGGTGTCGCAGACGACTCCGCAGCGCACATCTCAGAAGAGACTGCAGGAGCAGCTCGCGCCGCACCCATCGCCATCCTGGTCGGTGTCGGCGCGACAGCCTCGCTGGGCTGGCTGCTCTTCATCGCTGCGTCCTTCGCGACCGCATCCGTTCCGGACCTGCTAGGCACCAAGCTCCCGCTGCCCATGGGCCAGCTCTTCCTCGACGTCCTAGGAAAGCGCGGGATGCTCGCGATCTGGAGTCTGATCATCGTCGTGCAGTATGTCACCGGGGCAGCGCAGGGCGTCGACGCGTCGCGCGTCGTGTTCGCGTTCGCGCGGGATAACGCGCTTCCGGGCTCGAGGTGGTGGAAGCGTATCCATCCATACACCCGTACGCCTGTGAACGCAGTATGGCTCGTGATGCTCCTCGCGGGAATCTGTGGACTCCTGGGATTCTCCGTGACTGCGCTGTCGTCGCTCGCAGGGTACGCAGTCTTCCACTGACCTTCCTGTTGACCTCTGAAGCTTATCGGGTTTGCAGCGCGGCCGTCATCGGGTTGTATACGTCCTACGTCACCCCGATATTCTTGCGCATCACCACTGGACGCAACAAGCTAAAGCCTGGACCGTTCTCGCTCGGGAAGTGGTACTTACCCATAGGCACTATCGCGGTTGCGTGGACCAGCTTCATCACTGTTCTGCTCATGTTTCCACCAGAGGCAAACCCGACGGCCGAGACGATGAGTATGTAACATCTGCAAACCTTTCCGACGCCGCTATTCAACTGACCTTTTGTCACAGACTATTCTGTTGCGATCATCTTGGGGGTGTTCCTCTTCGCATCTTTGACATGGATATTCTCGGCGCGCAAGTGGTTTAAGGGGCCCGTTAGGACCGTTCAGGAGCAGGATGAATTCGATGAGAAGGAAGGGACTCGGGTCGACGAGCGGGAGGTGTCGGTAGAGACTTCATGATCGTACCGTGGCGCATGTATCAACTGACTCGGTATCCGTAACTACGAAATTCATGGTCTACGCCAACGCACGACAGCTGCAACCGCGAGTGCCTTACACGGCGGGCATGGCAGGATTTTGAACCCCGTAACAGGCCAGTAACAGTTCCGTCAAAGGTAAAATATCACCGTGAATTGGCCCGGAGGAAGTAAAAGGCCAGTAAAAAGTTACCTTTGACGGACCTGTCACGTGCTTTATTGCGCTGTTACAGGGCGAAACATTGTGCTTTGCCCGTCGTGTTACTACTCAATGTCAATGTCAATGTCTACCACCGCTTGCGCTACGCGTGTGTCCACGTGACCGCGACGAAAGGTTCTTTCGCGCCGCATTGTCGTTCGAAATGGATCGCCATCGATCCCATTGTCCCCTATCTTGGCTAACCACTCTCTGCGTGCTATATATCATCCCTCGTCTCTGTTACCCCTCTCTTCTGCATAGCTCGGATCGTTGTGTTCTCCTCCATTTGAACCACTCGTACCACCTCTGCTACTGCTCAAGATGCCTAGGCCTTGGAACCCTGAAGAGAACTACATCATGATAGAACCCAACGTCAAATACCTCCTGTCATCTCCGAGGGCAGCGAGGTATGCCCCCATACCTTGGTACAACCGACCTCCACCGAGGCCTGCGAAGCCGGGACCTCCTCCGGTGCGTCCCTTCCCACTCATACAGTCAGCTCCGAGCACCCTTGTACTGAAAACCACTGTGACTCTACAGGACAAGCTACGCTATGTCTCCACGCGCCGGATCCAGAACGCGTTCGACGCCAGAACACCGTTCAGGCAGACGGTCGCGGACGACCTCGACTCGCTCATGCAGACCTTCATGGACGCGCTCCTGAAGCGTACGAGGTACATGCCGTGCATGCTGAGTCACTACGGCGAGCAGGAGCTGCATACGCTCAAAGTTGCCCGGGAGGAGGCGTCCGACCATTTCTGGCATGTCCTGCAGGATCAGCGGAGGCAGAAGGAGGCGTGGGAGAGGGCACAAAGGGCCAAGGAGAGTGCAAGCGAGTGCGAGAAGGCCGACGCGGACGAGGCCGGAGTCCGAGCGGTGGACGCAGGAGAGAACGTTGAACCGGGCCCGGAGGGGGTCGCTGCGATGGCGGACCCGCTGCTGCAGATGATGAGGCTGAGCACGGCGAAAATGAATTCGGAGACCAGGCTGGCGAGCCCATGGGGCGGGCGAGAAACCAAGGAGGAGAGGGACAAGCGGGTGGCGGAGCACTACGAGAAGCTTACGGACATCATGCGGAAGGTTGGCGAGGCAGCAGAAGTCGGCGAGAAGAGGAGGCTCATGAGGAAGGCTGCGGAGAAGGCGGAGAAGGAGAGAACGAAGGCAGAGGGACAAGCCGAGACGCGGAAGACCGGGGAAACCTCCCTAGCGAAGGCAGTGGAGGTTGAGGAAGACATATCGGACGATGGCCTTGAAAGCGAAGTCTCGGTTGCAGAGAACGAGATAGCTTTGAAAGCCGAGGCGGACGAGGCGGAGGATCAGGTCAACGTTACGCCCCAACCGGCGAGTCCGCAACTAGATGGTACTCAGACACCACCGAAGAAACGGGCACGCCTCGAGTGAAGGACAGGTCGCAGTAGGTCCTTCTGTGTTGCATCATGAATTGATTATTGCTGACTCACTTCGTATACTTAGTCTCCGCTCGCGTGCGTTCATCTGCCGGGAGGAGGATATCCTACATCTTCCTAGCTGTGGGTGCGTGCCGTGCCTTCCCCTGTCCATCCCTTCAAGTTGATGTTCAACGACGGTAGTTCGTGATACTATCGGTTGCTCGTCCTGTATTCACTTGGCTAGACTTCAGATAATATCTGTCCTCCGTCGTTCAAGTCTCTTGAAACTGGAAGTCGGATGAGACGCAAGGAGTCGAGTGATAACGAACAAGTTACAAGTCAAAATCCGAGATCGTCCTCTTCATATCTAGACTTAGCCCGGGATATCCCGGTGGTCCGGTACTCCGGGCCGCGTCGTTCCCTTTCCTCTCGAGCTCACTCTCGTCCACCTCTACCTTCCAGTGCCTTGACTTGCAAGCCTTAGTCCTGCAAAGTCGTAAGGCTTCACTGTGACATCTTATACATTCACTGTTTATGCGTCGCTGAGGCCCTCAGACCCGCAAGTTAGCTCGCTGGATATTACTTAGTACATCTCGCTGGTACCCAGGCCGAGTCGTCCGTCGCGCGTCACTGTCAAGGACGGGCAGCCGTAGGTTCGACGCAAACCCCTCACATGCGCTGACACGCAGAGGGCCTTGGTTTGAGACTACACAGCTGCCGCCACAACTTGGTCCTGCACACCCACGTTAACAGGGTGCTTCAATGCTTTCCTCCCGTCTGGCAGTTAACTCGCGATAAATAAGTCCAATAGCGGACTGACTCTCTACATATCATCCGCCCCTCATGAGCCACGAGATGTTCCCCGGTAGGATTGTCAGCTACTACCGCGACTTTACGCTCGTTACATGTGCGACGAGAACGGGCAGCCCATTCCCTATACTCCTGTGAGCTTACCGGGTCTACAGCATGCCCTCGAATAAGCTATCATCCTCCTCTACATCCAGTCCAGCCCGCTGCCTCGCCGACCGAACCTGCCAATTACGATTCACTGCAGTCAAATGTGCCACGGCCAGCTCCCTATACTCCTTCGACCGCCTCTCCTTTTCCTCAACCAACTTCGTCCTCACCTCGACGGACTCCGCCCACGCACGCGCCACGCGCCAGAAGGCAATCAGCTCCGCCTCCGTCCCGTGTTCCACCAAGAACGCATGCAGCCTGCGTTCGTCGAGCGGCGGGTCGCCCGTGAACACGAACCCGGTGGCCTTCGGCACGGGCATTTCGGGCATCGGGGGGATGTCGCGCTCGAGCACGACGTTGGACATGAGCCCGGGGGTGCGCATCGGATTTAAACGTGACGGGATGGGCTTGTCCGTGCCGAGGACCGTGGCGCGCCACCGCTTGAGCACCCGCTGGTTGTCTTCCGCGCTCCCGGTCGAGACGAATCCTGGGGGAGGCACGCCGGGCGGCAGGCTGGCGACGTAGTCCTTCGAGAAGGTGGGGCGCGCGCCGGCTGAGAGCGGCACGTCGTGCGGAGGATGGCGTTGGCCGTACGCGATCCAGTCCCAGTCGCCTTCGGTTTCGGCACACTCCCTTTCGTATTCGCCCGTGGGCTCCATGAGGGCTTGGTTGCCTGACGGGACTCTCGGTGAGTGGGAGACAGTGCGAGACGTGGATTGCGGTCGACAGCAGCAGCTTACCGAGACCGCCTCTGTGGAACCACCAGCCGTTGTCGTGCAGCTTCCGTCGGTGCTCGACTTCGTAGTGCTTCCCGCCTTTCAGCAGGTCGCATTCGCCTCGATGATACGCTGGCTTCCAATCGTCCTTCTGGCACTAAGGGGTGGTCAGATCAGAGCCGTACTGAGTAAGTGGGGCTCTGCCAATCAACAGGGAACGTGAACTACAAGGACCGTTTATGCACTCAGACGAGCAGTAAAGAGACGTCGACTCGGAAGTAGTAGTAGTACTGATACGACTGTATGATGGCATTTCGATGTGATTGCCACGTCTTCTCGGTGCCAAACTGAGGGGAAGTCGCACAATTTGCCTGAGTGCTGAGCTGAGCCGGGATTCCGCTCTATAGAACACGTTGGCGTGTGATGCGACAAGTTCCAGATACTGGCAGGGTGTGGCGAGGCTAAGTGAACACGGCGACTCACCTTCGCAGAGCAGTAGTACCTGCTCTTGCAGCCGCTACACCGCTGAAAGCGCGGCCCCAGTTCTGTCTCCCACCGGCCGCACCGCGCACAGGCGTACATGAGCTCCTCGTCGGGCACGTGCACCTCCACGAGAGCGCAGAAGCCGAACGAGTGGTCTTTAGGATACGTCTGCACCACCTTGACGGGCGCACGCCCCTCCGTGTCGCGCAGGTGGGTCAAGTGGTTCACGGCTTTCTCCCCGAACGTGCCTCCAACGGCGAATAGATGCCTTCCAGCTGCGGAGAAGAGCCCGACGGTGCTCCGATCTCCTGGGATGATAGTGTTGAGGCATCGGACGACACGGAACCCGGCTAGGCCATCAGGGCGTGTCGAGATGAGGAACCATGATGCATGGCTGCGTCCAAGGGCAATAGGGGAGTCCGGGTAGATGCCCTCTGTGATGTGAAAGACTCGGAAGGGGACGTGGACGGTGGCAGACGGGGACGCGGAGGTCATGGTAGGGGAAGAGACAGTGGCAGTCAAGGGGCACCGTGGTAGGAATCGGACTGGGTGGACAAGTCAAGCTAGTCAAGCATCGCAGGTGCGCCAGGTCGGTGCGCGAGAGGAGACCATCCAGCAGTTCTAGAGCCTGTGTGGCGAAGACATAGACCAAGATGAAGCTGCTTTCAGTTCTGCATCTCGACATCAAACCGGCTTTCGGCCCGTCCTCCGCTGTCTCTATCCACTCAACTCACGAATGCTGCTGCTCGTCATGATCTTCACCTCGACCTCAGAAACTTGGCTACCTCTTGAAGTGTCTTATCAATGTCGACGAGACAGCCGCGAGTTGGCTCTGCAGATATCGATGACTCCTCCGCGACAGAGGTAGGCGTAAGGATAACCATGCTCGACGCTCGTCGCGTAAGTCTCTGTCCTTGAACTTCTAGTCTTCTACACTCTCCGCATCCATCTACTTGACCGGTTGACCTTTGGTAAGAACGATCTCCGTGTTTGCCCCAGCCCACATCCCTTCCGAGTCCGACGTGCACCACGGCGCCGGGACCGCCTGGGGCGCAATTACAGCGGATGCAGAAGCAGGTACCCGCCTGCCATACCCCCTGCTTTCGTACAGAAGTCTGAGGCGACGTATGTACAGCACACGTTCTCATCCACACCATCGGCTAGATGTCGGGGTGGACGCGTCTGCCTTGGCCGTGTTCAACGTGCTCACCAGTATATGCAGCCAGCACACCGCCAGCACGAAGGCCTCGTAAGCTTACCGATATCTATACGACTCCAAAACCGTTCACCCACCATTCGATCCCTTATCGGCCTTTGGTCTAAATTGATGTAAGTTGTGCCGCACATCTGAGTTGATACATATGTCCAGGCCGTTCACACGCTATCATCAGCTGTTGTGCTCGACGGCTTCCCTCAACTCCGGCGGCGGCGGGATGTGGAGGCTCGTATCCTCTCGCACCCCACGCGGAGATTGCGGTAAGCTTGTCAATGAGGTTCTAGGTACTCAGCTGACGACCCTCCGTGTCTTATCTGACGCCTACAGGTCTGAAGCTTAAAGGCTAGGGATGGGCAGCGTCTCCACTAGCACGCTCCCTCCGCCTTCAAGATGTCTTCCGCGGAGAAGAAGTACGCTATGGACGCTCCGAGGGTGGAAGTACAGGAAGCCGGTCTGGAGGCGGGTAGCAGCCAGAACGCCGTCCAAAATGCCGACGATGCGCTCCTCGCGCAGCTGGGTTACAAGAGCGAGTTCAAGCGTCATATTACGGTGAGTGCAGACACGCATCAACTCAAAGTCTCTTTCTCAGCGCGATTCAGCTGGTCGAGTCGTTCGCGGTGGTCCTCTCCATCCTAACACCGCTCACTTCAGTCACAGTAACGTTCCCGTTTCCGCTCGTAGCTGGTGAGTTTCTCTGCAAACTTCCCAAGCGTGTCGTCATGTCCTTATGTCCTGACTTGACCACACAGGTGGACATGTTGGGATGGTCTTCGGCTGGATCATCCCTTGTGTCCTCACTATGTCAGTAGCGGCGTCCATAGCCGAGATGACATCCGCCATGCCGTACGTGTCTAACCTCACCTATCCAGCCCTAGACTTACGCATAGGATGCAGAACGAGCGGGGGGCTGTACTACTTCGCAGCACGACTCGCTCCGCCACGCTGGGCACCTCTAGCGTGCTGGATCACCGGCTGGGCGAACGTCACCGGACAGGTCGTCCTGATGTGTTCCTCTGACTACCTAACGTGCGTTCGTCGTCCGTCTTCTTCACATCATGCGCTGATTCAGGCGATATGAGTGTAGTGCGCAGGTAATCGTGACGGCCTTGAGCGTCGGGTCCGACGGTGCGATCAACTTGAGCCTCGGGGCGACATACGGCATTACGCTCGCACTGCTGTTCTCGCATGGAGTCGTCTGTTCGTCCGCGACGGGCGTACTCGCGCGCATCAATGTGGTCTATGTCATCATCAGCGGTGCGCATACATGCTTCTCGATGGTGCAGGATTCGACGTACTGACTGTCTCTTTCATTAAGTCGGGACTTGTATCGCCTTAGCCATCTCGCTCCTCGTATGCAGCGGAGACCAGAGGGTGTCTGCGGAGACGGCGTTCACGATGTTCGAGAACAACACCGGGTGGGCGAACGGTACGTCTCCATTCGCGGATCCTGAGCGTATATCGAGTGCTTATAGTACGTCGCAGAGGGCTGGGCATTCCTCCTCTCGTTCTACGCGCCGATGTGGTGCATGGTCGGCTGTGAGTCCTCCAAGTCGTAGCCCCATCTCCCATCGACTGACGCGCCGATCCTGCAGATGACTCCGCCGCCCATCTCTCCGAAGAGACGACAGGAGCAGCTCGCGTCGCCCCCATCGCGATCGTCACCGCAGTCGGTACCGCGTCCCTGCTCGGCTGGCTGCTCTACATCGCCATCTCCTTCGCGACCGCGTCCGTCCCGCACCTCCTCGCCACCGACTTCCCCATCCCCGCCGGCCAGCTGTACCTCGACGTCCTGGGGAAGCGCGGCATGCTCGCGGTCTGGAGCATCCTCATCGTCGTGCTGTACGCGTCTGGGGCGGCGCAGGGTGTCGACGCGTCGCGCGTCATCTTTGCGTTCTCGCGGGACAACGCGCTCCCTGGGTCGGAGTGGTGGAAGAAGGTGCATCCGTACACGAATACGCCGGTGAACGCGGTGTGGCTCGTCATGGCGCTCTGCGCGGTGCTGGCGGTGCTCGGGTTCTCCACCTCGGCGTTGAACTCGTTGGCTGGGTACGTTGATGCGTCATCAACCTTTCTCTGTGCTCATAATCTGTCATATACAACAGGGCATCCATCATTGCGCTCTACGTGTCATATGCGACCCCGATCGTCCTGAAACTGACGACGGGCCGTAAGACGTTCCAGCCGGGACCCTTCTCGCTCGGGAAGTGGTCTGCCCCTGTCAACGTCATCGCTGTCGCCTGGACGTGCTTCATCACAGTCCTCTTCGTCTTCCCTTCCGGCCGCAATCCGACAGCGGAAACAATGAGTGAGTGTCTTGTGATCCGCGTGTTGATTCTATGATACTCATAACAGCTCTACAGACTACAGCATCGTCGTGCTCCTGGCGGTGTTCGCGTTCGCTGGGCTCTCGTGGATCTTCTCTGCGCGCAGGTGGTTTGAGGGGCCCGTGCGGACTATCGCGCCAGATGACACTGCTGCTGATGGAAATTTGGAGGAGAAGGAGAAGGAGAATGCGCTTTCAGAGGAATAAGAGGCCACTGTATCAAGTCATGAACCTTCGCAAAATGCATTCGAGTAAATGTGCTATTGTACGTGAAACTTGACTCGATGTTCGTAAGCCAAGTAGCAGAGGCCGGGCGAAGCTTCTCGCTCTTGCTTCAGCCACTACAGAGACTACCAGATATCAGCCACCAACGCGGCGCATTATTGTCATGTGACCGCGTTGCAAACGGATATTTCCGCTCACTTTTCTGTTTTGTTTCAGCACCCCAAGACCGCTGCACCCCTGTTTACATCTACCATCCTCTTCATCATGGCGACCTCACTGAACTCGCCTCCCATCCGGGTCCTACGCTCTACGAACCGGTACTTCCCCAACTCGCCCCTCGCTATCGGACGGAACCACGCGTCCTGGTTCGTCTGCTTCACGCGGCCGTACGGCATCCACAGCAAACGCGCGGACATGTGTCTCAACTACATCAGCGACGCGTCGAGCATCGAGTCCGTCTCTCCAGAAGGCTTCCCGATCTTCACCATGCGCGGCGCCCTGGCGGAGGAGAACCTCAGCAACCTCCTCGGATTTCGGGACGGCGAGGGCCGGGCCGTTGTCGCGCTGCTCGAGACTCGCAAGCTGGAGTATGGGGAGGAGGAGTATGTCGTCGAGGTGCGTGTGACGGATGCGGAGCTGATGCATGCGTGCGCGCATTGCGGGAAGTGGGAGGTTCCGGGCGGACCGCGTTTCCTGAGATGCTCGGGCTGTCGCGCGCGGCGGTACTGTTCTGTTGAGGTGAGTGCTCCGGCTCCGCTGGTTCGCGAGCCAGCCCTCCAGCTGTTACCTTTCACTCGCGCAGTGCCAGAAAGACGACTGGAAGCAGCAGTGGCACAAGGGCGAGTGCTCGTTGCTGAAGGAAGGGAAGTCGTTCGAGGCGGAGCGTCGCCGCAGGCTGCATGATAACGACTGGTGGATGAGCAGTGCCATGAGTGAGTGCTGAATCTGATATACTCATATCACACACTGCTGACCAGTCGCTAGGCGGCCATGGAGCGTTTGGCGACCTGCGAGGCGCAGAGCGTAGATTCATGCACGCCATGGATACGTTTGACCGGGACTTCCTCGCCTACGGTGCGAGAACTCCTCCTCGAGACGTCCGAGGCTGATTGGCTACGAATGCCGTACATGTTTGTTAACGGACGTGTTGCTACGCGTGGCACTTCTTGGTCGACGGCTCGGCGAACGTCCGACTCGTGATGTATGTGCTTTCAATTAAGCTGGAATGGATCATCATATGATAACCACACATAAGCTGAACGCTCAGAGTAGCATACTGATATGTCAGGGTTAACATTACAAAATAAGGCCGGGACAGAAAGAAGTACAGGATAGCAACATTGACTACCAGATGAGCACGCAAGAATGGGTATCACGGAGGACGCAAGACGCCATGACTATGGATGACAGGCTCGGCCTACGGCTGCGATCCTGCGAGGGAGGCAGCATGTGGCGCCCCGCGGCGTTCGCTGTATTGCGGCGGGAGTTCAACAACCTCATGGACCGGAGACGGAACGGCGTCTTCGATGTCGGTGTGAACGATGAACTGCGTCGCAGGAGATGGTTGGCCAGGCGGCGGCGGCCTCAACATGCCAGCCTCAGCGGCCTTGCGACGCGCCCCGCTATCGCCGCCTGGCAGTGGACGGTTGCCAGTACCGCCTGCATAAGGATACGCCGGTCCAGGAGCGCTGTCAGATTGCCCGACTGACGGAGAGAGCGACGCCGTGAACTGCGACGAGGACGCAGAGGTAGGTAGGGGCGAGGGGTAACCGCCGGTCGCACCGTCCGCGCTGGGTGACCGGCCGTGAAGGAAGGGAATCGCTGCAGCTGGCGACCCAACTTCGTTCATGTAGTGAGGTCTGTCTGTATCGCCCTTCGTGAGGTCCAGCTCTGGGTGCTGAGGCCCTCCGAGGACCCTGACGCCCCTGTTGCGGCGGCGACGGTGGTACCAAAGGATGGCGCCGATAGCTAGCAAGACTGCTACAACCACGGGGACGACGATAGCCGTGACGAGTGTGCCCGTAGTTACGTGGGAGTCAGCTGGGGTTTCAGACCACGTGCCTGTCTGTGTGCTCGTCGCAGTCGTCGAAGTGCCCGTCAAGGAGGGCGGGTTGGCAACAGAAGCGGGAGAACTGCTGTCCAGGCATGCCGCGCCTCCAGACTGCAGGACGGTCATGACGTTCTCGGTCCCGCCCCGCCGACCCTTGGAATCGACCATGAAGAAGAGTACTTGCGTGCCGGCAGCGATATTTGCGACCCAGGTGAAACTCTTCGAGCCGTTCGCCGGGTTGAGGGCGAAGGTAGAGCCGCCGGCCACTACGCCCTGTAGGAGGGGTGAGCGCACATCCGCGGGGGATCAACTGGAGATCTGACCGTGATATGGACGGGTTGTATGGCATTTGCGTATTCAGTGAATTGCATAGGACTGGGTTGAAACAAGTTCGGTCAGACGTGGATATGCTCATGCACCCTTCGATAATCGTTGACCTCACTTGCACTGTGAAAGAGCACCTACTATGCTGAAGTCGAAGTCGGTCCCTGGATGATGATACCAGACTATGAGAGCGATCCAAGCTGTACGAAGGCTTCAGAACGTACTAGGATTATCTTGTATGTCGCATGTCAAGTGTCGCACCGAGTTTCCCACTTTGATGAGGGGGGAGACTCCTCCGGAACCGAATCCCGTAGAATCGGACATGACGACGACGGTCTCGTTGCCCGCCCACAGTCGCATTGGCGTCGTGTAAGACCCATGGTTGTTACTAAAGGCACCGTCGGGAATGGGTATGTCGATGTTGACTTGGAAGGACTGCAAGCGTATGATTGAGTAGGCGTGCGATCGAGAAATTGCCGGTACGCACCGGAACGATGGTGAGCGTAAATGGCGGGGAGCCTCCTGCGCGAGACGGTGTGAGTTCGGAAGGAGGTGGGACGGATTGCAGAGACTGCAGTACCGGTCCACGAAACACTGAAGTCGTCGCACTCTGTTGCCTCGCTATAAGTGAACGTGAAGTTGGCCGCGCATTGCTGGATGAGACCCAGATAGATCAGAAAAGGGAGTAATAGGGAATGGGTCGGCATCTAGAGAACGGCGGGACGAAGAGGGACATCCATGAGATGACGAAGCTCGCGGGCGGAGGGCAGGTGGAACTATAAGAACGGCACTTGGGAGCGCCTTGAAGGGCTGACACAGCAGCCGCGTCGATAGATGGCGCAGCCACGGCAGTACGTTATAGATCAAGAGTATGAGCATCTGCCGCTGGAGGACTATGTAGTGGGCGTATAATCATCGATTCGAACCTTCCTGACACTGCCATCCTCGACACTCCGTCTAATACCGGACTCCGGAGGATCGCACGCCGGACGTACCTATCTTGCTGTCAGATACAGGCATTCTCCAGCAGGCTCGAACCGCTCGAACTACTCGGAACCCAACACAGACCAGCTAACAACTTCTGGAGGGAAACCTGATGGTCAGCGACTCGCGGCCGTTGATGAGAGACGTACGTACATACATATTTACCGACTGACGGGAGTGGCACTCGCCACTGAGTGGCACAAGTACACAGCAACTGTCAATCAGGATTCAAGGCGGACAAGCGGTGCAGTGTCGCGTCGGCTGTCCTCACGACGGGCAATGGCCCGTACCGCCCCCAGAACAGGACCGGAATATCGTCAGAAATTATCTCCTGTTCCGGTCCGTGATAGTTTGGTAACAGCGTTGTAGCGCCCAATACAAAGAGTTCACAGTCCGAAAGGGCCTATCAATACTCGATACTTACGCGGTTTATACAGATTCCGGTCCGGTCTCCCAAACTATTCTGGACCGGAACAGTAGACCAATTCAGGCGATATTCCTTCCCTGTTCTGGGGGGTGGTACGCGCCATTGCCCGTCGTGCCTCTTATTGCCATCAGACGAATGAGTTCTGAATCCTGATAGAGACACAGTGCGCAGAAAATGAGAGGAAACGCCACACTACGGCCAGCAGCGCCCGAACCACACGAGCGCGTCACGGCAATGCAACATCGCCGTAGGCAGCGGCGTAGCTCAAGGACGAGAAGCGTACTGAGAATAAGATGGAGCTTACAGCGCAGAGATATGTATGCCGATGCCCCTAAGTAAGACTTCGCTGGAAGCCTCGTCGCAGTCTTCTGCGAGCTTGACGAACGCGTCTTGAACGCGCCCTTGAAGAAATCGTCGTGCAAGGCGCCTGAAACTTGCTCCGATCAATCGGAGGGTCGGAGGAGCACTGCCGTTTCGAGTGTAGCCCTTCCGCCTTGGCTGCTGATCTCGCCAGTAGCGACGAAGTTCGTCTCAATTCGTCGGGTCCGCCGGGGTGGGGAGTGTGACGCTAGATAAGGCCGTGGGGCGACGGAGAGGAAATCTGGCCGGCGTAGCTGCGACGAGGCCCAGGGACCTCAAACCTGTCGTACGATATTGCGCATGCTTCTCGAGCGACGACGGAATACAACCAGAGTAGTGGTAGAAGAGGCGACGCAGCTTCGTGGTGGTCAAAGGAAAGCACACGATTCGGAAGACGCCCGTCGACCTGTGTCAGTTCTTGAGCGCTAGGCTCAGACTCTCTCTCGCGGGTTCGTCACTAGTCAGTCCCAGTCAGTCCCTCAGTTGTATCACTTCATGCACGACAGACTTCTAGTCGAACTTTACTTTCTCGGACTCCTGAGTTTGATTTTGACGGAGTTCTGGTTCAGATCAGTGTAGACGGCATGATATGAGGTACTTACAGTAGTCGGCAGCAGTGGTTAAGTTGACATGACGTTTTTCGCGTATCTGCACAGATAGGCACGGGATGTTAGATGGGTAGGTACTCTGAACAGTCCAACAAATGCGAACTGACTCGGAAATAGGCTCTCAGTGGGGCTTCGTGCCTCGAATCGACTGATTCAAATCTACCTCAAACGATGGGAATCCTGAAGACGGACTTTCCGAATCTCTTGATTTAGGAGATGCGGAAGTGAACAATGAGCCTCTTCGATCTCACCACGCCGCCCTGCAATTTCTCGACTTCGCCGAAATCGACACCTGAGCATCAAGGGGTACTGTAGAGGTTCCCCAAGAGTGAGCGGCTTCAGCCTCTGGACGACTGGTCGAGGTCTACCGTCTACAGGCTGTGCAGGTCTGGACTTTAGCAAGTTGTACGGCTGTGTTATGATCTGTTCGCGTTGATCGATTTCCGAGCACCGTGTTTCCGCCGATTGTGTTCGCGCTCGAACGAGCTTGACACAGAGACTGTATCCGCATCGAGGGAAAACGATAGTAGGCCATTCGGCGCCAGAAGTGCCGTCAAAGGAATAGACGTATGCGACAGAAATCGAGAGAACGGTCGTATGGGTATTGAGACGAGTATACCAAAATTGGAGGGGGTTATGAAGGACGTCTACAGTTATGGCTGTGGCACAGAGGGCTCGCCGACCTGCGGCTGCGGATTTGAGCGGGACGCTGCAGGCCCCGCGCCGCGGCGTTCGCTGTATTGAGGCGGGAGCTCAACGACCTCTTCGACGGGAGGCGGAGCATCGTCTTCGATGTCGGTATGGAGGATGAAGCGCGTGGAAGGCTGGTGTCCGGGAGGAGCCAAGACAGAAGCCTCCGCGGCCTTACGGCGCGCCCTGGCGTGTGCGTCTGGTTGAATGCCGCTGGCAGACACCGGTGCCAGACTCGAAGAGCCGCTGGACTGGGCGTTGGACTGCGATGTGGTCGCAGAGGTGTCCGGGGGTGAGGAGGCACCGCCGAGGGTCGTCTCGCCATTCGCGCTCAGCGACCGGCCGTGGAGGAAAGGAGTGGCGGTAGTTGGCGACCCGACTTCCTCCATCTGCGGAGGAGTGTCTAGGTCTCCCTTCATGAGGTCCACCACTGGCTTTCGGGACTTGCGTGGCCCAAGGACCCTGACGCCGCCGTTCCGGCGCCGACGGCGGTAGCATATGAAGACGCCGATGACGAGCGTGATTACTGCAACCACCGGCACGACAATGGCAGCGATGAGAGTGCCCACTCGCCGGTGGGATGTCGACGAGGAAGCGGAGATGGTTCCTGTCTGTGTACTGGTCGAGGTCGAGGTTG
This sequence comes from Lentinus brumalis, assembly GCA_001792895.1. Classification (NCBI taxonomy): domain Eukaryota; kingdom Fungi; phylum Basidiomycota; class Agaricomycetes; order Polyporales; family Polyporaceae; genus Lentinus; species Lentinus brumalis. Next base: position 312,695 of record MARA01000030.1, on the reverse strand, counting down.
CCATCACCAAGGAGGACGGGTTACCAGTAGAAGCAGGGGAGCTGCTGTCCAGGCATGACGAGTCTCCAGACTGCTCGACCGTCATCACACCGGTTGTCCCTCCTTGTTGACCGAGGGAATCGACCATGTAGAAGAATAGCTGTGTTCCGCCAGCAACGTTCGGGATCCAGGAGAATGTTTTGGAGCCATTGGCTGGATTGAGGACAAAAATGGAGCCGTCAGGCAAGAGGGAGGCGCTGAATAAATATTAAACCGTGGGAAGAGGGGGGGAGGGGGGTCCGGGGTCCTTAATGCACTTTTGGTAGTCCATCCGAGCATGGCCTGCAGAGGCTCAAAGCATATATACCTGGCATATACTAGGCCTCAACAATGTTCATAGACATTTTTACGGGCTTATCGAAGGTTTGAGGGACCGTATGAACCTTGCTGACCCCCTCTCCGATGTTGGGACCAGCTCTCGGGCGTCTGTGGTGCCATATTGGGAGTCGCGCGCTTGACAAGCCGAGGTGGGTAAGAACCTGAACTGGGCAGCCGGGCATGAACTGCCATTGCATTGGGTGCGTATATGTTCCCCAAGACCATCCGTAGAGCTTTGAGCAAGCCACGAAGGTGTACCAACCCATTCCAGCAGTTCATGTCATGAAACATGCGGAAAACATACCATATATGGAGATTTCCCACGGTAGAGGGGGGAGGGGGTCCCCGGAAACTGGCTTACTGCACTTTTGGTACCTCCGGTCTGCAATTATATTAGCGCCTCCCTCTTGCCGTCAGGTATCACACCCTGCAGGGGGGTAAGTATACAATCGCTGAAGTGTGCGTGGAAGCCGACCGTAATCTGTACGGGCTGCGTCGAGCCATCATAATTCTCGAACGTGAACTCTCTGGTAAACGAGTCCAGTCAGAGAATCCACGCATCCTGAGGTAGTCATCGACCTCACTTGCATTGAGAAATGGTTTCATTCGTGGTGAAGATGAAGTCATTTTCTGAATAACGGGAGAGTTGGCGAGGACATGACACATGAGTACTGATGAACGTACCGAAATCAGCAGGGTTGCCATCAGCGCACGCTTGTGGCTTTGTCTTGTCGGCGTTTCCCACTTTTATCACGGGCGAAACCCCTCCCGAACCAAATCCTGTAGAGTCGGACATGATTACGACCATCTCCTTGCCCGCTCTCAGTTCCACTGGTGTTGTGAAAGACCCATTGTTGTTAGTGTAGAAAATGTCGGGGATGTTTAGGTTGGTTGTACCGCCGAACACCTACACGCGAATGAATACGAAGTAGAGACCATGTAAGCGCAATCCCTAAGACGTACCTGGACTATGGTGAGTTGGAAGGGCAGGGTACCCCCTGTAATAAAAGAGTTAAGCTATAGGGAACGATAGGATACAGATAAAGGAGTACCTGTCCACGAGACTTGGAAGTCATTACATTCTGTTGCCTCACTTTGACTTGTGAAAGTAAAGTTGGCCACACACGCTTGAAGAAGATAGCTGAGAGACACGAGAAGCCCGTAGTGTAGCATTCGCATCGACGGAAGGGAGGAATGCGGAGGGACAGGAGAAGACGAGGGAAGGCAAGGGGAAGGCTGAGTGCACGAAAGAGACTCGGCGCAACCGGGGAGAGCAGCAAGGGAAGATCCAGAAGATGACGCCGCCGAGCGCGGTATAAGGATCATGATGGAAACGCACTCTACCTCACGAGTCTGTGGGCGTATGTGAACTCGTTACTGAGTGGTTCACACGAGCATGGCACGATGAACCGCCACATGCGCCGTCCAAGACGACAACATATCTCGACTTCGAGGGCCGATCGTGTAGGAAGAGATGGAAAGACTGTCTCGGACATATCGCTTTCGCCGTATCGTGTAACACGCTATTCAGCGGATGGACTCGAGCTTTTGAATACGTGACTGTCCGGGGCTAGGGACAGATGATCCGCTCCATGTCCTGGATGCCCTCTGGAGGATCTTCCTGTTGTCTGAGCGTCGGCGTTACTCTGATTCGCGACTTTCTCCCATTCCCCTGAGAGCATGTGTTGCAATCATAGGGAAGACGAACGCACCGATTACTTATACAGGGCACAAGCTGCCAAAAATCTGATTCTCCTCGCGGAACAACTGCTTGACTGCGTCTTGGTGGCAGTTCCCCAGCTCATTCGCATGAACGTCGAATCGGGTGGCTTGCTCCGAAAGGCTTGACAAGTCGGCACGGTGCGAAGGGCTCAGGAGTTTGTTCAAGCTAACAGAATTCGCGTGCAGTGCAACTGCCGCACACCGCCCACACACGCGACGTGAGCGCGTGGAATACTTCCTCTCATACGCGGTACACTCTTTGACAAAACCAGTGTCAACGACAGATCCCCCTCACGCAGGGAGCAGGAACGCTGTGTCGAAGCCCATAGGGCTCGGGAACGCAGGCGAGCCGTCCGCGTTCCAGCCGAACGACTGCGTGCGGATCGTGCGCCCGTCCCAGCCGCCGTCCGGCGTGGTGTCGGCGTGGTACGCGATGTACGGCACGCCGTTGCGGTCGTATGGGAACGACGCGTGCCCGGGTCCGAACGAGACGCTGGAGCTCGACATGACCGGGTGGTCGTCGAGGACCCACTAGTTGCTCCGGACGACTGCGTGAACGAGATGAGTATAGTACACCGCGAGGGAGGTCACGCAAATAGGGACCTACGTGGGTCAGCACCCCCGTCGATACCCATAAAGGCGAGGCAGTATGCAGAAGTCCATGAGGCGGCAGCGGCTACGCGTCGTACGTGAGCATAAGAGACACACATGGAGAAGGGCAGAGCTACTCACAGTAGATGAGGAAGGTGCGGCCGTTGTTGACGAGGATCTCGGGGCCCTCATTGATGGCCTGTCCGCCGCTCTGCTGCCAAGAGGGCGTCGGCTCGTGAAGCAGAACACGCGCGCCAGAGATCTGCATCGGGGAGCTCATGGGTGCGATGTAGAGATTCTGCGTCGTCTGGTGAGAAGAGTCTGCCCAGCCGGACCAGATGAAGTAGCTATTACAGAGAAACGTCAGCGGCAGCGCGGACGACAAAGAGGTGTAAATCATGCTTACAGTCTGCTAGGGTCGTTCTGGTACTGCAATGCATGGTAAGACAACTGGGAGCGGCATAGCTGAGAACGAGACTTACAACAAGGACGGTACCGTCGATGGCCCAGTTGTTATCGGATGAGATGATCTGGCCGACCAACTGCGTTACGCACTGTCAGCTATGCTCGCAAATCTCGAGCGATGGAATATTGTAGTACACTCACGTTGAACGGCTGCAGAGGGTCCGTCGTGCTAGTCCCCTGGAGGACATACATCCGGTGTGACGCGTTGTCGCCGTTCTGCGCCATCGCGACCTAGATGTAGAATTGGCCGTTGATGTAGTGCAGCTCCGGGGCCCATACGTCCGTGTACCCTGACGGGGGTTGGTACACGACGGTGCCCGTCTGAGCCCATTGCGCGAGGTTAGTCGACCTTGTGACCTGGACGTTGTCTCCGGTCGAGTAGAGCAGGTAGTAGGAGTCTTCGTACTTGAGGACCCAGGGATCTGCGCCTCCTTCAGGCTTGATCGCTGCGGAGCGCGGAGGATGGGGTCAGCATTTGAAGATGAAGCATGGCGGTGTCGAGGTGGGGAAGACAATATCGATGAGAGCAAACACGCACGGTTGTTGTAGGTTGCCCGTCGGGAGCAGGTTGTGCTGTTGACAGTTGGCGATGCGAGGGCTTTCGCCGTGAGGAGGAAGCTCACGAAGAGCCAGAGATTGAAATGCATCGTTACAGAAAGGAATGCCGATGACGTCAATGACTTGGAGACCAGGTCAACGATTCAAGATCAATGGCTCGCTGTAGGAAGGCGGTGTAAATGCGTTGCTGGCAGGCGATGGGGTACTCACAGAGTTCAGGGACAGCATGGTGACCTATATACCTCCGCGCAGACAGGCCGCAGTTTCGGGCTCGCAATCGCGAACACGAAGCTAATACGGCGCGTGATGACGATGGATGATGCATGGCCGTACATGCATTGCGGCTTGCCCCTTCTAGCGCGAGGACCCGACCAAGGCAAATGACCCTGGATGGTGTGCTGCGTAGGATTGGTCCATCACTTATGCTGAACAGTTAAACGTCGCCCATGTCCCGACGGTGCCAAGGCGCAAGCAGTTTGATGGTCCGCTGACGACCATTCTGATTACATCGAGCAACGGGGCCTATGATCGCAATCTACCTTCTTAGCCGGTCAATGGCTGTCCGCAAGCATATTCCGATGCGGGGGAAACATTCTGTACTGAAGGTTATGATCAACAACTTCCATCGTGCTTGAGACAGCGGACATTTCTCCACCTTCCGCATCGCCTCCGCGCACATCACAGTCATCCAGGTCGCAGCAACTGCATCGCGGTCCACACGTCAAGCAGTCAAAATCGTGATCATGCAACTTCCTGTACATGTGAGTCTGAGGCACGGAGACGCCACGATGGCCATTTCGGTACCCCGCGGTTCCGCATGCAGTTGCACGAGCCGCAATTCACGGAAGTAGCACACGGCCATGGACTCTGAGGTCTGACGCCGACCCACCAGAAGCTTCCCTGCCGCTCGAAATTCGAGACCAAGCAGCTCTGCATCGAGGAACACGTGCACGCGCACCTAGTGTGAAGCAAGAGCCGCGCGATCGTAGTGGTGGGTTCGATGACTTTCGATTCACAATAATAAGCGAACTGACGGTTGTAAGTAAATCTACACACACACAACCTACGACGACGCACGGTTGATTAGCAGTGTTTGGGACGGAACGAGTTGTAGCCCGCGGAGTCGAAAAGGCTCCACGTCATGAGGCTAAAAAGCAGCACCTTCAGAATTTCAATACATTTTTGAAGACCGTCCTGAGTAGCCGAGAGGCACCAGTGAGGGAAAGCGAGGGAGCATCGTTGTGGTAGAAGACAAGAGCACAATTCGGAAGACGCCCAGCGACGCCATGGTCACATACTAGCGCCCAAACTCCCTCTCGGGCGCACAAGCACCACCGCTCCTCCTCCCGCAGTACTTACTTGAGCAGCGCGCAAACAGTCGTACGTAGTCGATGTTTGGACTCCCTGCATTGACATGCAAGCGAGCCAGCGGCCCAGGTTTCCAGTCGAACTCTCAAATAAGGTGAAACAACACATACAATACATTGAGAATTCTCGCACAGGTGCGTACCAAGACGAACAGTTCGACCTCACGCAGGGAGCGGGAACGCAGTGTCAAAGCCCGCAGGGCTCGGAAACGCAGGAGAGCTGTCCGCGTTCCAGCCAAACGACTGCGTGCGGATCGTACGCCCGTTCCAGCCGCCGTCCGCTGCAGCGTCAGCATGATAGACGACATATGGCACGCCATTGCGGTCGTACGGGAACGAGGCGTGCCCGGGCCCGAACGCGACGCTGGAGCTCGACATGACCGGACGGTCGTCGAGGACCCACCAATTGCTGCGGACGACTGCCGGGACGAAATCAGCACAAGAGGAGTTCAGGCGCGAGGCAGACGTACGCGGGTCAGCGCCTCCGTCGATACCCATGAAGGCGAGACAATATGCGGAAGTCCAGGAGCCGGCGGCGGCTATGCGACCTACGTTAGGACAGTGGGCACAAATGAAGAAGGCGGAGCCGCTCACAGTAAACGAGGAATGTGCGGCCGTTGTTGACGAGGATCTCGGGGCCCTCGTTGATGGCCTGCCCGCCGCTCTGCTGCCAAGAGGGCGTAGGCTCGTGAAGCAGAACACGCGCGCCAGAGATCTGCGTCGGGGAGCTCATGCGTGCGATATAGAGGTTCTGCGTGGTCTGGTGAGAAGAGTCTGCCCATCCGGACCAGATGAAGTAGCTATTCCAGACGAACGTCAGCGCTGACGACAAAGAGGACGGAAGCATGCTTACAGTCTGCTAGGGTCGTTCTGGTACTGCAACGCATGATGATATCACTACGCAGCATCATAGAGCGACAATGAGGTCTTACAACAAGGACAGTGCCGTCGATAGCCCAGTTGTTATCTGACGAGGTGATTTGGCCGACCAACTACGTTGCGCATAGTCAGATATGCTCGCAAATCTCGAGCGATGCATGCGCAAGCTCACGTTGAACGGCTGCAGAGGGTCGGTCGTGCTAGTGCCCTGGAGGACATACATCCGGTGCGACGCATTGTCGCCATTCTGCGCCATCGCGACATAGATGTAGAACCGGCCGTTGATGTAGTGCAGCTCCGGGGCCCACACGTCTGTGTACCCTGACGGTGGCTGGTACACGACGGTGCCCGTCTGAGCCCACTGGGCGAGATTGCTGGAACGTGTGACCTGAACGTTTCCTCCGGTCGTGTAGAGCAGGTAGTAGGTATGGACGGCGGGAAGGTCGTGGATGATTTTCGCGCAAGTGCAAGCGCCAAGTCACAGCCACACCCCGCGAGCCGCGAGCCGGTCCGTGCGCGCGCCGCCACTTGTCCTCGTCCTCGTCGGTCGTCCTCTTCTCTCCTCGTCCTCGTCCTCGTCCTCGTCCTCTCCTCTTGTGCTCCCTCAATCTCCCGCAGCGAGCTCAGCATTCACGTGTCTCTTGTGTTCGCTGTACTCATCATAACTTACTTTCTGGGAACCTCATTCGCCGCGGAGTATACGCCAGCATCAGGCCTTTTGTATCGCGCCTGCAAGACTCCATTACAAGGGTTCGCGCGAAAAGGTCATGTGGGGTTGGTGCCACGGTTGTACAGAACTAGTAAGTTTACTTCCTTGCCCCCGTCTTCAGACCCCCGTCCCGGTCACTGCCCCCGGGTAAAGTTCAGCATGGAGGAGTTGTTCAAGTTGCTAGCGCATCCTGCGCCCACGTTGTGCCGTATGACTTCTTCCCCCCCCTTCCTTCCTTCCTTTATTCGCGCCATGAGCGCGTTATCATGGTACCATATTTGGCGCAGTGCGCCTCTAGCACACTGCGCCAATCATGGTAGCACGTCTCATCTCGTCTCGCTTCCTCTCTCTCTATCAAGTATTCATCTAATACAGTGCACAACGATAGGAACGTCGCTCACGTATGTGATGACCGCGGCAGCAGCATTGCCCAGAACGTCGAGATCAGCATGCTCGGTCAGTCTCTACGTGCCAGCGACCCCTCTTTGTTTCCTAGGAGTTCTGCACCCGCTTATACCACCCCTGTCTAACAAGACTGTGTCGACGCACGTCATACTATGACGTGTGTCGACACAGTCTTGCCATCCGCCGATGCGCTCTCCATTGACCTTGCCGCCTTGCTCTTCACCTGGCACGCTCTTCAAATTGCTGGCCAGAGCTGCTTTGCTTCCCTCCTCATAAAGTATATGTCCCAGTTCTGTTCCTTATATAGGAATTGTTCGGCTACTGAACAATCCCCTTTTTTAGTACACTTTCGGCTCGTTCGTCGGGTGTCCCGTTTTGCGTGCAAGCCTCTCGTCTCTGTCTCCCTTGCCACTCTCGCACGTTGGGTCGCTTTATATTGGTGCAAAGGTATGTCCTATTATCTATGTTTGCACAAGTCTGTCGCCGCCTGTGAACTCGTGCTTGGGTGCCGGGTGTCAGAGGGCGCTGTTGGTCCAAGATGTCGCTGATACAGTACCTCAATGCATACAGACATGTCCTCTTGCAATGGAAGGCTGGGAGAGGGACTCGCGCGTGCATGGGCGGCGCATAGGTGTCACTGTCTGCGCGTCGGTGAGCAATCTTCCTGCACGATAATGTGGAGAAGGCGCATGCGGCCATCGCGTGCATGGTCTGCTGTGCGATCACACTCAATATGATGTGCTGTGTGCACGGGCAGGCATGGCGTCGGGATGGGCAAGTGCGTCATGACTACCTGTACGATGAGTAGTGTAGGAGTGGTTGTATTCGCTTGCATCTATACAGCACATTTGGCTTACTCGACATCTCCTGAGTGTGAGACTCACCCCGTCTACCCGACAGGCTTGTCCCTCAGTGTCCGCTGTCCATGTTCTATGCTTATGCCCTTAGCGTGCAGATGCTGAGCTCGGACGAGCTGGGATGTCTTGCGTACCCCCCGAACCATACTCCGATACATGCATATGAACATGCACCCAACATGATGCTCTGCGTTGTGACCTCAAACGTGGTGACCGCAAACACAGTCAGGTATGGAACCACTCAGCACGAGTGGTTCCTGAACGCAGTACGTCTTTTATTCTGTTTGTACTGCTTACATTTGCTCATCGTCCGTGTCAGACCGTCGTCCTGCTGTCCGGACAGGTTATTAAGACCTGAAGACGTGCGAGGAAGTCCTCTGCTGGTAGGTTCAACATCTCGGGAAAGCTTCGAGCACGAGACGCGGAGCCCTAAGCTCCGCTAGGCGCCAGCCGCGCATTGTCCGCCATTGTTGGCCATGGCATTGGCACAAGCACAAAGACCTACAAAGGCCGGCACTCGGTAAGTGCCGCTCGCTTTTTGGTTCGAATGCTGGGGAGCTAACCATCCTGCCTGCTATATAAGCAGCCCGGAATCCTTCCCGGTCCTCACTTCATCCCGCTCCGACCGTCTGTCCACTGCCCCTCCCTCTCCTGTTCTCTGCCGCCGTGTGCTCATCCTATCATGGCGGATCTTGCTGGTCCTGCCGCAACAAGGCCTCACACAACTACACGATGCGACGGTGACAATGGTTGTGGGGGCGACTTCATTAACAAGACCCTTCCTGGGCTTTGTGCCCGTTGCTTAACTGTGCAGGAAGATGAGGCTGCAGGGCGGCTCGATCATGCCGAACAGGTTCTGGTAAGCCAATCTGATATTGTCGAGAGCATCCTTGGTACTGACACTATGCCGAAGTCCTGGCCACACTGTCAGGACTGCGGTGCATATGGGAAACTGTTCGTCGATGATTTGTGCGGCCGATGCCGTACTCTGCGTGCGTTTTCATTACTCTGTGTAGCAGACATGTCTCTGGTTACTGACTACGGTTGTCTTGCAGGCCGCAACCGTGAGGGGACACTGGAACAGGTGGCACAAGACATGCATGCTACCCGTGCGGTTGCCTCGCAGTCCCGTCTGTTTGGTCGTTCCACCCAGGCAGCACAAACAGCTGCACTCCCTGTACCCTCACTCGCTTCTGGGCTTTCTGGCAGTCCAATTCGGCCTGGGGCTGCGGCTCCCAAACCACCGCAGTTCTCAAACTCGACCAACTGTTCGAGCACACGTTATATCCAGGTCTACTTCAACCCCCGCTTCTCTGCTGGAGGCAAGGAACTCACGATCACGATGGGTGAATTGATGCGCACCTGGCCAGCGGACGCGCTCATTGATGGTTAGTATATCTGTACTGTAGTCAAATGCATGCCTGTGCTGACAACCGCCCTCTATCAGACGTCATCACTGAGTGTTTAGACACTTGGAACAAGACATGGGACAGCATGGCATCCTCGAGCCTGACTCCGTAAGATTTCACATACAACTTGTGGTGAGATGATCATATAGCTCACGGCATAAATTCTCTAGGGAGTTCGTGACCCTCCGTTGGGCTGGGAACATCATCCCGGAGCGCAACACGGAGCATGGAACAGTCGGAGCCTTTTACGACGCTCATGACTGTCTGCTGCACCGGGACTACTACTTCGGGAAGCCGCGGGCTTCAATGAAGCACAACAAAGGCCAGTACATGATGCTCGAACTATTGATCGACGTCGACAAGGTACGTAAGCGTTATAATCTAGTATCAACCTTACTTATCCAGATGTAATGCTGCAGTTTGAGTCCCGCACTGGCTGTCAGGCCCCACCCTCAGCGAAACCAGCGGGCAGAGGTTCAGGAGCTTCACGCAAGCGCACTGGCTCACATGTGTCTGTTGTTTCAGCCAAGAAGTCGAAAAGTACGTCACACTTATGGTATATGGTGGGCACTATCGCTGATTGGTCGGGGCAGCTCATATGCCTCTCAAGTCAACCTTTGTCCCTGGGTCTGCGTGGCGTCCATCTGCCGGAGGCTCAGCCAGTCCGTACGGGCGATTTGTTTCTTCGCACACGAGGCTCCAGGATGTGCAATTTGAGCTTGCAACAATTAAGGCGGACACCATCAGCGGCAAGATCACGGTGACCTGGGAAGCCACAGAAGTTTCCAGCCCCCGTGCCGGTCGTATTGCTGATACTGCAGACAGCATGGGCAAGACAAAGAAGGTCTTCCTGGTCAGTCCAACTTCGCGTCCGGTTGGGCACATGACTAACTTGAAGTACTACCTGTAGGCCTCGCTCGGTGATGGTGATGCGGTTGAGTCATATGTCGCGAAGCGCTTCTTTGAGATCGGCAACGGCCCAGAGAGAGTTACCTGGAAGGAGAACGCTGATTTCCTTGACCTCGAGGCGCGGCGGCTGACTCTCGGCAAGTTCTTCTATGATATCTTTGGCGACCAAGCCAAGAGCGCAGATGCGGAGATAAGTGAATGTTTGTGTTCCTGACCGCCCTCCTTCAATTGATCTATGTCTGACTTACTCGTGACAGCATTTGCATTCTCTTCGTGCTATCTTGCTCGAGAGATTGTCGGCACCGAGGGCCCGTCTGCTGCATCTGGCATTTCTGCTGAGCAATGGGAGGAGATCTCAACAGAGGATCCCGATGCGGCAATTGTCTGGCTGCTCGAGCCAAGACGTCCGAAGAGTGTCACACGATGGAGCGGCACCTTAGTACATCCAAGCCATTCCGATAAAAAGCATGCAACGGTGGGCGCATTTGTTCACTTTGCTTATGAATGGAGCAAGCACACTATTGTTTTCGCGGATCTGCAAAGTATGTTAACGTCACCTTGTGTTCACTCATTGAGGCTCTAACCATATCAACACTTGCAGGTTCCGCAGGTCGACTCCCCGGTCCCCATATGGAATACGGAGATATCCTGTTTGATGTCATGACTCATACACCGGAAGGGTGAGTTTTCATGATTCTCGCGCAATACAAATATAGCTGCCAGCTGATACCCATCCTAGCGAGTCTGGGATTGGCGACCACGGGCTAGAAGGGATTGCTAGTTTCGTCAAGGACCACCGCTGCCACAAGGCGTGCAATGAGCTTGAGCTGCCCGAGCTGTCCCTCCCGGCTCAACTCCACCCTCAGGTGTCTCGTGCTCGGCCCCGTACCCAGGGTACCAGCGAGCCCTTGTTCACTGCCCCCGAGGACTCAGAGTCTGAGTCTGAGCCAGAAGGAGCTCAGCGCGCTGGTCCACCAGCGGGGCCTCAGGATGGCTGAGCTATGGTGATTTGAGCTGTCTTTGTACTATTACTGTATTACCATGTTCTGGGTCCCTATATCATTACCTTTCCCATTGATGTGCACGTGTGTATACTTACTGCTATCGCTGTCGCTCTCAGTTGTGCTGACTCATTCAGCACCCACCTCCTCGACGTCAGCCCCATGGCCCCCCACCAACGACGTCCAGGGTTCCCGATGCACGCAATGTATTCTGAGTGTAGTACGGCGAGCAACTACTAATCAGCACTTTGCGTCATCCCGAGCCCAACTCAAGACCCACAAATCTCCCGTCCCTCTCCTCGTATGATACATATCCCCTCCAAATCAATTTCTACACCTACTCTAGACCTCCAGGACACATACTGTACAGATAACACGGTATCTACATACAGTGGGATTCGTAAATAATTCAATCTTTACACCACTCACCTTTACGCACCCTCGTGATCGCGTCTTGCTTAGACTTACTGGTTAGAACTTATATATGAGGGGGTGAGTCGAGAGAGAGACAAGACTGGGAGACAAACAAGAATTAGAGACAAGAATCAAGCCTTGAGAGCTGAGAAACGAAGTCGAACAGTGGCAGTCCACACCGGGTTCCATTAACATGCTATGGGTCTAAGGGTATGTGCGGCTACAAAGGGCAACCAGTAGTACGATTAAACAACTACTCGACAACCTCCTGATCATCGTACATCCTCTGGAGCACCGCACCCATACGGCTGAACGTGTCCCAACCTGTCTCGGCCTCCAGAGCAGGTGAACCAATCTCGGTATAGGCTTCTTGAGCCGCCGCATTGAACTCATCATCAACGAAGCGGAGGGCCTCTTCGCGCGGTACTGGGAGTTCGTCACGGAGGCGGTTGACTAGTGCTAGATCAGTGACAGGGATACCGAAGTCCTCGAGTCCGTATGCCTCAGGGTTCAGGTACATGTCATTCGGTGAGCCACCCGAAGGCATGAGTTTCTTCTTCTGTCCACGCACGCGATGACAGTTCCAATACTCCCGGAACTTATCCAGGACGACCTGCACAATCTTCGGCCAAAGCCATTGAAAGAGATTGCTGAAACGCACTCAATGTGAGTTTGTATGAATGGGAACCACAGTTACTAGTGACGTACACATGGACGGGGTTCGTGTGGTCAAAGAGACCATTTCGTTGACCTTCCATGATGATTGTGCGTAGGTTTTGGCCATCGCTCTTGGTCCAGCGTGCCCATATGTTTTCGATCGCAACGTTATGGACACTCTTGACGGCCACAAAGGGCTTGTGAACTGACTCGTCCAGATCAGGTGCAAATGCTCTCCTGCAGGATTGTGAGTGTTGTTAGAGAGTGGTGCATCGAATAAAACCATACCGCAGAGCAACATGGAGCGCCTGGAGGTACCCAGTCTCATTGCCACCGTCACAGGTCATCTGACAGGATAGTTCTGTGATGTTCTATCAGCACAGGCACAAAGAAAGAGAAGGAGCGAACTCACCACCGTGAGCCTCTACGTAGTCGAGGTACACATGCCCAATTGCGACGTCATACCGTGCATTCGGAATGGTAACCAACAAGCGCAGCGTTCCTGAAGCCTTCTCACGCATACCGTAGATATCGAACCCAACCCCGCCCATCCGTAAAGCCAATGGACCAAACTTCTCGTGACCATCACAGTTGATCTCGTACATGCGGCCGGGAGAGGTCAAGGGGACACGAGGAATGCCGCGGCTGCGGTCCTTCGGGTTCCGTATCTGGAACCCAATCGGATCGTTCTCCCGCATGACTTTGCGGACAGTGTCTCTGAGAGCCTGTCAGCCATGTCATGCACTCACAGGAGGTGGTACTCACCGAGGGATGTGAATGCCATCAACGGCCAACTTCTGTACTACATCATATGGGCCGTTCCGGCGATGAAGGTCACGGCCGGCCCTCTCACATACGATGCTCGTTGCGACTTCATACGGGGGAGGCTTTCGGACAGATGGTATGTTGTACTTCTTGTTGAGTGCTTTGAGCTTCGTCAACCTAGGTAAAACCACCGTCAGTTAAGTAGTGCTCGTGCAACGGTGTGGTTAGAACCTACTGAATATTGTACTCAAACTTCTTCTTCAGCCGCTTGAGACGGCTCTCCAACGGGAGGCGTTCTTTGGCATACTGGTGGAGCTCCTTGACAAGCTCCTCTTCCGGTGGTTCTGAGGTGGAAGAGGTGAGCAATATTCAGAACTACTGATGGTTGCGGGACCCGGGTGAACTCACCTGCGCCGTTGTACCATTGATTATTCCCAGTTGGGTCCACCATGTCTACCAAGTAGGGGGGATGCGAGTTCCAAAATACAAGAGCTGGTCGCTGTGGCGGTAGGATGTGTAGTGCAAAGGGTTGCGATGTTGGTGGCGGGCCCGCGCGCGAGACTTATATACGCATTTATGATCGGAGTCCGAATTCTCGTAACATAGCGGCGACCAATTGGCCGTCACTTACCAATTCAGATGCCATGACTGCACTTACAGAGGACACATGAATGGTGTGGACGTTCTGAGACCAAACTTCTCGGAACGACGACAAGGGAGGAGAGAGACGAGGAGGGGTGGCGCACGAACCGGGTCGCGGCCCGCGGGTGTGGCTGTGACTTGGCGCTTGCACTTGCGCGAAAATCATCCACGACCTTCCCGCCGTCCATAAGTAGGAGTCTCCAAACTTGAGGACCCAGGGATCGGCACCTCCTCCAGGTTTGATCGCTGCGGAGCGCAAAGGATGGGGTCAGCGAATAAAGCAATGGGCGAGACTGTACTGTACTCGAGCGCCACACCGGATGGAGCGGGGTGTCGAAGTGGGGGAGAACAGAGAGTAAGACGCACGGTTATTGTAGGTTGCCCGTCTGGAGTACGCTGTGCTGTTGACAGCTGGCGAGGCGAGGGATGTCGCCGCGAGGAGGAAGCTCACGAAGAGCCACAGATTGAGATGCATCCTCCCAGGAAGGAGTATCGATGTCGTCTATGTACGAGATAAGTCAACAGTAGGATCAGTCGAGAGTTCTTGATAGGAAGGTCGTGTCGGAGAACGTAGCCGCGTTGCTAGAGCAGGCGGCGAAGTGCACACAGAGCCTATCCACAGCCTGGTGACCTATATACCTCCGCGAAGACAGGCCGCAACTTCGGCCCCGCGATCGCGAAGATGAAGTTACGGGAGAAGGGCCGCGTGACGACGACGGATGATGCATGGCGGTACCAGTACGTGCGGCTCCTCCCTTCTAGCGCGAAGACCACGAGCAGACACTTGGCAGATGGTCCACATGTATAGCGTGCTGCGTAGAACTGGTCAGCATGCTATACGAGCCGACATCTTCCATACTCCAGCTATGTGCACTCATTCGTAAACCCGCTGACGACAGCGCAACAACGCACATGCGCACAGTGCAGTACTGTATTGTGCAAAGAGCATAAGATCGCAATCGACCTTGTACGGTAACATAGCCGGCCGGCCACCATGAATCATAGCCCAGTGCAATTACTGAGTATATAGAAACAAATGCGCCGTGCTCACCATCGAGACACCAGCTGGATGGCAAAATCGCGACCCGGCGGTGTCGCATGCAGGCGACAAGTAAGACGCCATTTATCTTCACGACGACCCCGGTACTCAAACTTCGAGAACGGTGAGTTGCTAGCTTTGCATCAGCCTGCGACGAACACATGCACACGCACCTGCGCGGTCTCCATGTGGACCGTCCGAATGCCACCGCCGTGCCTTATCGTCGACTAGCCACACCTGACCGAACGCGATGCGGGAGACGTCCATGTCTCATGTCGTCATACGGAGCGAAGTTGAATACTGCAAAGCAAGAGCAGCCGTGTGTGGTCTGTACTACTAGTAGTGTCACAGATGAGTTCGATTAGCGAGGATGATGGGCGGAAAAAACTAGGGAGGACCTGTAAGCGCTAGCGTGTCGACGCTGTCTGCGCCCAGTATAGCTAAGCTTCGGATGACGAGTCAACATAACAACCGATAGCATTGCAACAATACGATAGCAGAGAGAAGAACATAATGCAACGACTAACGATCTCAGAGTCCATACTGCACACAGCACAACGATACCCACTGGCAGTGGGCCACACATCTCTCCTTCACCTTCAACGCTCCCATTCGAAGTCCAGGACTTCAACTCAACCCCCACACCCCGCCTTCTTCACGCCCTCCACCAGCGCATCCACATTCCCCAGCATCGTCCCCAGGATCTCCTTCTTCTCCTGCATCGTCCTCGGCCCCCGCTTCACCACTGGCGCCCCCGTCGGCGTGCTCGCGCTCCGCGGGCCAGACAGCCCCGAAGACGGCGACTCGGACAAGGCAAAGTCCGCGAGGCTCTGCGTGCGCCGATGCATCTTCGACGACGCCTTCGGGGTCTCGAACGACGACGGCGACGACGACTGCAGCTCCGGGATCCTGGCCTTCGCCTTGTCGCGGCTCGGCGTCTGAGACGCGTCGCTGCGGGACGGGGTCGAGCATGTGGAGGACGCGTTTGTGATGGAGGATACCGAGAGCCCGCGCGAGTGCGAGCTCGTGCCGCCGCGCGACCTCGCCGGGGTGTCGCTCCGAGATGGAGAGGATGTGGTCGAAGCAGACGAAAGAGTGGACACCGACAGCCCGCGCGAATGCGTGCTAAGGCGCGGCCTCGCCGGACTGTCGCTCCGAATTGGTGAGGACGGAGACGAAGCAGACGAGATGGACGACACAGACAGCCCGCGCGAATGCGAGCCCATGCCCGTGCCGACGCGCGGCCTTGCAGGACGCGTACTCGTGCTCTTCGCGGACTCCTCGCCCTCAGTGTCCTCGGACGACAGCACGTCCCGCGCACCCTCGGCACGAGGTTGCTGCGCTCCCGGAGCCCGCTTGGACCGCGCCCGAGGTGCGAGATCTGAGGCTTCTTCGGACTGAGCGGGACATAGTCGATTTCTCTCCTGAGCATAAGCAGCGAGCGGGGCTGACCGCGGCCGAGAGCGCCCGGTCCGCCCGTCGGGGGCGTTACGTTGCGTTGGCTGGGGACAAAACCTGGTATAATCGTCTTGGGAGCGAGCTTGGAAGGCTCAGAATTGACTGAGGCAGAAGAATCATGTAGAGACGCTGAGGTGCCGGTTGTGGAGGTAGAGAGCACTGAGAATGCAGAAGAGCTTGACGAGGAACGCGACGAGGGACTTGTAGAGTAGCCAGATGGAGATACCGCAGGAACCGAGAGATGAGAAAGATGAGATGGTGAGGGAGTGCGCGCGGGAGTGACATCAGGGGCGGAGAGGTGCGATCGATGGACGGACGAGGGAGTGCGCTCTGGAGTGGCATCAGGAGCGGAAAGAACGGCCTCGCTGGCAGCGCTGGCAGTCTCAGGTGGAGCATTCTCGTCGAGGAGGTAAAAGTAGAGGAACTCCAAGCATTTCATCCTGAACAGAATCAGCGTGAGCACACGAAGGGGCGCACTCGACTAACCTGACTTCGCGAGGTGTTCCTGCTCGCTTGAGAATCTTGACGACTATCTGGACGCCGTTCAGGTCTTCGAAGACTCGGAGCGCCGGTATCGAGTCGACCAAGATGCACAGGAGGGTGTCTATGACAATGGATGCCAGAGGAATCTCGGGAGGTTTCGAGGTGGTGGTCGCAATCGAAGTCGGGGATGCACCTGCGCTGGGTGACGCCGGGGTGCTAGCGGACGGGGGGTTCAGATGGCGGGACGCCATGAGGAGAGTGAGTAGAACCTGTTTCGTGTCAGTACACCGTATCACCCAGGTTGTGACATACATGCCTCGAGGGGATACCTGCGACCAAGGAATTGCTTGCTGGCGTTATGGACAAGCGCGACTCCCTGAATGATAGCCATCCCCTGTGCGAGCTGGGAAGCAAAAGTAATGACTTCAGACTTCTGACAGTCTTTGTCTTCTATCAGTCTGAGGCGAGCGTAATCAGCGGCGCGGGCAACACCCCAAAAGGCGGCAGGAGATCATCACTAAATTCTCGACCTCATCTGACATTTCGCCCAAGAAGTTCGAACCCTGCCGACATATAACAGAAGGTAACGCTTATGTTGGCTGCCTGCAGTCAACGAAGTTGGGTGACCGTAGATGGAACTGCAGTATACGTCCGATCACGCTCAGACTGAATGGTCACATATTCTGAGACGCCGTCTGGGACAAAGTCATATCCCGCTTCCTCAGCCACGTCGGCGAACGCGGTCAAGATATTCTCTGTGATCTCATGCCACCGCTTCTTGGGGGTCGTATCCACCGAATACTCGTACTCACGATCGGTCGAAGCCTTGCTCAACGATCTCTCCAAGAGCGTAGTTGTGGCAGACGTCCATGCGATGATCCGAGATGATACTATACGCCGCACATTAGTGTCGGAGGCAGTCTCAAAGAGTCGCTTCACGCACCATTGCATTGGAAGGTATCCTGCAGCGCGTTGAAGTAGCGGGGCAGTCCCTCCGCCCTGGGGTCAGACGTCTCCGCGAGTACGTGTTCAATCGCCACCAGGGCCTCTCCTTTGGTCACGGTAGATGTTCTTGTAGAAACCAGCTATGGTCTATAAGCACCCTCCTTCTTCAAAGCATTGCTTCCTCGTACATCGTCTAGGGCATCTTGTAGGATATCATGCATAGGCGCAGTGTTGGGGATTGAGCTCGAATCCATGGCTTCGGGTGTCGTGGCGGCAGCAAGATCAGTCCATGAAGGTGCGCAGCGTAGAGCAGCCGCTAGGGCCTGGAAGATGTGTCGCCGAGGGCGCAGAAAGAGGGGTCGAGGTCGTCGCAGACGTCGTGGGCAGTGTAAAGTACAACGCCACTCAAGCCATGTTCAGATTCCGCCACTTACGTAAAAAGGCAGCGCGACTCGCGCGTTTTGATCACGGGACCGCGGGATAACCGCACCGCGGACCGCCGGCTCCCCGCGCACATCCGCTTGCAGTGGGAATCGCTTGCTCGACACTACGGCCGCCGCACCATGGCCAACATTTCCCACCTCTCCCTCCTACCACCATGTCGCCAATCAGGACGGTGAGCTCGTCGCCGTGCACAGCGAGCACCGCAGCATTGACAGTGAGCGCAGCAGTGGACACGCCTCATCCGTTTCGTAGCCGCGGAGACGGCGCAGGTACACATCGGTGAACCTGTAGACTCGAAGCTTGACGGTGCGTCCTCCGCCTTGCGTCCTCCGCCTTGCGTCTTACTTGCGCGTGTGGGCTTATCTGCACGACAGTCGGACTCGCGTTTCACCAGAAGAAGCCCATCAAGGCGTATGAGATTGTCGGCTCTGCGCTCGACCCCAGATCTCAGGTCACGACGAACGTCCTGACGGTGAAGGAGCTCCTCGCACCTCTGTCGCGCGAGGAGGTTGGCCTTATGCGCTGCTTGGGTCTGAATTACGCCGACCACGCAGTGAGTAACACGTATGATCCCGTTCACGCGCGTTCTTGACCGATGCGCGTCCTCGAAGGCGGAGGCAAACCTGGCCAAGCCCACGTACCCCGTCCTCTTTTACAAGCCCGTCAACTCCCTCATCGGTCCCGACGTCCCCATCACTATTCCCAAGCACGTGCAACCTGTGGAGAAGCACCTGCCCGACTACGAGGTCGAGTTGACCGTTGTCATTGGCAAGGCCGCAAAGAACGTGTCTGAGGCCGACGCGCTGGACTATGTTATTGCATACACTGCTGGAAACGATGTATGTTGCTTGTCTTATTACTCCTCGGTGCGAGTGCTGATGTTGCGGCGCAGATTTCGTTCCGGTACCACCAAATGGCTGTCTCGCAGTGGAACTTCTCCAAGGGCTACGGTAAGCATACTTCCGTCCTATCAGACACCCTCTCGTCACGTTTCTTTCTACGGTGGCTACGACCTGTGTGAGATGACCTCTACACCAGTGGTCACAATCCACTTGTGTAGGGTAGCGGTCACCGATCCATCATTGGGAGATGAAGCCATATGCATTTTTGTTCTGACTGAAGCTTTTCGGTGATGTCCTGACCATCTACCTTAGACAATACGACGCCAATCGGCCCCTGTCTCGTTGCCGCCCATGCCATCCCTGACCCTCAGAGGGTCCCGCTGAAGACCACAGTCAACGGCAAGGTCCTCCAGGACGGAACCACAGCGTGAGCACCCTGTCTTTCCGCCGCTCGCTCTCGATCGCTGACCTGCTGTAAACACTCAGCGACCAAATTTTCAACGTCCGTCAGACTATCGCCTTCCTCTCGCAGGGCACGACGCTTCTCCCGGGGTCCATCATAATGACGGGCACCCCCAAGGGCGTCGGCTTCGTCAAGAAGCCGCCGCAGTTCCTCAAGGACGGCGACGACGTGACCGTCTGGATCGGGAACGGTATCGGCACGCTCGTCAACCCGGTGGTCGAGGAGCGCGGGAACGAGAAGGCGAAGCTCTGATGCAGGCTTTGCCGGGGGTTATAGAGGTGTATGTAGGTGCCACGCCGTGCGAGGGCGGTTATTCAAGGTTAAAACGAGCCGCTGAGTGATCATGCCTATTCTTGTATACTCGCTGAACGTCTATTCTGGCCGCATGTCGTTGCTTGAATTTGATCATCTACAGGTGCTCGGAGGTCTTTGCCTGGGACGGTGGATTGCAGCACGGCGTGGCACCGAGCGCGACGGGACGGCTTGTTGAGAGACGGCGTTGTCGGGGTCACTTCACACTCGCGGTCGCGGTCGAGGAGCTGGGGTCGCATGTTCGCAGCGTGAGTTTGAGGTACGTGCAGTCGTGGTTATCTACCCGTGTATTCTGATAGCTACACACAATACATGCATTTCATGATTTGTGGGTGGACGGCCTCCAGTGCAAAGAACTTGAGGATGTAGGTCGCAACGAAGACCTGCACGCGGCCGAGTGCTGGCACCGAACACCGGCGAACGGCGCAACGTGCAGTTCAGAAGGGTTGGGCCGAGGCAACTGCGACTCACTCGGACACACTCCAGAGCAACAGGCTTGACGGCGTCGACTGGGCGAGGAGCGACTCCAACCTCTGCAGTCGTGGTGCGTTGCGAGGCGTCGAGTAAGTGACCGCGGCATTGTCTCAGATGTGAAGACGTGCTCACCTCGTCATGTAGTACTCAGCATATCTCTGGCGGCGTGCCATACCGACTATGCGCACAAGTATAAACGTCCGACAGCTCCTGGGACCTCACAGTACGTAGTCTGGTTAAACTTTCCCCGCAACGCTCCTCGCTCCACGCTGCTATTCTGCAGTCCCGCTCACAGCTCAACAGGCTCCTCGCACCACGCATCGCGATTGAATTGCTCGCGGTAGGGTTACATACAAGGACAGTAATTACTACTGAATGCTACGACGTGCTTCTACCTCAACGCCACAATATCTACGTACCGTCCGGTCCTCTCCGACCAGGTTAGTACCTCAGTATGCCAGGTGTCTGTCTCATCGCTCGGTCGAGGAAGCGGCTGTGACAGCGCGACATCCATCAGCACAAGGCCGCACAGAGAGAAGGTCGGGAAACTTACCATTTGTCGGGCTCAGCACATGCTAACGAGAGCTCTGTCTGCAGTCAGCGGAACGAGTCAGTAAGGCAGGGACATGTACACACAAAGTCCTGCCGCTCACCTGAGTAGAGTGTGCAGGCCACGCCCCGCCTGCTGACTCTGTCGCCTCGTCGGTCACCCTCGATCACGAGGACATGCGAGTAGCATGAGGAGCGAGCTCTAACGGTGAGATGGCTGCCGCCGCCGCCGACGCCGCCGACGATGACAACGATGATGACAAGAAAAGTATCGGGTGGAAGCAGAAGGTGCGGACGGTGGTCGAGACGAAAGGAAGTGGGGGAGAGTACTGACGAGCTCTCACTTCAAGGAGCCAGGCTTTATACCTGAATCCGGCACGGCGTTCACGGACGGCATTACGTCCGACCTGCTTACGCAGGTGCGCTCTCGCAAGCTTCGTTATGCCGTATCCTGAGCACCGGACGAGCGAAACGCATTGTCATTGCTGAAGCGCAGAAAAAGGGTCGTTGCGAGTAAGCGACGCTTGTCGTGAGTACCGATGCTTCGTGCGACTCTTGTTTCACGCTAGGGTGATTGCCAATTGGCATCCCTCTCTCTCGCCTTGCAGAATGAGCCCGGCTTCGTGGTCGACCCTCCGTGGGCATCTGGGGTATTGCGACGGGTGTAAGTCCTCTGCTGTGCTGAGCAGCGCTGAGGATTCGACGAAACGGCACGCACTTGCAGTGTGCTCATCAGAATGAGACCTGCGAGGACGGCGATCCGAGCGTGTGTGAAGCGCGAAGGGATCTGGAGAGGACGATCGGAGGACGGTCTAGCGAGTTTCCGCCTTGGGACCGCACTTCCGAGGTATGTAAGTAAGTTGCCAATTCGGAACTGGAAGCGACGGTTGCTCCTTGTGTGCCGTGATGATGCGCTAACCTCTTGCATCTTGTTACATCTCTAGAGATGTTGGTTCCTCGTCCAGGCCGAAACAAAGGCTGGCACGTTCATCTTCACTGGTGCGTACCCTACAGAGAGACCGACTGGAGTGCACAAGACATCACTACAAGTGAGGAGGTGACTTCAAGTTCGACGGCGGAGGATGTGTCGCAGACTCACAATACGCGGGGAATTGGATCTGAAATCGCTGGGATCGCAAGAGGCATTGCCTCGACATCTGACAGACCCCACGGCGCTCTCAACTGTCACGGCGGGTCAAGCGATCTCTATGCGCTTGCGCTTGCCTGTACTCGTGCCGGTAGCTCGGGCTCGTCGACGGAGTCGCCGCCAAGGGCTAGGTGCGTTTGCGTCGCACTTCTATGATCAACCAAGGCAATGGCACGACGATCCGACTGCATGATGTCCTCGCACCATGTTGAGCTGCCGCCGCATTCATTCCCCGGGCAGCGGACGCCTTAGACTCACTACCAAGTGAGCAACGAATCCCTTGATAGCCTGGCCGTGAGCTGATATTGGTGCGAGGTCTGTATTAGCTATCAAGGGGTCATGAACGCGTTGGGATTGCTCTCATGCGGACCTCGCCGAACACTTGCGTGTCTCTTCAAGGGACAAGCCTTTGGCGTGATTTATGGAGTACGTATATTCTGTGTGAGCAGTAATTATTGGACAGTGAGCCAACAATACGGCCTGCTTTACAGTTGCGCGCCGGCCCAGGTTGGCTCCGCTCGCACCTGCTTGATGTCATTGCGCAAGTTTCTCCGTGCACACAGAAGTACCATATTTAGGATAGTTCTGTCGCTTCAAGCAGAATGAGCAGTGCTGTGCCGGTGCTCGCTTGCAGGAAGTGGGGGATACGACTTCGGAATTGTTCCAGCTCCCTGAGACATCTCGTAATTCTGTTTCCTGAGCCTGATTTGATTTATCTCTGGCATATTGCTGCGAGACATGAACACGGACATGAGCTGAGAAGACTTCCGAGCATTCGGATACGGCGGTGGTATGATTTAACCACCCTAATCGAGCCGCCGTTCAAGCTTCCAGTTTGACTACTAAGGAGTAATTTCCGATGGGCTGCCAATTCAACGCTTGCAGCAAAGAGAAGCGATATTTGCTGTGTGATATGCACCAGCCTAACGACCAATCTCCACCGCCGCAATGGACGCACGAGATCACATCTCTTGTGTGGCCATCTTCCCATGTTCCATGGCTCAGCCGGTCAGGTATATCCCTGATTGCCAATATGGTCGTCCTTGCAACGGTGACATAAGAATCTGAGCCAAGGCCGCGGCCGTGGGAGCGGTCGGATATGAAGTTCCAAAGAGCCTACAGGACGAGGTGGAGACAAACACACGTAATGTCCTCGAAGCAGGCTCGTTGAGGAGAAGAAAATATATTTCTGCGAGTACAGTACCTAGTACTAGAGTACATGGGCGACTTCGTATGTGGACAGTAAAGTGGCCCGACACTGACTCGGAGGGCGCGCTGAGATTCTGAGGCTCAGAGAGCACTGATTACTTTCAGGGTAACAACATGTGGCCGAGGTTAGCAGCTTGCAAGCGGTACGGCGACACCGCTTCCGAACGACGTACACGGTTCCGACGTTCGCAGGGCTCGCTTCCTCACGGACGCACGACCCTTGCATTTCCGAACGGGGGTCATTGTACCGACGGGGCCTCATATGTAGGACACGCATGATACCCTTGCCGCCGTGCTAGTCAGCTACGCACAGCGCACACCTAACTCCGGGTCAATATCAGCCGTAAATTGTGAAATACGCGGAGTCGCTCATCTGGCGATCAACAGCAGCCTGAGTGCGGGGAGCCAAAACTCGTTTCCTGAACAGAGCAGGCGAGCAGGGCTCGTCTCTTGCACGACATGACACACCTGGCACACCTGACGCGATGGCTGCAAGTGGGAAGTGGGCAGAGGACAGGATCTGAGGGCGCGCTGGAGGAGAGACAGATACATGTAAAACGACGGTACTTACAGCATACCCAGTTGTCGAGACCTACCATGAATATTGTCCACCTTACTGAAACCTGAAATACGAGCCATACCTCGATTAGGCTTGCCGACATGCAGGGAGTCCGGGATAAGCGTGACAAATAAGTAGTTCGAGTTATCGATGACTGCGTCGAACCGCCGCCAGTAGTAAGTACAAGACTTACCTCGCACGCGAGTCTCTGAGTCGGACATTCACCTGATCCAGATTCCAGGTGAGCTAGAAGCTTACCGAGATGCATCTATGTGCATGACGAAGCGAGTGATACGCACGGAGCGCGATGGCGAGGCTTCTTGCAGCGTCGTTCGTAACAAGCTTCGACGCCGTCGTAGCGCCATCTGAGGAGAACGTCCCCGCGACCCGACGACTCTGACCGTCTCCCATCGTCCACTCTGTCCCGCATGTCGTCAGCGTGCTCCGCAGACGTTCCTCAGCCCTCCTACCCACCCTCCGCCAGCCCGAGCTCAGATTTGGACAGCAGCGACGAAGACGTCCACTCCGAACCGCGAGACCGCGTGCGCAAGAAACTGCGCAAGAAGATTGTCCGAGGTCTTGGTGAGTCCCAGGTGGCATTCCCCCTTCGCACGCAGCCCGCTCATCGTCCGTCCGTCGCCCGAGCAGCCAAGTCGGCCGGGAAGGAGAGCGTTGCGATGCAGTGGGGGCACGACGGCTTCGTCGAGCGCATCGTCTGCGGCGAGAAGAAGATGCTCGAAGGGTGGCCGAAGCACATCCTCTTCGGCGAGCTGTGCCGGATCCCCGGCGGTCTGACTCCCATGCAGGAGCTGCTCGACCTGTGGAACTCCGGGACGCTGCGGTGGCGCGATGCGACGCAAGAGGACCTGGACAACGCACGGCGCGACCCGCAGAGCGTCCTCCCGAACACTCCCCTGCCTGCGCGCCGTCCGCACACGCCGCCGCCGTCTGACGCAGCGTGGGTCGTCGGTACGTTCGCCACGTTCGCGACGAACCTCGACGTGGTCATCCGCTGCAAGACGCCGCCTGCGCGTGCTGCGAGCCCGTCCGACTCGTCCGCCCCGCCGCCTGCGAAGCGTCGCCGTGTCGCCAAGCCCGACAGCGACGCAGGTACGTCGGAGCCGCTTCCGCGCATCGGTCAGCGTCGGGACATCAACACGGGCCGCGTCCGTCGATTCCGAAACCGGCTGAACGGCGTGCAGACGTCGCGATATGTGATGCAAGACGATTCTGCTCCCGGGGGCTCCCTGCCGTTGGACGACGATCTTGGACGGGCACTGGAGAGGGGCAGTGTGGTCGTGTCTGGCGTGCGGGAGGCATTCTTGGGGCTCTAGGTAAACATCTTGATTGCCACGCTACGATACATGTCAGCTCTCGTTCACGGTCCCCAAGGCCGTCTTTGTCGAAACGCAGGACGTCGTGCCGTGCGCAGGCGCGAGTGCTGCTTCCGGACGGTCGCCTCGGACCAAGAACCGGTGGAGGGGAGCGGTCGAAGAGGTGGAGCGTGCCGTGCATCCGGACGGCCCTCCGAGGCTGGTTCAGCCCGCAACCCGGCTTGCTGGTGTGCGAATCTCGAAGCCGAGAGCGTCAGAGGACGCGAGGGCATCTAAGCGAGGAGGTTAGCGCGAATAGTCGAGACGCGAGGGCACCACAGCAAGCGAGGGAGCTCGGTGCGCGTTTGTCCGTGTTTGTCTTAACTCTCCTCCCTCTCTCGTGCACGACCTCCTCTCCACTCGCCCGCTGCTCTCTTCCGCCCTCTCGCCGTGTACCAATACAACGCACCTGAGATGTGAGTGTCACGTACCTTCTGTCGTGGGCCGAGTCCGTGTCGGGGATGTTCGCGTCGAGCGGCAAGCCCGTGCGGTTTCCTCAACTCGTGACTGTTCCCGCCGTTCGAACGAGCAGTATGACACGGTGGAGGCTCGTGGCAGTCGATTCTGCGTTTCCGTGGGCTTGACGAGACCCTTGAGCTCGACTTGCTCCCGGGCATCGAGACCGCGGCTGGCTTCATGCCGCGCTTTCGACTTGCACGCTTTCTAGCTCCCGGTCATTTCTCGACGGCATGCGGTATGTCCTTGGCCCAACAACGCCAAAAGCTCTTCCACAGGCTAGACTTTCGTCACCGCTGGCCGAGGTCTATCCGTACCTGAGAGGAGGCAATGTCAGTGAGGAACGACAGAAGAGCGCAGTTGACGTACGAAGCATTCTTCGTGCGCCCGGGTGCTGATTCGCATCCCCGGCTCCGGCGAGTTGCCTTGATGTGTATACGCCGGCTGGCGCCATATGCTGTCTACGAGAGCGCGTCCGCTTGCACGGGCAAAGATGATGTTCTCGGCCTCCAGCTGCAGGCTTCTCCAGGGAGCGCGCACGCTGAGATGTTGCCCGCGGAGAAGACGGGGCACCTATTACTGGGAATGCGTCGGGAACGTACTACGTTCATGTTGCGGCGCATGGCAGCGGTGCAGTGCTCCCGAGTCCGGCGAGCTGTTTGATTATTCAGTGGGGATATCGAGACATGTCAGAATGACGTACATACGCTGAGTTGTGGCCTGGCGGAGTCTTCGAGACTCAGACTGTCTGCGGGAGCTCGAGATCTGGCCGTGCCATCTCGCTTCATGTCGTCTCGGCGGCGCAAATGCGACAGCAGCGGCGGACGTGTTTCTGCGCGAGTTCAGCGCGGTGTCACGCCAGCTGGCGGGGCTGCGAGAAGGAGTGCACCGCGTGACACCCGCCAGCTAACGGCTTGCGGAGGATCTGGGCAGGAGGAGGCCGTGGTGGGAGGGCAGGAGCCAGAGGCCGCACTAGAGCGTGATGAGGACCGATACCGGAAGGGGGAGTAGAGTACACTGTAACAGTAGAGCAGACGTCAGCGAGCAATCCAAAGCGCATACACAGACTTACCGGGAGGGCGCACAGTAGCGGAGATGCAGCGGTACTCGCTCTGCCTGCTGTAGGTGCCCATAAGACAAACATTCGCGCTGCAACAGGAATGGCGTCCGCGTGTGCCGCCGCATGCGAGGCGAGATCCGGCGCAGGGGCGGGCTGCGTGAGGCGAACTTGAAGGTGGGCTGTGTTGGCGGGGGCGGACTCGAGGCTGCTGCGTGCACGGACGGGGACAGAGCAGCAGGCGATCGTGTGGAGCTGCCGTCACGGTCGAGCGACGACGAGGAGGTCCGTCGCGAGCAGCGTCGACGTCCGTGTCGCGTCGCGCGTTTTAGTCACGGGACCGCGGGAGGTCCGCGCCGCGGACCGCCGGCTCCCCGCGCACATCCGTTTGCACAAGTGGGAATCTCTTGCGCACTCGCCTCGACGGCCGCCGCACCATGACCAGCGTTTCCCACCTCTCCCTCCTACCACCATGTCGCCAATCAGGACGGTGAGCTCGTCGCCGTGCACAGCGAGCACCGCAGCATTGACAGTGAGCGCAGCAATGGACACGCCTCATCCGTTTCGTAGCCGCGGAGACGGCGCAGGTACACATCGGTGAACCTGTAGACCCCAAGCTTGACGGTGCGTCTCTCGTCTTGCGTCGTACTTGCGCGTGTAGGCTTATCTGCACGACAGTCGGACTCGCGTTTCACCAGAAGAAGCCCATCAAGGCGTACGAGATTGTCGGCTCTGCGCTCGACCCCAGATCTCAGGTCACGAAGAACGTCCTGACGGTGAAGGAGCTCCTCGCACCTCTGTCGCGTGAGGAGGTTGGCCTTGTGCGCTGCTTGGGTCTCAATTACGCCGACCACGCAGTGAGTAACACGTACGTTCCCTTTTACGCGCCTTCTTGACCGATGCGCGTCCTCGAAGGCGGAGGCAAACCTGGCCAAGCCCACGTACCCCGTCCTCTTCTACAAGCCCGTCAACTCCCTCATTGGTCCGGACGTCCCCATTAATATTCCGAAGCACGTGCAACCTGTGGAGAAGCACCTGCCCGACTACGAGGTCGAGTTGACCGTTGTCATTGGCAAGGCCGCGAAGAACGTGTCTGAGGCCGACGCGCTGGACTACGTTCTTGCCTACACTGCTGGAAATGATGTATGGCCCTTGCATGTCAACTTCGTTCATGTTCCTGACACCCGATGCAGATCTCGTTCCGATACCACCAAATGGCGGTCTCGCAGTGGAACTTCTCCAAGGGCTACGGTAAGTCCTAACAGACACCCTCCCGTCACGTTTCTTTCCACGGTGGCTACGACCTGTGCGAGATGGCCTCTACACCAGTGGTCAAAATCCACTTGTGTAGGGTAGCGGTCACCGATTCATCACTGGGAGATGAACCCATATGCATTCTTGTTCTGACTGAACCTTTTCGGTG
Source organism: Lentinus brumalis (assembly GCA_001792895.1). Taxonomy (NCBI): domain Eukaryota; kingdom Fungi; phylum Basidiomycota; class Agaricomycetes; order Polyporales; family Polyporaceae; genus Lentinus; species Lentinus brumalis. The sequence continues at coordinate 284,755 of MARA01000030.1, read as the reverse complement.
ATGTCCTGACCATCTACCTTAGACAATACGACGCCAATCGGCCCCTGCCTCGTTGCCGCCCATGCCATCCCTGACCCTCAGAGAGTCCCGCTGAAGACCACAGTCAACGGCAAGGTCCTCCAGGACGGAACCACAGCGTGAGCACCCTGTCTTTCCGCCGCTCGCTCTCGATCGTTGACCTGCTGGATACACTCAGCGACCAAATTTTCAACGTCCGTCAGACTATCGCCTTCCTCTCGCAGGGCACGACGCTTCTCCCGGGGTCCATCATCATGACCGGCACGCCCAAGGGCGTCGGCTTCGTCAAGAAGCCGCCGCAGTTCCTCAAGGACGGCGACGACGTGACCGTCTGGATCGGGAACGGTATCGGCACGCTCGTCAACCCGGTGGTCGAAGAGCGCGGGAACGAGAAGGCGAAGCTCTGATGCAGGCTTTGCCGGGGGTTATAGAGGTGTATGTAGGTGCCACGCCGTGCGAGGGCGGTTCTTCAAGGTTAAAACGAGCCGCTGAGTGATCATGCCTATTCTTGTATACTCGCTGAACGTCTATTCTGGCCCGGGCCGCATGTCGTTGCTTGATTTCGATCATCTAAATGACCAACACGCTCGGAACATCTCATGAGGCTGCAGACGACACGGAGGAACTTATCCAGTAAGATGCGTACATGCGTTGACTTTGAATTTCCTCTCTGCGAGTTATGTGGGTGCCGTTCGGCAGTGGTCTCTGGTCGCTGTAGTTGCTCTTAAGGGTATGTCCGACCTGCCTAGGCTCATATGAACTGGTAAGTATCGCTCTATCCCTGACCAGCACGGTCCCAACTCACTTCAGCTGGCACTCACGTAGCGCTTGTGAAGCTTCCGTGGCTTTTCTCATGCAATCCAACGGTCCTGCAAGTTCCACGCATACAAACTCGTGCGTCCAAGCGGTTGATCCGCAACAGAGTAGGACTTGACACCGGGTGCAACGTCAGGCCGACTTGTTTGCATGCGCCCGAGTTCACATTAGAACTGGCTCTCATCGAGTTCCGAAGCTGGGCTGCGCTTACCACGCCTACGTTCGCAGCGACCCATCATACCTCCCCGCGGACACGAATATGGGAACGGGACCGTACTTGCCAAGCACGTTCTCAACACCGTCGCTCGCGGTCCCTCATCCCTTGACGCAACCCAGGTCCCGGCATCGTGCCGATGAATCCCTGCTCTCACACCGCCATGGTCGGGAGCTCACGCCCAGGAGCATCGTCGGCCGCAAGACCGCCGTCCTAGATCGACACTGGCTATATAAGCCCTGGCCCATGTTTCCTGACCCTCGGCCTGGTCGCTCCACTCAGACAAGGTCAAGCTCCGTCGACAAGATGAAGTGGTCCCTTCTCTCTCTGCTCCCCATCCTCCTCGCCACCATCACATATGCAGCGCCTTCGGCCCCCGAGGCGCCGCAATGGCGGTTCGACCTGAAGAACGTGACTTCCGGTATCGTCGCGCTCGAGGCTATCGTCGTCTCGCCGAGTCTCGTCGTTATGTTCGACCGCGCCTCGGACGACCCGCTGCAGATCAACGGCCACTCCGCATGGGGCGCGCTGTGGAACCTGGAGACGAGCACCGTCCAGCCGCTCGACGTCCTGACCAACTCGTTCTGTGCGAGTGGGGCGCTGCTCAGTAACGGCACCATGGTGCGTCCGTCGATCGCCCGACTCTATTGCTAACTGAGTCGTCTATGTAGGCCAGTCTCGGAGGTGACCCCCGCGGCTTCCCGGGCAACCCCGCCATCCATCCTGGAAACCAGGCCATCCGTATCTTCGAGCCTTGCGCATCTCCGACCGGGGAGGGCTGCACGCTCTTCGAGGACCCGGCGACGCTGCACTTGCTCGCGAAGCGCTGGTACCCGTCTTCTATCCGTATCTTCGACGGCAGCCTCATGATCATCGGCGGCACGCACGTCAACGCCGCGTTCTACAACATCGACCCGGAGAACAGCTTCGAGTTCTTCCCGCCCAAGGAGGACACGGTGCGTCCGTCGGCTTTCCTCGAGAGGAGTCTCCCGGCGAACCTGTTCCCGCGGTGCGTACATCCGTTCTCACATCCACTTGGCAAGCTGACTGGCGTCCTTGCAGTGCATTCGCACTCCCTGACGGGCGCGTGTTTATGGTCGCAAACAACCAGTCCATCATCTACGACATCGAGACCAACACCGAGACGATCCTCCCCGACATCCCGAACAACGTCCGCGTCACGAACCCCATCGACGGCTCCGCGATCCTCCTCCCGCTCTCCCCGCCCGCCTACACCCCCGAAGTGCTCGTCTGCGGCGGGACGCAGACGGACCCCATCGACCCCTCCCTCCTCTCCTCCCAAACGCCCGCGACCTCGCAGTGCTCCCGCATCACCCTCACGCCCGAGGGCATCGCGAAGGGCTGGGAGGTCGAGCACATGCTCGAGGCGCGCACGATGCCCGAGCTCGTGCACGTCCCGAACGGCCAGGTGCTCATCGCCAACGGCGGCCAGTCCGGCTTCGCGGCGATCGCGACCGTGCAGGACCCGATCGGGAACTCGAACGCGGACCACCCCGTGCTCGTGCCCTCGCTCTACACCCCGACCGCCCCGCTCGGGCGGCGCATCAGCAACGCGGGCATGCCGAGCTCGGGCATCGCGCGGCTGTACCACTCGAGTGTCACGCTGACCCCGCAGGGCAATTTCCTCGTCGCGGGGAGCAACCCGAACGCGATGACGGTCGTCGGCGCGAACGTGACGTTCCCGAGCGAATTCAGGGTGCAGACGCTCGACCCGCCGTTCGTGTTTGTGGAGAGGCCGAAGCTGCTGAACGTGCCCAAGAAGCTTGCGTTTGGCAAGCGGGTGACCGTGCCCATCTCGCTTCCGAACTCCCTGGCTCGTCCGGGGGCGAAGGTGCAAGGTAAGTACTGCATCCCTGTGGTCGTATGTCGTGCACGGTGCTGATCTGTTCGTGCGATCGAACTAGTCGCGTTGATGGACCTTGGGTTCTCGAGCCACGCCTTCCACTCCAGTGCGCGCCTTGTCTTCATGGACGCGACCATCTCGCCAGACCGCAAATCGCTCACGTTCGTCACTCCCCCGAACGGCAAGGTCTACCCCCCAGGTCCGGCAACAGTCTTCCTGACCGTCAACGACGTTACCAGTGAGGGTGCATGGGTGATGATGGGCAGCGGGAACTCCCCGCCGACCCTCGAGTAAGGCAAGACGCGGTCGATTTCCCATTGTACTGTATCCATAGCTGCGCCAACTTTTTATTCATAGTACGACAACTATCTCTCTTTTATGATGCCTCGGGCTCCGCCGCCGCCGCTCTATACCGCCCGTGCCAAGAAAAACGTCCTCCTGCTCCTACTCCTGCTCCTGTTCCTCAACAAGCTGAACATGCGAAATCGCGATTTAAACCGACGACGAGATTATAATCTACACTAAGGGATACACGTCTGCTATACAACCACCATTCCACCAGGTACATACGCTACGTACACGCCGACATTTTGCAACTATTAGGGTTCGCGGAATGGTGTCCCAGGCCCAGGGAGACGGATGAAAGAGAAGAGCATGGACAACAACACAGTAAGCACAAGCGCACCGAGACCGCCTGGGCACCCCCGAACTACTCCACTGCTTGCTACTGCAGCGGGTCGAACCGGGGCTGCTGCCCCTGCATCCCGTAGTTGACGGTCATCCCCTGCTGGTTGAACTGCTGCCGCATGATCTGGTCCATCATGGCCAGCTCGTCCGCGGAGAAGTCGAGGTGCATCGACGCGCTCTGCCCCTGCGCCCGCGCCTGTGCCTGCACCTGCGGCTGGACCTGCGACGAACCCGAGACCTGCCGCTGCTGTTGTTGGTGCATGTGCGGCGGGTTCGGGTTGAACGGCGGCACGTCGACGTCGGGATACCCCGTGCCCGGGGCGATCGCGAACTCCGGCAGGCCAAACGACATGTATGGCCGGTTCGAGAGCGGCTGGCCGGACAACATGCTCATGTCCATCCCGCCCAGCCCGAACTCCATATCGACGTCCTCAGGTATGCGTGACAGTCCATCCGAGCTCAGCGGGAAGGTGTGTGGGTTGTAGACGGGGCCGGGGGAGGAAGTAGATGTCGACGCTTGTTGAGACATGGGATAGACTGTCACACCCTCGCGAGGGTTCCAGTCTGGCGAGTAGGAGCCGGAGCCGATGAGAGTGTAACGGCACTGGTCGTGGAGGGCGTCAAGGTTGGTGATCGTAGTGGCGAGCGACTGTGCGTCTGCTGCAGCTTCGGAGGACGACACGCCGTTGCTGGGGCCTGCAACGCCGGGGTAATGCGAGTACTCAACCTTGGGCTGGCCCTCCTGGCTGGTGGATCGAGGCAAGATGTCCTTCGGCTCCAGTGTACGCATGAGCAGACGAGGTCGGAGCTGTTCGTGCAGCAGATTGGACAGGATATTCGCGACCTCGTTCGCACACTCGAACGACTTCCCGGCAATGAGCAGGTACCGGATGCACTGCTCGGCCTGGGAGAGCGCAGTCGTGAGTGCAACCCGGCCGAGCCGCGGCCCGGACGTCGCCTGAACCGCGGAGAGAATGAAGGACGTCCCCGCGCAGTAGATGACCTGCATGAGCGTGATAGGCAGGTACCGGAGGGTGTACTTCTCGTGCCAGATGCCGAGCAGCAGCATGATGTTGTCGCTCGCCCGGTTGCACAGCTATGTCTATCAGTCAGCCTCCGTCGATCAACGGGAGCAGTAGACGTCCTCACCTTGACGTGGTCGATCTCCGGGCCCGACCCAGCTGACTTTGTCCGACGGTAGAATGGTCGGTGGAGGAGGAGGAGCGTCCACCAGTATGCGAGGTGCAGCATGAGGCGGTGTGGGAGAGCGTTCGGTCGGCTCGCAGCAGTCAGGTCGACCTCGGGCGCCAGGGAGTCCTTCCAATTGTTCAGTTGGATACTGTAGCACGTCAGCAGCGCGCGAGAGAAGTAGCGTAGTGGCCGCTTACTCTAATTCGCTGACGATCTGCAACGCTCCTTCTCGCTTTGACCCAGTCCCGAGGCCGTTCCTGTCGATAGTATTAGCCCACGCGGATGACGAATACGCGAGACGACCCACAAGAAGTCGAAGATCCGCCTCGAGATAACCATCAAGTCGCAACTCGCCGCGAACGTCCGCACGATAAAGCTCGGCTGCGGCGGCATCTTGCTCGGCGCCCAGTACCACGCGTTGTTGTCGATCTCGCTCCCGATGTACGGCACCGGGAACTGGCGGTCCTTCTTGTGCGGGACGAGGGAGCACTCGCGCCCGACGTACAGCGACCACAGGATGTCCTGCGAGTAGATCGACCAGTACGCCCAGTTGCGGTCGTACATGTCCGCCTCCGTGATCAGCCCGGACTTGACCCACGACGAGCAGTCCGTCTTCAGCCCGACTGGAGGGAAGCTTAGCTGTTGTCAACAACGACGGGATCTCCACACTTACGAGCTTGACTGACGCGACCAGCCATACCTGCGCCAGAGTCAGCAAGCGATCGGAGAAATCCAGCGCGCCGACGTACCAAAGTACAGATATCCCAAGCTCTGCTCGCCGCACGTCGAGTGGAAGAGCGCGAGCGTCCCCAGCCCCGTGACGAGCGCGATCGTCGGCTTCTGCGCATCCCCCTCGATGTAGCTCTTCGCCTTCGACGCGAACATGCGTCTGCACCGGATGTCCTTCACAGCAGGGTCGTCCGTGAACGCCGTCGCGAGTGCGAGCGCAGAGTTGTGGAGCATCGGACTGTAGTGTGCGGCCCTCGGGAGCGGGGCGCCCGGTGGAAGGCTCAGCGCACGGTGCATGTCGCGCAGGAAGAGTTCGGGGACGATCCGCAGGCTCCAGCACTGGCAGAACTTGAGCAGGATGTCCAGTATTCGGTCATGTTCCGCGCGAGTGAGAGGGACCTCGTGGGGCAGGTAGCGCGCCCAGTCGAAGTATGTTGAGGACGGTGCGGCGTGAGACGGTTCCGGTGATGCAGAGCCTTTTGCGTCGGTCGTGGCTGGTGAGGATCGCTGTGCGCCTAATCGCCACACAGACGTCGGGCCGTGGAATTCGAGGTCGGTGTCTTGCAACTGTGTGGAAACGCATGAGCAACCGGAACCAACGAACCAGATAGGGCCTTCTAGCGCTGCCCGAGCGGCGTAAAGCATGACCTCCCTGCACGTCCGCTATCCTCCAGCGATTCGCCGGCTATGCCTCGCCAGCCTCGACAGACCGAGGCCCTTCTCCCGCGAGGGTGCGCAAGCGGTGCCAATGCGGGGTACCAGACTCTGCTCGCGGTCACACCCGTCATGCAGACGGGCGGTTCATTACATCGTACGAGGACGTCGCAAACACTATGAACGTGTGTCCGACCGTCGCTCTGGATAGCCACAACGCGGCAGTGCTCGCGAGTGCAGCGAGTATCGCAGAGCGTATGCAGCACTACAACAACCCTCTACAAGCGTGAGGTCGATCCCGAAGGTGCGAACTGATGCCGTCAGAAATGGTTATAAGGCGGGAACAAACGGGACAACGCGCCTGGGCTAGGCCGGCGAGTGTGCACAATTCTCAAAAGACGATTGCAGCCGCATCGAATCGATGGTCATGAACTAGCACGACAGGCATACCAGCGTTTCGAGGCGACAGATCTACGCCGCGCAAGGATACATTTTGCCCTGTTTGAGAGCGCGATCGGCCGAGATGTTACCTTGCAGCCTGAAAGCTGGCCGAAAGGTACGCTCGCGCGGCGAGTTGCCCTTTGGCGGGCCTCTCAAAGCGCTATGATGCCTGTCGTGTAGGAGCAGCTGCGTGCGTCGTCAGTTAACCCACTGCGAGTGGATTGGCGCCCGATATCATCCCCAGGTGACCAATGTGGGCGATGCTAATCCGAGAGTGTGTCTGCCTCGACTCACCGAGGCCTCACAACCCTCGAGCGCAGTGAGAGTGCGCGCGTGATGTGGGGTAAGAAGCATTGCGTGTGGGGTAGGCCGCGATGCGTAACAGGGACACAGGCGACACCGCAGCCCACGACGGAGATCGGAGACAAGCGATGAGAGAGAAAGAAACAGAAGACTTGAAGCAGAAACGGGACGGAACAGAAACGTACCAGGAGATGTTTCGTCGGGGAGATGAGGGTGTCGATGTCTGAGTCGCTGTTGGAAGAGGAGGTATTGCCGCCATCGGTGGAGATTTCGACTTCTACGGAGTCCGGCCGTGGCAGGGAGGGGTCTCGGGCGAGGTCGGACGAAGCAGGAGGAGAGGGTCCGCCGTGATTCCGGCGGCAATTCTCGAGGTCTGCCTGGAGATCTTTGACCTTTGCCTCGAGGGCGCGGATGTAGTTCTCGAGAGACTCGAAGTGCTGTTGTGTGCGGGCTTTCTTTGCGGTTTCCTTGCCCCAGGTGCACTGAGAGAGACAGAGAGCAAAGCAGAGGACGCGAGCAGAGAGCGAGAGTTCAGAGTCAAGCCAGCAGTATGAGATGAGAAACCGAGCGAACGAGACAGGACAGGAGCAAGGGGCATGAGAGGAGGATATGGATATCCAAGCAGACAACGCACCTCTGATGCACGACCCGCCTTCTCGCACGGCCCACAGACGGGTGTCCGCCCATCACACTTGGATTTGCTTCGTCGATGGCTGGGCGTGAGTGGGAACGAAGGACGCGGGTATGGCGCTGCTCACCGTTTCCTGCAGTGGCTGCAGGCCTGCTTTGCGTAAGTTCCACGGCCTGATGGAACGGCGGTATCATGCTTCGCACGTTGCTTGCCGTCCTTCATGATACCTGCGAGACGATGCGGGGTAGACGGAGAAGAGGCGGAAAGAAAGACAAGCTAAGCTCAGACTTGGGCACGCGCAGTCTCTCTGCGATAAGATTAGATCCCACCCCGCGCCGAATCGCCGATGCGTAATCGGACACGATCGACTCGCGCGTCGGCCGGACGCCGCCTTCCAGCACGCCCGCTCGCACTACGACTGTCCACGCCGCCCTCTGCAAGCACACTCGCCTCCTCTGTCCGTCTCCTCTCACGGCCCTCTACTGCACCAGCCTGTCCCGTCCTCGCCCTCCGCTGCTCTTCCAAGTATGCTCCGCCGTGCATCCGGAGTGCGACGCTGCCTGCGTCCGCCGTCAGAATGGAGGCGAAGGGACGCAGATGTTGGATACACACCGTGTAGTAAGCCTTGAATGCATTCAATCTTCGTGCCACCGTTCCCTCCGCGTCTTCTCTCCTGTGTATGCTGTCAGCGTCGTCGCAGGCAGGCAAGCCCGCATCCCGTCTCGCTCGTCTGCACCCGCCGCCATCTATGCGCGCACAATGACGCGTCTTCCCGGGAGCGCACACGAGGTACGTCGACCAAACAGCCACAGTTCCCCGGTGCCCCCGAGGCCGCACGACCCGTAGCACGTCCTCTCCAAGACAATCCTCGCCTCCCCCGTGCTCCGAGTCGCCTCTCTCGCAGCAAGAGGTTCGACGCAAGGTGCGCTTCGTGGCACACACTACACCTCGTCCCGCACCGACTGGCCATACAGCCGTTTCCGCGCTCGTACGCATCTCCAGACGCGTCGTACGCGCATGCAGCTCCCGGGAACAGCGTGCGTCGCTCCCCGGTCGACGTCAACGTCATGCCCGGAGACCGCACAGATCTGCCCCCGGCTCGCTCCCAACGCCATCCAATCTGCGGTCTACTCACGGGCATGTGAAGAAGAGAAGCGACGGCAGGATATCGGGCAAGGGCCGGTACAGGAAACGACAACTCACATGCACGTCGTGCCCCGAACGCACGGTATGTATCTCCGCCAGTTCGTTCGTCTGCGCTCACACGACGTCCACAGAAAGGCGTAGCACGCCTCCATCGACTGCACGCCGCCGCACGCTCGAACACCGCCTGAAGATCGCTCAAAAGGCGTCCCCACGCCCTGGCCAGTGAACCGACTCGCTCTCGTCGCGGACGCCCGGGTTGGTGCATGACCGCTCCACGACAGTACCCGCGCTATGCAAGGCCGTCCGACCGACCACACTCACCAGCTACCACTCACGCCGGTTCGGTGTTCGAGCGCACGTTCGGACGTCCGAAGAGCTCGAGGAGGGACCGCCGCGGGGACGGCACCTCGCCAGGCACCGACCGGGACACCCGCGACTCCGGTAAGTCTCGCGGAGACAGCCCGCTCTGATGGACCCGACTGACGACTGCATGCCGACAGGACGGGGACACGCACTCGGGGCACGTCGTCGGCGCACCTCCTCGCCATGCAGCCAGGTCCGACGCCAGCATACAAGAGGGAGACTCACGCAAGTGCCGCCTCCGCGCACGGGCGGGCTTCGTAGCTGTAGCTGCAGCGTACTAACACGGGCAAGCATCAGCACGGCATGTCGCGCAGCCAGGAGGGGACGTTACTGACTTACCGGGTGTGAGGCGCACGGTATGATGGGCAGGCTGTTCCTGCTCGGAGCGGAGCGGTTCGGTCGGTCTGCAGGCAAGACCCCGAGGCGGCGTGTCAGTTACGGCACGGCCAGCGGGAGACGACTCGCCCGCCCCGTGTCCTGCAGCCGACGCTGTCCGACCGGGTGCAAGTCAGCATTCGGTCGGGCATGAGAGAGCATGATGCTGCGTACCAGATGCGTGAACGGGCTGCGAGGCACGCAAGCTGCGTCAGTTAGGGCTGCGACGCGGTGCCGGATCGGCCGTACCTCTGAGCTGGGCCGCACACTTGCACTAGTACGGCGGCGTTCTGACGACGTGAGGCTCGGCCCTGGGACGGCTCCTGGGACGGACGAAGTCAGTCGCGCCGGCTGGCAAACCAAGACAGGACTCGGACTCACCGACGAGCATGACAAGCCGCCGTCGCAGTGCCGGGATCTTGCGCACCAAGCGTCCACCTTCGATGCCGGCTCTGTCGCACAACACGGACGGGCGCGTGCTTCAGACCGCACAGCGGGACGGACAGCGGCGAGGCGGTATCGGGGCGCGTCGGTTGTACGCTGTGGGACGGCGAGTCAGCCGGTGAGAGGCAGGAATGACCGGGGACGTGATAGTATACGGACATGCGCACTCGAACGCGGGAACGTCCCGGCGGTGGAGTCCGAGCGATGCACGAGCACCTTGCTGGCTGCTTGCGGTGGATGTGTGAGCACGGCTGTGACGCAGACAGAAATGTACGTTACTCACGGCAATATATCTCGTTCCTTCGGTGGCAGGAGTGCGAGGTCGCATCTGTTCTGTATCGAGATTAGTTAGTAGCATAGTTTGGCAAGGGTGGGCCGCGTGCCTGGTGACGTCGGTCGCACGACATGCTGGGAAAGACTTGTGAGTGAGTACGAGGAGGAGGACGCCGGAGCGTGGAATACGCACCTGGGTTCGGACCGTGACGGATATCCGAAGCTGCAAGCAGCCCGCGGTGCCTCCAGGGCCGCCGCCTCACAATACGGTCTATAGAACCAGTACTAGTCAGCACAGGATGTGTAAAATACTACTGAATCGACGTACCCAATCGACGAAACGAGCTCGAGTATGGGGCCGGTGATCGGAGTGTCGATCGGTCAATCCAGCACCCCGAGAGCGAAGCAGCGGGGTGCGGGCAACCAGCGTTGAGACCGTCGAGAGCGTTGAGAGCGTGATGCTCAACGTGGTAAGTGACGGCGACGACGAGTGGAGATACGAGGTCCGGAGGATGATGAGGCAGGGGAGAGGAACTCCGTGTCGGACATTGGTCGAAGTCGACAGGTTCTTATAGCCATGCGGAGCACAAAAGAGCCGCAATCTCCGAGCCGTACAGCAGCCAAACAAACAGCGGCAGGACCTGCCACGTCATGAGGACGACGGCATGGCTCGGAGCGAGCGGCGGGTGGGACTCGGACGAGGACACGGGTCCCCACCGTATCCTGCAAATACGACGTTTCCAGGGCTGATTGAGCACCTGCTCTTGGGCGTCGTTTGGGCCAGACTCGCTTGGCTAATTGGGCGGCTGATAGGCGAGAATCGCGTCCGTGTTGCAATTACGGCGGAGGATTCTGTGCGACGGGGACGGAGGAGCACATCCACGCTGTTGCGCGTGTTCTGCCCGGTACTTCTCACAGTTGGGAAAGAAAACCGGCGTGACGTTTGTACATGTGTGGTGTAAAGCTCTGCTACTGCCAACGGGCGTTGACTGGACTTCCTCCGTGGCCGGAGCGTAGGCAGGATGTGGTGACTAGAGCTGTAACTCCGGGAAGTCAGTTCTAGCCTTGAGTCGCGCTCCCGGAGCATCACAATAGCCTGTATAACGTACCATACACTGCTGAATATTATTGGCTCCCCCTCCATTGCGTTCGACGCGTGAGTCATGACTGGGAGAGGAGGAAACGCGTCCGGTGTTTCCTGCACGTGAGCGTGTCAGCGCGTAGGCGCCGATCTGTGGCTGTCGCGCTCCGGCTCGCATCCTGTCTTCCCGCAATTACGGCTGCCCTCCCGGACACGAACACTTCCTGAAATTCTTCTGTAGTGTGTGCGTTATAATTTGATTGTTTTTGGAAGCTCAGGCAGTAGGTCTATGCATAGATATCGATCTCATTCAACTCCAGCAATACATTCTGGCATGACCGTTAGGGCTCCCTAGACATTGTCAATGCCCCGGCTCAGTCTGTATATGGCTCATGACCACAGAGCACACATCAATGGTAGTCTACTTTTTTGAGGCTCGAGAATTGCTGCTTCCAGGCATTGGCCAAGGTCTAATGCATGCCTGGCGGCCTCCGAGTCTGAGCGCGCTCAGTGGTCTTGTTATGATGCGGACCTTGTGAATTTCCCATCCCAATATACGTACCCGGTCCGTACTGCTGTCTTGCTGTATTTGTTACCGAAAAGCACTGATTCCCCCGTGCCTTGCTGCAGATTTTGCCCATTCAGTAGCCAGCTGCCCATTAATCTATCATCCTAAGAAAACATCCCCGAAGCATTCCAACTGAGTATGCATGCATGCTACACTCATGAATACTTCTGCGGCATGAGAGCGACAGTAAACTAGAGGAGGGTAGTCTCCTGAATCTGTGACACAAATTGAGGGCAGTGCCCAAGCGAATGATGCCACAACCACGCGGCATCAAGGGTTATTGAGCGCTGTGAGCAGTCTAAGCTCCGGGCGACATGGCTGGTATTCTCAGTGGTTACTCCTCAATGCCATACAGCTCTCATTTCCTTGGCACCTGGGGTACAACCAGCAGGCTAATATGTATACTGCAGAGCTACACTGCACTTTCATAGGGCTCCTCGGGGACTCCCATTTCCTGGAGACATCGCAAGTCACATCATTGTAGTTCTCATGTCCCAGTACCGAGACATGATGTGATCCGGGGACATACACGTAATTGATGCCAAGTCGCTCTTGAACTAAGAGTTGAATATACAGTGAGGGCTGAAGCATGAGGCTTTGACCGCAAACTGGATGTGTTTGAATGCCCTCGGGCCTCACATTACTATCGGCCTTCTTCTGAGCTCTCGTAACAAGAGGGCTGGTATAACGGAGTCGGAATATCTTTGAGCGGGCATGCATACAATGTGATGGCAGTGGCTAGTAACCGTCAGCTCGGATCGCTTGCACTCGGCTGCACGATCATTCAACTTCGTCCGCCTGGGAGCCGCCGAGATGCCCGCGGCACGGAGCCTAGACTCAGTCGGTCCAGGGAGCCAGCGAGCCGCTCGGTCTTCCCTCACCCTTCCCACCACCGTCCCCGTCCTGTCGCAGCCCTGTCTGTCGATGACTGCAGTCCGACCGGCAACATGTTCTGCGGTAGCCTTCATCTCCTCAGATCAAGAATCCCGCTGTCATCAGAGTCTCCCTCGCCGCCAGCTCAGAGCTTTTGATGTGTGCTGCTTAGTATCTTGGATGTGGTTGGGACCTGGAGGCTGGAACAGTGTATCTGATAGTCTGGTGAGTCCATCGCAGTGCTCAGGTCTTCCCGGTCAAAGCTGATGATGTCCTCCAGTCGTCCTGGCGCATGCGACGATTATCAGAACGCTGAAGGCTTCCAGGCAAGCGGAGAGATGGAAAGACGGGAGGGTCAAGATCCCCGGTGTGTCTTCTTTCCACGCTGAGTTTTCCCAATGATCCAGTGCCCAAAGCAGCGATAGCACTCGCCGACACGATGGCCACGGTGGACGCACTGCGGCGGAGAGCCTGCGAAGACCTGTAAGCGATACAGGTCGCGGGGGTAGCTGAAGTTGAGACGTGAGCTTCCTCCCCGAAATCCTGCATCTCTCTTCACGAAGATTCCAGTTAGTGTCCTCACAAAGCAGAAGCGAGACCCGAATGTCGTTCAAACACCAGAGATAGCAGACAGGTGTTTCGTGAGTATATATTTGCCCCAGCTGTCCTCATGCACGGTACCAGATAGTATCGTGCAGCCGAGGGCATGGCGGGTTACTTAGCGGGTCTTCTCTCTGCGCAAGATATTCGGTGGGATGCCTTTACACAATCTCGCACACAATTCGGATAGGGGACATGGAGGACGGGCGGAGGAGGTCAGGACGAGGACATCGCGCTGGTCGAGGGCATAGGCGCCCGTGTGCGTGCCACCATGAAGAGCATTTCTGCGCGGTATGTGGGTGGGAGCTGCGGTAGCGTATGTAGCTTTTGTAGCGTAGCTCCTGTAGTCCATAGAAGAAATGCGACCGTCTCCCTCCCTCGAGAGCCCGAGTCCAGAGTGCCAGCCCATCCAGAGAGAACCCCATCGTCCCCTCGTCCCCCGTCGTCCCCCGTGTGGTATACGCCCCCCGTGTGGTATACGCCCCCCGTCGTCCCCCGTGTGGTATACGCCCCCCGTTGTGCTCAGAGTCAAGTGATCGATCTGGAAGATCCTCTGACGGTATCTCGCGATGCCCCGGGGTTGCGAGTGTGGCGGTGCGCCACGAGGCTACCGGCCGCCTGCGCGCGCACGAAATATATTCGGTAGCTACGACAGCGACGCGCCTCGTACCAGCAAGCTGCGAACGTCCGCACGACGGCACCGGGAACTGGCGGTCCTTCTTGTGCGGGACGAGCGAGCACTCGCGCCCGACGTACAGCGACCACAGGATGTCCTGCGAGTAGATCGACCAGTACGCCCAGTTGCGGTCGTACATGTCCGCCTCCGTGATCAGCCCGGACTTGACCCACGACGAGCAGTCTGTCTTCAGCCCGACTGGAGAGAAGCTTAGCTGATGTCAACAACGACGGGATCTCCACACTTACGAGCTTGGCTGACGCGACCAGCCATACCTGCGACGGAGTCAGCAAGCGATCGGAGACATCCAGCGCGCCGACGTACCAAAGTACAGATATCCCAAGCTCTGCTCGCCGCACGTCGAGTGGAAGAGCGCGAGCGTCCCCAGCCCCGTGACGAGCGCGATCGTCGGCTTCTGCGCATCCCCCTCGATGTAGCTCTTCGCCTTCGACGCGAACATGCGTCTGCACCGGATGTCCTTCACAGCAGGGTCGTCCGTGAACGCCGTCGCGAGTGCGAGCGCAGAGTTGTGGAGCATCGGACTGTAGTGTGCGGCCCTCGGGAGCGGGGCGCCCGGTGGAAGGCTCAGCGCACGGTGCATGTCGCGCAGGAAGAGTTCGGGGACGATCCGCAGGCTCCAGCACTGGCAGAACTTGAGCAGGATGTCCAGTATTCGGTCATGTTCCGCGCGAGTGAGAGGGACCTCGTGGGGCAGGTAGCGCGCCCAGTCGAAGTATGTTGAGGACGGTGCGGCGTGAGACGGTTCCGGTGATGCAGAGCCTTTTGCGTCGGTCGTGGCTGGTGAGGATCGCTGTGCGCCTAATCGCCACACAGACGTCGGGCCGTGGAATTCGAGGTCGGTGTCTTGCAACTGTGTGGAAACGCATGAGCAACCGAAACCAACGAACCAGATAGGGCCTTCTAGCGCTGCCCGAGCGGCGCAAAGCATGACCTCCCTGCACGTCCGCTGTCCTCCAGCGAGTCGCCGGCAATGCCTTGCCAGCCTCGACTGACCAAGACCCTTCTCCCGCGAGGATGCGCAAGCGGTGCCAATGCGGGGTACCAGACTCTGCTCGCGGTCACACCCGTCATGCAGACGGGCGGTTCATGACATCGTACGAGGACGTCGCAAACACTATGAACGTGTGTCCGAACGTCGCTCTGGATAGCCACAACGCGACAGTGCTCGCGAGTGCAGCGAGCATCGCAGAGCGTATGCAGCACCACAACAACCCTCTACGTCAAGCGTGAGGTCGACCCCGAAGGTGCGAACTGATGCCGTCAGAAATGGTTATAAAGCGGGAACAAACGGGACAACGCGCCTGGGCTAGGCCGGCGAGTGTGCACAATTATCAAAAGACGATTGCAGCCGCATCGAATCGATGGTCATGAACTAGCACGACAGGCATACCAGCGTTTCGAGGCGACAGATCTACGCCGCGCAAGGATACATTTTGCCCTATTTGAGAGCGCGATCGGCGGAGATGTTACCTTGCAGCCTGAAAGCTGGCCGAAAGGTACGCTCGCGCGGCGAGTCGCCCTTTGGCGTGCCTCTCAAAGCGCTGGGATGCCTGCCGTGGAGGAGTAGCTGCGTGCGTCGTCAATTAACCCACTGCGACCAGTGCATTGGCGCCCGGTATCATCCCCAGGTGACCAATGTGGGCGATGCTAATCCGAGAATGTGTCTGCCTCGACTCACCGAGGCCTCACAGTCCTCGAGCGCAGTGAGAGTGCACGCGTGATGTGGGGTAAGAAGCGTGTACAGAGGGCGCGCATGTGGGGTAGGATGGCGATGCGGGACATGGACAGGGAGACGGGCGACACCGCAGCCCACCTTGCGTATGTTGTGACGGAAATCGGAGACAAGCGAAAGGCGAGACATCTGAAAATAGACACAGGAACGGGACAGCGACGTACCAGGAGGTGTTTCGTCGGGGAGATGAGGGTGTCTATGTCGGAGTCGCTGTTGGAGGAGGAGGTGTTGCCGCCATCGGTAGAGATTTCGACTTCTACGGAGTCCGGCCGTGGTAGGGAGGGGTCTCGGGCGAGGTCGGACGAAGCAGGAGGAGAGGGTCCGCCGTGATTCCGGCGGCAATTCTCGAGGTCTGCCTGGAGATCTTTGACCTTTGCCTCGAGGGCGCGGATGTAGTTCTCGAGAGACTCGAAGTGCTGTTGTGTGCGGGCTTTCTTTGCTGTTTCCTTGCCCCAGGTGCACTGAGAGAGACAGAGAGTGAAGCAGAGGACGCGAGCAGAGAGCGAGAGTTCAGAGTCAAGCCAGCAGTATGAGATGAGAAACCGAGCGAACGAGACAGGACAGGAGCAAGGGGCATGAGAGGAGGATATGGATATGCAAGCACACCACGCACCTCTGATGCACGACCCGCCTTCTCGCACGGCCCACAGACCGGTGTCCGCCCATCACACTTGGATTTGCTTCGTCGATGGCTGGGCGTGAGTGGGAACGACGGACGCGGGTATGGCGCTGCTCACCGTTTCCTGCAGTGGCTGCAGGCCTGCTTTGCGTATGTTCCACGGCCTGATGGAACGGCGGTATCATGCTTCGCACGTTGCTTGCCGTCCTTCATGATACCTGCGAGACGATGCGGGGTAGACGGAGAAGAGACGGAAAGAAAGCTGAAGCTAAGCTCAGACTTGGGCATGCGCAGTGTCTCCGCGATTAGATTAGATCCTGCGTTATCTCGCGCGCCGTCCGCGCCGAATCTCCGATGTGCAATCGGAGACGATCGACCGGCGGGTGGCTTGGCTGGCGGGCCGGGGGGCGAGAGGGCGCCTGCGTAAAAGTTGGTCGCTGGCAATTTCTCGATTTGACTCCATCGCGTTATGGAAGAGGCGCGCAAATTGCGTCGGGGAGGGAGCCCCAGCCTCTGCCTCTTGCTCTCACCCGCCATCACGACCACGGCCTCAGCCAGCCAGCATGGCCCCGTCCCTCCCAGAGTCGCGGACCCCGTCCTGGGCCTCCACCGACGAGGCGAAGGAGAAGGTCCCCGCAGATGTTATCGAGAAGGGATCCATCGACCATGACGCGAAGACCCTTCCTCTTTGGAAGCGCGTTCTCATGGGCAATGCCAGCGCGCAGAACGAGACCAAACGTGCCATGGAGAGCCGCCATCTTACCATGATTGGTGAGCGCTTCCTGCTACCTACTATCTGATAACCCTCGGTCTTCTGAACTGCTCTTCGTGGCCGTGAAGCTGTCGGCGGAACCATCGGCACAGGAATCTTCTTGAGTGCGGGCTCGGTCAGTTAGCCCTTGTTAACCCCGATCACACGATACTGAATGCCGGCAGGCAATCGCTGTTGCAGGTCCCGCCGGTGCGCTGCTCTCCTACTTCACCGTCGGCGTTTACTGCTACGGTGTCGTCATATCCTTGTGAGTCTTTTGCTAGCTTGCTTCTATCTCGCAGGGGTCTAAGACGCGTACGCTAGGGAGAGATGGCTGCGTGGATCCCAGTGTCCGGATCATTCGCAACATACGGTTCGAGGTTCTTCTCACCTGCATTAGGATTCACCGTTGGTGCGTACGCTTTGCGCTCGGGAGCAGCTGTTTCTGTCTCTAACTTGTAGACAGGATGGAACTATTGGCTTCAATGGTTAGTGTGCAAACGTCTCGTCTACAATTAGACGCAACCTTGCTGATGTCGGTAATCGCCGGCCTTGCAGGGCCCTGTCCATACGTAAGTTCACATGCTCATGTCGCCTACTCTCCCACGTTTAACCACCACTTCTTCCCTTTAGCTAGTGAGCTTACGGCAGCCGCGGTAATCCTACAGGTTAGTTCATGCTCATCGCTCCCGTCGCGCTTCACTGACTGAAACCCTTCGCAGTACTGGGACTCGAGGATCGCGACGTGGCAATGGGCTCTCATCATCATCACGCCCATATTCCTCATGCAGCTCATCCACGTCCGCGTCTACGGTACGTCAATGTGTTGCCAGCACTTCACTGCACAGCATTCATCTCTTGATAGGCGAGTCCGAATACTGGTTCGCCATGATCAAGGTCGTCATGATCATCGTCTTCATCTTCGTCGGCCTCATCTACGACTGGGGAGGTGTGCACAACCATCCTGGCCCGGTACGTCCCCTTCGCGCCCTCTACCCCTCTACCCCTCCGCCAACCTTACGCCCAACGCGCCGCACAGGGCCTCTCCAACTTCCAAAATGGACAAGCGTTCATCGGCGGCTTCAGCGCGTTCGCACAGACCTTCGTCTACGCGTTCTACTCGTACGGCGGCGTCGAGCTCGTCTCTCTCGCTGCCGGCGAGAGCGCGTGCCCGCACAAGGCTGTCCCCCGCGCTGTCCGCGCGACCTTCTTCCGCATTGTCGTCTTCTACATCCTTACGATGCTTACGATCGGTCTCAACATCAACTGGCAAGACCCGACCTTGCTCAACGCTGCCTCTGGTGAGCTCAGTAGTATTCTGCGGTCCCCGCTCCCTCGTACTGATGCTCTGCAGACTCGAGCGTCGCTGCGTCACCCCTTACGGTCGTCTTCCAGCGTGCCGGCTTCGGCGCTGCTGTCCATGTCGTCAACGCCGTGCTACTCACGGCCGTCTTGTCGGCAACGAACTCATGTTTCTTCGCGAGCAGCCGCATGCTCCTCGCCCTCGCGCGCGCCGGCCAGGCCCCGCGCATCTTCGGCTGGGTCAACCGCCGCGGCGTCCCCGTTCCCTCACTCCTGTACGTCTCCCTCCTCCTCCGTGCCCACTTGGCACTCCTCCAGCGTCCACTAACCCGTCGGCGCTCCCCATAGCCTCTCCCTCGCCGTCTCCTTCGTGACCTTCCTCACGACGATCTGGGGCGAAGGCGTCGTCTTCACCTGGCTCCTCAACCTCACCGGCATTTCGTCGCTCCTCGTGTGGGGCACGATCGGCCTCATCTCGCTCCGCTTCCGCGCCGCGTGGAAGGCGCAGGGTCGCTCGACCGCCGACCTGCCCTACACGCAGCCCATCTTCCCCGTCCTCCCGCTCATCACGATCGTGCTCACCGTGGCGATGTTCGCCGCGCAGGGGTACGCGTCGGTGGTCCAGCAGCCGTTCAGCGCGAGGGTGCGTATCCGTTTCTGTTTTCGCTTCCGCTCTTCTCCCTTCATTCGACTCCAGGCTGACCGCTTTTCAGAACGTGGTGGCGACGTACATCGGGCTCGCGGTGTACATCGCGTGCTACATCGGGTACTGGCTGTGGGAGCGGTTCTGGCTGAAGAAGACGCAGCACATGGTGCCGCTCATGGAGGTCGACCTCGACACGGACGCCGTGTGGGGACCAGGGGACGGCGTGCGCATCCGCGAGGAGGAGGCGGAGGAGCGCGAAAAGCGCGACGCTGCGGACGAAGCGCAGGGCAAGCGCGTGAAGGTGTGGTTCCGGAAGGTCGGGCGGTACTTATCATGACATTATGAATCATGACACGAGTAAGTAGTGCACTGGCACATGGACATGTGTGTGTGTGTGGATGTAAGAGCGTGCTGGGGTTAGAGCAAACTTAATACAAGAAGGAATGCAACACAACGATGTCCGATGAGAGAACTCAAGGAAGAAGGAACGGGGACCGCAAATGTTCTAGTGCTCGCTCCCTTGCCCCTCTGCGACCACAGTCGCTTTCTCTGCGGTGCTCAAGAACCTGCGCAACGTCCCCATCATCCTCAGCCACCCCGTCATCGACCCGCTCACGCCCTTCCTCCCCACCCACTGCCCCAGCACCTCCTCGAGCGGCTTCCCATAGTCCTCATACGCACCCTCCACCCCCGTCCGATACTCCGCAAAGCAGTTCTTCACGGTGAGGAACTTCCACCGCGTGGCCGTCTCGATCGCCCGCCACATCTCGAGCGAGTACACCGCGTGCGCGCCCGCGGCGTCCAGCGCGTCGTACACCCCGAGGAAGGTCTGCCCGCGGCCGTTCGCGGTGAGGAAGTGCGGGTGCGCGAAGAAGCGGTAGGGCTGGCCGAGGAAGAGGACGCGCGGGTGCGTGCGGAGGTTGGTGGTCGAGATGGAGGAGTGCGAGAGGTCGAGGCCGATGCGCGGGGAGCGGTATATGCGCAGACTGGCTTCTGGTGCGCTTGGGGCCCGGGGAGCTGGAGACACGCGGACGAGGCGCATGGTGGAGCGGCGGGGTGCGGAAGACGATGGGGAAGCGGAGGAGGATGGGAAGGCGGAGATGTCGTTTTGCCAGACGTCTGCGATGAGGTCGGGGATCTTGGACGCGCCGCTGAGGCGCAGGATCTCGTCTACCAGCAGGGAGGGGCCTGAGATCACCGTGTTGTCGCTCTGACGACGGATGGAGCGCAGGAGGATCCCGCCACGGAGCGTGCTAGTACTCGTCGACTTGGACGGGGAGGAGGCCGGACCGTCCGCTGAATTGCCTGCTGAGAAGTACTTTGACGTTACGGCGGGCGCGGGGTGGCCGATCGTGATGTCGAGGCCCTTGCGCGTTCCGCCACGGTAGCCGGATGCGAACGCAGTTGGTGTCCCGAGTTCGTTCGAGCGTGAAGGCGGGCGGTGGAAGTACCTGCGATGCACATCGTACGTCTTGATTGAGTGTCCGTGTCACTACTATGAGAGGATGAGGGCACTCACCACTGCCCTGCCTGGCACTGCTCGACGCTGCCGTGCGTGAATGGATCTTCGTGGCAGCCGGGCTTGTATAGGTAGAACTCGATCTCCAGGAGCTCGAGCTGCTCGACCGTGGAGGATGTGGTGATTTCGATGCGATAGTGCTGTAATAGAGTCTCGGCAATTTCGGAGAAACGTGCAGAGATGGCGGATTGTGTGTCGAGATCGGTGAAGTCGAGCAGCGACACTAGGGGGTCATCCTCCGCGTTGTCGTGGATGCTCTCGACGGAGTCGGCGCTGGCTTCCGTTCTTCGCTGCTTCGCGGGGGCTCGAAAGGTCCGTGATGACTTTTCGTGGTCTCCGTGTGAGTCGCACTGTCGGCATTATTGTTGCTCGCGAGGAACTGGTCGCAAGTCCGTTTGCTACTGTATCACCTTCTTTTCAGCTTCCACTTCCACAATGAGTCCACTTGTCTGAGATACATACTTCCCTGACATTCTCCGCAATGTTCTTCTTGTATTGCTGCGCGTATGGCTCGTATACGTATAAGTCTAGTCTTGGTCAGTTGTTCTAGCTTATGCGATTGTCTGCATGCAAGGTCAGATAGTAAGTAAACTGCAGACATTCTAGGCTCCCGCTGCTCTTTCATGCAGCTGAGTACGGGCGGATGACGTATCTACGACTACCTACGAGAGAAAGTTTAGACGCTGGAAAGCCATCGCAAACGAAGACAACGGGCGTCTTCCGAACCTTGCGCTTGCCTTCTACCACCACGAAGCTATCGCACTTTCCCTCACCGGTGTCTGTTGGCCAGTCAGCACAGTCTTGGCGCGATGGTGACTGGCATGCAGCAATAGCTTAGAGCCCCATGATCAGGCGCATTCGCGGCTGCGGTGGGATGTCAGCTCATTCTGTCCTATAGCCAGTAGCGTTAATCTGCCAGTTAGGCTGATCACGCAGCCTTCTCTCTATATGCTATACACCCGGTACGTGCTTACTGCGGTGCTTGTCCATGAGAATGCCAAGGTATTGACAACCGCTAGCAGCACTCCAGGAGAGGTTTCTTCTGCTGGCGATAGTCCTAAGGCGTAGCCACTGTTTCTGCGGCAGCCCGACGATTTTTCATCTCCCGATGGGCAACATCATGAACTGCTGAATTTCTCCCTGGTATTAGTCGATGATCGAGTTTTGCAGCACCAGCATCCCTCACGGGCGCCGAAACTGGCTATAGAGCAACTGCTCCTGTGAACCAGGGACGCACTTCGACCCCCATAGCACGCCGGTCGGTGCTTGATCGGATGGAAGCCCGTCATAGCATTTCAGTCGTAGTACTCTTCCCTCATTGGAGGCGCAGGGTGGCCCATGTGCGTACAGTGTCGTCGAATCAGAGCTCGCAACATTGCTGACGCCTACCCTCCTCAACAGCATATATGCATATGCTTTTCGGACCTCGGTGACTGCACTCCAAGGACATCGTCCTCTTGAGTCGCGACGACCATGAGATCCCTGGTAGCCCTGGTTATCCTCTTCACGTCCCTCGCCAGTGCCGCTCCTCCTTCGCCTGGGTGGACCTTCACCCTCAAGAATCAGTCGTCTGGAATCATTGTCATCGAATCTGTCATCGTCTCTCCCACTCTCGCTCTCTTCTTCGATCGCGCATCCGACGATCCGCTTCAGATCAACGGACACTCCGCGTGGGGCGCTCTATGGAACCTCGAAACAGATGCTGTGACCGCACTCGACGTCGTCACCAACTCCTGGTGCGCCGGTGGAGCATTCCTGAGTAACGGTACAATGGTCTGTCCCGCGTCGTCCTAAGTGCATATCATATGTTGACTCAAGACATACAGGTGAACGTCGGCGGCGACCCGACTGGGTACGATGGCAACCCAGCCATCGAGCCTGGAATCCAGGGAATTCGTCTCTTCGGTCCGTGCTTGTCTCGTACTGGAGAAGGCTGCACGGTATACGAGGACCCCGGTCTGCACCTGCTAGTCAATCGGTGGTACCCGTCGTCGATACGTATCTTCGACGGCAGTCTGCTGATCGCTGGTGGCTCACACGTCGGATCGCTCTTCTACGACATTGACCCCGAAACCAGCTTTGAGTTCTTCCCTCGCAAAGAAGAATTCGTTCGTCCTTCGCCGTTCCTGGAGCGTTCCCTACCCGCCAACTTGTTCCCAAGGCATGTCCATTAGAGCGTGTCAGCGCGGAAGAGACTGACTGTCTCCTAGAATCTTCGCGCTTCCGGATGGAACTGTCTTCATGGTTGCGAACAACCAGTCAATCATCTACGACGTCGAAGCTAACACCGAGACCGTCCTGCCGGACATCCCCAACGGTGTCCGCGTCACGGTGCCCACCGACGGCTCTGCCATCCTCTTGCCACTGTCCCCTCCCGACTACACTCCCGAAGTTCTCGTCTGCGGCGGATCTCAGATAGACGACCGAATCCAACCGGTCAACTTCTCCTCTCAGCACCCTGCGTCGTCGCAGTGCTCCCGCATCACACTCACGGCTGAAGGTATCGCGAAAGGCTGGCAGGTCGAGCAGATGATCGAGGGCCGCATCTTGCACGAACTAGTCCACCTCCCTAACGGCCAGGTCCTCATATCCAACGGCGCACAGACCGGGTTTTCTGGCTTCGACGCTCTGCCGGATACCGTCAACGAGTCCAACGCTGATCACCCGGCCCTTATTCCGTCGATCTACACTCCAGACGCGTCGCTCGGTCAGCGCATCAGCAACGAAGGCATGCCTAGCTCGGGCATTGCACGCATGTACCACTCAACTATCACCCTCACCCCTCAGGGCAACTTCCTCATCGCGGGAAGCAACCCGAACAACAGCACCAGAGTTGGCCCACAGGACGTCAAGTTCCCCGCCGAGTTCCGAGTGCAGACGCTCAACCCGCCATACATGTCCATGCAGCGCCCCCGCATTCTCAGCACGCCTGCGAAGTTGAAATTTGGGGAGCGCGTCACCGTGCCTATCTCGCTCCCGGGTACGCTGAGTAAGCGCGGTACCAAGGTTCAGGGTACGTACTGCGAACTACATCCGCGTGGTTCTGAACTCACGTCCTGTTCTGTCCAGTTTCGCTCATGGACCTCGGTTTCTCGACCCATGGTTTCCATATGGGCGCCCGCCTGGTGTTCATGGACGCGACCGTCGCCCGCGACGGCAAGTCTCTCACATTCGTCACCCCGCCGAATGGCCGTGTCTATCCTCCCGGTCCCGCGAGTATCTTCTTGACGGTGGACGGTGTCAGCAGCGAGGGCGCGTGGGTTATGATGGGAAGCGGAAGTGCTCCTCCGACTCATGATTGATTGAAGAAAGTCTTCGAGGGAGTTGGCTCGAGATCCAGAGAGGTCCGTTTCCTGATGCTGTACGCTACTGAGAGAATGCGACGTTCAGCAGGTTTCTTTTGCGTAACCGCGCATCATTGGCTTTTGTAAGGCTCATTCTGTGCACCTATGATGATGTGCATATACGCTCTTCAGTGCTCACCGTTGTTCGGGGTGAAGGCCGACATTCCCCGCATTGCAGCAGTCTGTCTGATGACAGCGCTTCTATCTGGTAGCTCGACGTCCGGTGATCTTCACAAGGCTTTCAACTCATACACACCACTCAGACCCGAGCAGGTACGTCACCCGGTCGATGGTCATCCTGAAGGGCGAGTGGCTGACGCACTCTTACATCTTCCAGTCAGACGATAAGTACTAAGCGTCTATACCACCTCCCGTGGACCGTGGTTGTTGGAAGTACGGAAAGTCCCGCCCAGACCGATTCTGACGCGGTCGATGCCGGCCGAGAGCTGCATCTTTGGCAACGCCTTGTGTCATCGGTGCGTTCGTCTGACCTGTGTCTATGGGCGGGCTCTCAAGTATGCGCACAGAAAGTCGAAGAACGGGCGTAGCGCCGACGCTCAGGCAACAGGGGACTCTTCGAACCAGTGCCTCCAACAAGTTCAGACGGTGTCGATGTCACAAGCTATGGCGCCGCGGAGGACGGTCAAGGCTTCCCCTCCATATCGTCTGTGCTCTCGGCAACAGCGACATGCTACACGAGTGGCCCTGTCGGCCTCTTCAGCAAGATTTGCTATTTACCGTGACGCGCATCGTGTGAACAACTCCGCTGCAAGTTTACATACGCCCACAAACTCGCGAGGCGAAAGTGCCTTCACACGATCCCATCATGATATACATCATACCGCCCTCGACAGCGCCATCGTCCCCTCTTCCCTTGTGTTCGCTCGCTGTGCGGTGCAGAGACCCTTGTACGCGCTTCTGCGTGCGGTCTTTATAGTCCTATCTCGACTTTGCCAGTGAGCCCGAGTCGTCTCCGCGGTGTCCGCCTACCATCGCTCGTTTGCCCTCCTCCGTTCCCATGTCGACCCGACGCTCCGCACTCCTTTTCGCAATCTGTCTGGGGTTCATTCAGGCATGCTCGGGCAACTTCACGTTCACCTACGGAGCAGCAACAGAGTGTGACGACTTCGATGTGTCGTGGACAGGTATGCGTTGCAACCTGTCCCTTATCGTCGCTCCATGTTGAAATCATTCCGACAAGGGGGTACCCCACCTTTCAGGCTGACCTTTGTTCCGGTGAGTACCGTCGATCATCACTCGCATTCCTGCTAGTCGAGCCGCTTTCAGGAATTTCAAGCTAAGATCGACTTGGACATATCCCCCAAATACTTCAGCAACAACCGTGGATCTTATACGACGTCCGTTCCACTCAAATCGGGTAAAAAGACAGTCGTTGTCATGTCCGACGCCACTGGATTCGGTTCTGGAGGAGTCTCGCCCCTGATCACGGTGGGCAACTCGCAGGGCCCGGCGTGTGACATAAATGATACTACCAGTACGTTCATTCAGTCTTCATGTACGTTTGTCATTTTTCAAATCGGTATCATATATTAGAGAATCACTTCGTGTTCGTCGCGAGCGATGCGCTCACCCAGTGCGAGTGTGTGGTCCCAGCTAGAGACACCATGGAGCTTGCATATTTAATTGGACTTGTTTCCCAGTAACTTCATGTTCAAAGAATACGATAACGCGACCCAGCCGGTGACGATCACGGTCTGTCTCCCAGCAGATCCTCAGCGTCTATGTACTCACTTTGTCTGCAGGGCGTAGTAGTCGGCGGCTCCACCTTTGTCCTCAACCCACCCACAGGCTCAAAGAACTTCACTTGGGTCGTCAATGTTGCTGCCGGAACGCAGCTCCTCTTCTTGATGACTGATTCCGCAAATCGACAGGGAGGGACCACCAGTGTCTTGACTGTCGGGCAGTCCGCGAACACACAATGTCTGGACAGCAGCTCGCCCACTATCGCTGTCAGCCCGCCCTACTCCACGTCCACCGGCACACAGACAGGCAATCTCTCTGGTTCCTCGTCTACATCGACTTTGAAAACGGGCCCTCTCGTCGCGGCTGTCGTCGTTCCGGTAGTCGCGGTGACGGCGGTGATTATCGCTGCTTTCCTTTGGTATCGTCGCCTCCGTCGTAATACCGGAGTCAGGGTCCTTGGGCGGCCCCCACGGCCAGAAATAGACCTTGCCATGGGCGACGAGGAAGCCCCTCCGCGCATGCGGGAAGTCGGGTCGTCATCCTCAGCGGTCCCTCTCCTACACGGCCGGTCGCCGAGCGTAGATGACCCGGCGACTCATGGCAGTTACTTCCCACGCGTTCCCCCACTGCGAACTCGCATTTCACTGAATGCCTGTCCCCAGACTCCGTCTATTCCGACTCTACCCAGGGGAATCAATACGGAGCCATGTCTGCGTACGGGTCAAGTCATGGCGGCTCCTCGCAATACAGCGGGGCTTCAGGATCGTCTGCCGGCTACGCGAGTGGTTCTGGCCGGCGCACAGATAGTCGTAGCGGGGCGCGCCGCAAGGCTGCTGAGGCTGGTATGTTGACACCGCCTGGCAACCATCCTCCTGCGCAATTCATCCTTCATACCGACATTGAAGACACCATTTCGCCGCCTCCGACGGTAGCAGAGGTGGTCGAACTCCCGCCGCAATATAGCGAACGCCCTGCGCCGCCTCTAGCGTCTGGCTCAGGTGCGCACTCACCTCCTCCCGGCGATGCGTCTTCCCCACAGCCATAGAGGTCGGCGTCCTTCTTTACCGCAGTCTTTGCCCGCTCGTCTGATGGTCGTCCACATGGCCATTCACTCTGCTCCTGCCGAACTTGTGATATAATTGGACACTCTGCTGTTACGTTACGCTCTGTCGATGTATTAGTCTGTCACTGCTCGGCTATTCGAGTCTCCCGCGTCAGCCTCCCTGCCTTGCCAGCTCATGTACTCAGTATCACACCGTTTCGGACTTTGC
Source organism: Lentinus brumalis (assembly GCA_001792895.1). NCBI lineage: Eukaryota > Fungi > Basidiomycota > Agaricomycetes > Polyporales > Polyporaceae > Lentinus > Lentinus brumalis. The sequence goes on along the minus strand of MARA01000030.1, from coordinate 257,899 downwards.
CTCATTGCGGGACGCAACTTGAAAACCCAGCACGAGAAGTGTCCGTCGCTCCGTGTCTTCCTGTCAAGTGTTCTTGGACTATACAACCCTCCTTTACGGTTCCTGTGGCAGTTGCGCAGCCGGACGCAGAACGACGGCCCTCAACTTGAAGAGTCACGTTACGGAACGAAGGCGGATCGGAACTGCCTCCCCGCCTCACTGCCCCCACGTCGTAAGTACCTCGAACACCGGGCGGTCGGTGAAACTCGTGGCGGTCGAGGACGAACATGTACGTATCTGTTCATGTATCACAGCAATCCACAGGGCACATCGCTACATGCTGACCTATCTATTGTTCAACACGCAGGAAACCCGGAAGTGCTATGTCGTCGTCGTGATGCGCTCATGTGGTTAGGGCGCTGCCATGTGGCTATTGTGAGGCTGCTTGCATCATGAGAACTCGACTTCGTTGAACAGACAAGTCGCACAATCGATGGACCCGCTGATTCAGATGGACAGGAGCGTACCCTCACTGATCTTTCGATCCTGTCGGTGAGTACGTCCGCTGATGGTCACGCTTACGGGCGAGTTGCTGATCCACTCTTTTGCCTTACGACCAGAGGATGCCAGCTTGTAGGTTGTCCCACCTCCCGTCAGAACGTGTACTAAAGATTAGGGACAGCATCGCCGAGACACATCAATGCCGTCAACCCCGGGCCCGGGCGGGCACCTCATCTCTAACTAATTCTCGCCGGTACGTTCACGATACATCCACGCAGTGTCTATGGGCGGGCTCACACGTGTGCGCCAGACGAGCGTAGCGCTGATACTCACTAGTTCTGGCAGGCAACAAGTGAATGGCTCTTCGAGTCATTGCCTCCGATAATCCGCAGAGGAAGAACATCCTCGACCCTTTCGACCCCGATGGAGAACACCGAAGGCTACAATCTTCAACCTCATATCTCTCCCATGTCGTATCGAGACTCGAGAGGTCCTCGAGTCCCTGATCTCGACCCTCGGGCGCAGATTGCGGTTCCTCGTGGCGCGACGTGTGTAGGAGGAGTTCACATACGCCCACAGACTCCTTAGGCAGGTGTGCATACGCAAAAGCTCGCATCATGACATACACCATACCGCCCTCGGCAGCGCCATCCTCTTGCGTGTAGAGCCTCTTTTACGCGCCTCTCTGTGCCGTTCTTATAGTTCCACAGAGTCCCACCCCCATTTGTCCGTGAGCTCGAGCTGTCCACAGAGCATCGGTTTCCACCTCTGTCTTCCTCCGTCCTTCGGTTCTCCCGATGTCGATCCGCCTCTTTGGACTCGTTTTCCTGGTCTGTCTTGGGTTCATTCAGGCGTGCGCGGCCAACTTCACATTTACCTACGGCGAGGTAACGGAGTGTGACGACCTCGACGTCTCGTGGACAGGTACTGCATCCTTTCGTACTGCATCTCGTGGTCATATTCGCTGATATTTTCTCGCGTACTAGGGGGCACGCCACCTTTCACGCTCACAATTCTTCCGGTTTGTAGCGAGGTCTCCGCTCAGAGTTCCCTAACTCATGCGCTAGCAGTCCTTCGAAACCAAGATCGATGTTCCTATCCCCTCCAGTGCCTTCAGCAACAACCATGGGTCTTACACCACACCGATGCGACTACGAGCAGGCAACCAAACGGTGATTGTCATGTCCGACTCCACTGGATTCGGTTCGGGAGGTGTGTCGCCCCTGATCACAGTGGGTAACTCGGTGAAGCACTTGGCATGCGACCTCAAGGGTGTTCCTAGTACGTCCTCCAATCTTCGTATCTTTAAGCACGCCGCTCATCATCCGATATTGATTGCTAGAGAATGACTTCAATTTCGACATATTAACCCCTCTTGCTGAGTGTAGGTGAGTCGAGGAATGCACGAGGAAGCTATATATGTACCTAATTGCATTTCTGTTTCAGTAATGTCGAATTCACATGGGACTCAGATGTCAAGCAGCCCGTACAGATCACTGTCGGTATCTCAAATCAGCCCCTCAGCGGATGGGTACCGAGCACTTACTCACTTCTCTGCAGGGCGTAGTGCCTGGTGGCTCTACTTTCGTCCTGAACACAGGGCATGGTGCATATACGTACAACTGGACAGCAGATGTCGCTGCCAACACGCAGATACTCTTCTTTCTGACTGACGCCGACAACCGTCAGGGAGGCACCGAGAGTGTCCACACTGTCCTGCAGACCGGGGACGACTCATGTATCCATATCGGATCACCCGCTTCCGCTACCAACCCGCCTACCTCCACGAGTACGCAAACGAGTACTGTTTCTGCGTCCGCGGCGTCCGCATCGCGCATCAAGACGGGCACTCTCGTCGCCGCTATCGTCGCGCCGGTGGTAGCAGTCACGGCACTCCTCATCGGCGCCATCTTTTGGTATCGCCGCCGCCGCCGCAACAGGGGCGTGAGGGTTCTCGGGCGCAAGTCCGAACAGCCAGAGGTGGACCTCGCGAAGGGCGACTCAGACGCACCTCAGCACATGCGGGAAGCCGTGTCGCCGACTTCGACCGTTGCTTTCCTCCACGGCCGGTCACCGAGCACGGATGGCGCGGTGACCCTCAGCAGTTACTCTCCGCGCCTGCCCACCTCTGCGACATCATCACAGTTCCCTGAGTTCCCACAACATCCGACATCCGTATACTCCGATCCAGGGCATGGATATCCGTACGGAGCTATGTCCGCATACGGGTCGAGTCATGGCGGTTCCTCGCAGTACGGCGGTGCTCCGGGACCAGCAGTACCCTACGCCAGTGTTGGAAGCGCAGACAGCGACGGCGGGGCGCGCCGCAAGGCCGCCGAGGCTGGTGTGTTGACCCCGCCCGGCCACCAAGCTCCCGCGCACTTTATCCTCCACACCGATATCGCAGACAGCGTTCCGCCTCCGCCGGTCCGCGAGGTGGTCGAACTCCCACCGCAGTACAGCGAGCGTCATGCCGGGACGACTGCACCATCCGCCACAGATTCGCAACCGCCCGCCGGCGACCTCTCTTCGACACATGTGTAGTGCACTGCGTCCTCCGCTACCGTCCTTAGTTATGGCTCACTCGTCTGATGTCCGATCACTGCTATCCCCCTCTGCTCTGTTTGCACCGTGACCTGTGAGGCTGTGAATGACTCTGATGATATTTAATGTCCTGACGATGTAACCTTCAACCGTCCCATACTGGTAGCCCTCCTGCGGCTACTATTGGATTGACGTGCGAAGACAATGATCCATCGAGGGCGACTGCGAGCCTCGAACATGAGCACAGTATGTATTTCGCGCTAATCCGCAGAGCCTGCAAGACCGGCCCTAAACTCCAAAGTCGCTCGCCGCGGGCGAGAGGAAGTACTGAGTCAAGTCTCGTAAGTTACCCGACGCTCGTTATTGTGCTTTCGAAAGCCACTGGTTCACGACCGCCTCACATCGACATCGTGTCTCAGACGAACCTGGCGGCTGTATGGAACTCAGTGAACAATAGTCGGATAGACAAAGAGCAGGCTTCGGTACGTATCTGTCGCTATGCTGGCGTGGCGCATTGCAGTACAGTTCTTCGCGTGGCTCTCGCTACATACTGACCTATTGTTGGTACAGGGACCTCCAAGCCTTCGTCGCGATACACTCATGTGACAGGGCGCTGCATCGTGGCCAGTGCGGGGCCGCCACGGGGCTGCTTGGATCATGCGAACTCGGTTTCAAGTTCTTGGCTATACGCGGATGGACAGCGGTTTGTTGGCGGCAAGCAAGTAGTATATGGATGTAGTACGTTCTCGACAAAGCCTCTTAACCTTTCAGCATAAGCCCGCTTTGATGTTTTGAGGTCCCCAGAACGGATTACCGCCGAGAAGCATTGAAGGTGACGCGACTGGACGAAACCCCATCTATCTCAGCTCGTACCTTGTTACCGGTGCGTTGATATTCCCTGTAATTGTGGGCGGGCTCTCAGATGGGCGCGAGGAAGTCACAGAACGAGGATAGCGCCGACGCCGAGACAAGAGGAGACTCTTCGAATCACCGCCTACCGCTGGCAGAGGATGTCGCATGGCCCCCATACCCAGGATCGCATTTAGATATATTCGAGCCTGCTGAATGGCGCGTTACGCAGAACGTCAATAACGACATACTACAGACTTATAACTGAACAGGTTCAAGTTGGTGATGTCGGCGTCTTGCATTGGGCGCATGTTGCGGTCCTTCGTAGCATGCAGCCTCATGTGAACGACTCAGTCGTCGGTTCACATACGCCCACACACTTGCGAGGCGGAAGTGTACACTTCTATCATGATCCATCATACCTCTATCGGCGGCGCCATCTTCCCATCACTCTAGGGTACGCTGTCCTGCCGTGCCGTGTCTCTTCAAGTTGCGCGCGCTCTTCGGCGTGGCCTTTATAGCATCATCTTCACCCTCTCTCCCGAGCCGTTCAGCGGTCACTCTTGCCTTCTGCTGTTCCGCCGCATCCCAGTGTCCCGCCGATGTGCATCATCCAACGCTTGAGGCTCATTTTGTGCCTCCACTGTCTTCTTCAAATATGCGCAGCAAACTTCACTTTTACAAGTTACAGCGACGCAACGCAGTGCGATGATTTCCAAGTCTCATGGACAGGTACCTCTGTCTCTCAACTATATCATTCTCTATGATGTGACTCTTCCCGCCTAGGGGGTTTCCCGCCCTTCCGGCTCACCATACTTCCGGTACGTCTTGTCATTCTGCGCCTGCGTGGTCTCTAGTTCAATCCCGTGTAGTCGTACACTCCTCAGTCGAGCGTCGACATCCCTGACAACTCCTTCAGTAACAACAAGGGAACTTTCACTAGGAAAATGCCGCTGAAAGCGGGTAACCAAACGGTCCTTATCATGTCCGACTCCACTGGGTTCGCATCCGGGGGTGTTTCGCCCTTGATCACAGTGGGTGACTCCAAGACAGGCGCAGCGTGCGAGCCATCTCCCAGTAAGTCCCTCAGCGTCCATGTGCCATGCCTTCGTCAACATTACCATTCCTCAGAGATTGACTTTACGTTCATAGCGGATGGAGCTCTCCGTCAGTGCGAGTGAGATCAATGCCTTCTCCAGGATGAATGGATAATTGACAGGACTCGGCTTTCAGACAATATGTGTTTCAAGATTACGGCCAAGCAACACAACCCATACAGATTACGGTCGGTTCCCCGCTCTGCTCATCGAACGCACGCTCATAAGCTCCTTGTGCAGGGTGTAATACCGGGCGGTTCTACCTTTGTCCTTAACCCGCCCAACGGCTCGAAGAGCTTCACCTGGCTCGTAGATGTTGCTGCCGGCACGGAGCTCCTCTTCTTCATGACTGATTCTTTGGGTCGACAAGGAGGGACAACAAGCCTCACAACTGTCGAGCACTCCGAAGATTCGTCATGCGTCGGCACCAGTTCCCCTGCTTCAACAAGCAACCCTCCCTCATTGGTGGCCACCTCGACGACCTCGACAAGTACACAGACAGGTACCGCTTCTGCTTCCCCATCCGGGTCGCGGAAAACGGGCCCTCCCATCGCCGATATCGTCGCGCCGGTGGTAGCAGTCGCGGTTCTCCTCGTCTGCGCCTTCATCTGGTATTGCCGGCGCCGGCGCCGTAGTGGGGGCGTCAAGGTCTTGGGGCGTAAATTCCAGCACCCCGAGGTGGACCTTACGAAGGGCGATTCGGACACACCTCAGAACATGCGGGAAATCGGCTCGCCGACCTCAGCCGCTCCGTTCTTGCACGGCCGGTCACTGAGCGCGGATGGCGCGACGACTCTTGGCAGTTACTCCCCGCCCCCGCCTACCTCTGCCAACACGTCGCAATTCCCCGAGTTCATGCCTCCGACATCCGTCTACTCCGAATCTTACCAGGGACACCAATACGGAGCTATGTCTGCGTATGGGTCGAGCCATGGCAGCTCCTCGCAGTACGGCGGTGCTCCCGCACCACCAGTCGCCTACGCGGGTAGTACTGGCATGCGTTCAGACGTCGACATCAGCGCGCGCCGCAAGGCCGCTGAAGCTGGTGTCTTGACCCCGCCCGGCCAACACGCTCCAGCGCAGTTCATCCTCCACACCGACATCGAAGACAGCGTCGGGCCGCCTCCTATTCCTGTCATCGAGCTCCCGCCGCAGTATAGCGAATGTCGCGCTGGGACGCCCGTACCATCGGGCGGGGACTCGCAGTCACACGCCGGGGATCCACAGGCGTAGTGGTCTGCATGCTTGACTGGCGCAGTCGGTCGCGGCGTCGTCCACTCGTGGATGCGTCTACATGATTATTTATTTTGCTCGATATTGTCCCTGTGGATGACCTTGATGGCGCCATACTTTATGTCCTGACGACTTGAGTGACTTCTTCTGTCCTACGGTAGCCCGCGGGCTCGGTCTCCCATCTCTGCTCTGTGCCTGTCTCTCAGCCTTACTAGCGCATGTAGTAGTTTTCCGTCTCGGACTTTGACGTAGTGTTTTGTAGTGCACGGCAGTCTGCTCACGGCAGTCTGCTCACGGCAGACTTGTATGGCGGGCGACGGCTCCGACTTTGAGACTACACCCTCCGAGAGCTTCCCAACCGGATTATTGGCGTAAAAACAGCCTATGTGGTCAGCGGGTGCAATGGCGGGCTCGGCGTGGATGCGCCGTCCAGACATCGCGGCTGCTGCCGTACCAAGTCCCTTCAGAGTTGGACTGGTTCACCAAATCCCATCGTTCCGATGAATCCATTGCCTTCCTTGGAGGCAATCGTACACCATACGAACTTCAGAGACTTCGATCTCCCAGCGGGGGCGCATCTGCGCCTACTCGAGTTCAGAGGACGCACCTTAGCGTCTCACGGTGCCTGGAGCGTGTCCGTCCTGCGGGACCACCTGAGCGCCCTATGACGGTCTCCGCACTCGTCTTGGCACACGGTGGCAGTCGGGACTCGCTCGTCCTGCAGTAGCCTAAAATCTGCGCATCGAAGAGGGTGGCGGCATGCCGGCTTGCAAGGCTTCGAGAGTCTTGGTAAGTACTACTTCCCATCACGATATAGCACACGGACCCACGATGGAGCAGGTTCACGGCTGGTGATGAAGCCGACGAGGCCTATATATTGCTGCTATTCCTCAGCAGTTCACGAGGCTGCGTACGCCGAGCGACGACAACCTGCTATGGCTTACACCTTGTTCGTGGTTCTGTCGCTCTTGGCACCTCTCGCGAGGTTTGCGGGAGCAAATCCCTTCCCCGCTCCGAACCGGGCCCGTCCTCGAGCTCCCGGATGGACGTTTGACACCAAGAACGAGACCTCGGGAATTGTCGCACTCGAGTCCATCGTCGTCTCGCCCACGCTGGCTCTCTTCTTCGACCGCGCCTCGGACGACCCGCTGCAGATCAACGGACACTCCGCGTGGGGTGCGCTCTGGAACCTCGAGACGAGCACCGTCACCGCTATCGACGTCGTCACCAACTCGTTCTGCGCAGGCGGCGCGCTGCTGAGCAACGGAACCATGGTGCGTTGCAGACATTCTTGCATCAGCTCCTCAAGCACTGACAAATCTGTGCAACGGTCCGAAGGCCAGCATTGGCGGCGACCAGACAGGGTTCCCAGGGAACCCCATCATCAAGCCAGGCAACCAGGCCATCCGTCTGTTCGGACCGTGCTCGTCTCCTACAGGCGAGGGCTGCACTCTTTTTGAGGACCCGAACCTGGTCCTCTTGACGAAGCGGTGGTACCCCTCCGCGACTCGCATCTTCGACGGCAGCCTGCTGATCGCAGGAGGCATGCACTTCGAGGCTGTGTTCTACAACGTCGATCCCGAGAATAGCTTTGAGTTCTTCCCGCGCAAGGAGGAGAGCGTCCGTCCGTCCGCGTTCCTGGAACGTGCGCTCCCCGCCAACCTCTTCCCGCGGTGCGTACTTCTCCGACTTCTCTGTGGAAAGCACGAAGTTTATGATGTGAACAATGACAGCCTGATTGCGTTGCCCGATGGGAAGGTCTTCATGATCGCGAACAACCAGACGATCATCTACGACGTCGAGGCGAACACCGAGACCATCCTCCCGGACCTTCCCAACGGTGTCCGCGTCACGAACCCCATCGACGGGTCTGTCATCCTGCTTCCTCTATCGCCACCAGACTTCACACCGGAAGTTCTCGTCTGCGGCGGTACGATCATTGACGACACTATCCAGCCGGGCAACCTCACTTCCCAGATCCCTGCAACCACGCAGTGCTCCCGCATCACGGTCACCCCAGAAGGCATCGCGAAGGGCTGGGAGGTCGAACACATGATCGAGGGCCGTACTATGCACGAGCTCCTCCACATCCCGAACGGCCAGATCCTCATCACGAACGGTGCCGGGACCGGCTTCGCGGGCTACAACAGCGTGCAAGACACGATCGGGAACTCGAACTCGGACCACGCTGTTCTCGTCCCATCCATCTACACTCCCGACGCGCCGCTCGGGCAGCGCATCAGCAACCGGGGAATGCCCTCGTCCGGGATCGCGCGGCTCTACCACTCGTCCGCCACGCTCACACCTCAGGGGAACTTCCTCATCGGGGGAGCAATCCAAACAATGGCACGGTCGTTGGGACAGGGATCAAGTTCCCGAGCGAGTTCCGCATCCAGACGCTTGACCCGCCCTTCATGTCCGTCCCACGTCCGCGGATCGTGAGCATGCCAGAGAAGCTGGCGTTCAACAAGAGCTTCACCGTTCCCATCTCCCTCCCGACCTCGCTGAAACATCCGGACGCAAAAGTCCAAGGTACGAGTGGACGTTCAGACGTTGTTACCGGGAAAGCCACGCTGACGATGACTGCCCAGTGGCACTCATGGATCTCGGTTTCTCGACGCACGGGTTCCACGCAGGGGCGCGTCTCGTGTTTATGGATGCAAACATATCTCCTGATGGCAAGTCTCTCACCTTCGTGACGCCTCCAAACGGGCGTGTCTACCCGCCGGGACCAGCGACGGTCTTCTTGACGGTGGACGATGTTACTAGCGAGGGTGCTTGGGTCATGATGGGTAGCGGAAATGCCCCTCCGACCCTCGAATAAGCGTGCACGCTGAAGGCAGCGACGGAATAAGTGAATCCAGTTTCTGTACGTACGATTAGCACTTGCATGGGATGGTTAGGCTTTCTCGACTCACCGTATGATCATGATCGAATCCAGGTACTTAAGTTGCGAATGTTCGGCGATCTTTGACCTTTGGATACAGTCTTGAATTTCTGGGAATGGAACGAACGTCGTATTACGGTAGCTGCGTCGAGTGAGGTGAAGGTTGGCTCGAACAGCCGTGCAGTAAGTACTGGTTCATTATCATAGACACCTGCCTCCGGAGATTGCCGAATGGAAAGGAACGTAACAAATCATTCGAACTCCGCTATTAGCACCTCATCGTCTTGCCACTCCTCGTCGTTCCTGCATATCAGGCTGGCTTCTACTGCTTCTCACCGATGCGACTTGAGCTTGAAAGCGTAACCCGTACCGAATACCGACGTGCTTAGCAAGTTTTGCGAAATGCGAAAGACATAGCGCTGTCAAAAGCTCGCAGGTACCTATTCAAGTTCAACGTTCAACGTTCAGTGTTCTTGTTCATCAGTAGGGTGTTGTGCCTCATCCAAGAAGGTCACAAAATCCAGCAAACATTTCTCTATACCTCGATGTCGAGCTACTCAATGACCTAAACAAGACAGCATGGAACACGTTGTGACCGCAGCTGCCGGCAGATCTGAAGGCTCCATCCTGCTGCATCGCTCTGACATCGCTTGTTGTCACTCGCACCTGGGCTGGCTGTATCACTGATTGAGTTCGCCACTGCTTATATGACCTGCTTCATCGCGCCTTGCATGCCATTCCCCATCATGTCACCACCGACCCAGTCTCTCAATCTCTCTGTCCCGCCGAGGATATACTGTGCAGGCGGAGATGTCGAGGGCGAAGTTCTCCTCGACTTCCGGCAGCTGCAGCAGGAGAACATTCAACAGGTCCATGTCAAGTTTCGCGGCTCGGTGCATACGTACGTCCTCCCGCTTGTCGTAATCTCTGCCACATGCACACCACTTACTCACCCCGATATCGCAGGATGGTCAGGCACAGCAAATCCAATTACGAAGATGAGACTATACTCGTCCGCTCTTCACTTGACCTCTGGATGCCGGGCGCAGCGTATCCACCTCCGGGCACGGACATCCTCCGCCTACCCTTCCGCTTTCGCATCCCGGAGAATGTGCCTCCATCGTTTCACTATCGCAGCTGGGACAAGTCCGCATGCGTCTTGTACGAGCTCGTCGTTGTAGGCGTGCGCCCCGGTACGTTCCAGTTCAATCGGAGGCTGCGCATACCGCTCGCGGTGGTACCAAAAGATGCGTTCGGGGCAAGGTTGCGACAGAACCTGGGTGCAGTGGGATGGCGAAAGGGAGAGAGGACAGAGAGGATGCGGAAGGGCTTGTGGGGCGAGTACTCGACAGCGCACGTCGAGGTGAGTGTCAGTCCGCCGCTCCGCGTATGCCGCACCGACAAGAGCGCAGCTGCTGTTCCCTGACATCCCCGCTCTCCCACTCTTCACGGACATCCCATTCATCATCAACGTCACGACGACCAGCGCATCGCTCACCCGCGCCCAAGCGGACGCGCTCCCCGAGAACAAACCGATCTTCCCGCCCCCACCCGCGATCCACTCCGAGATCAACTTCCGTCTGATGCGCATCACCAGGATCCGTGCGAAGCGCTTCGGCGCGGAGAACGCAGAGGACGTCGCGTATTTCCTAGGCGCGAACACGGTCCCGAGCAAGCTGGCAGTCGAGACGGACTTGCCGCCAAAGGAGTGGGTCGTCGTCCAGAGCAGCGGCGGCGGGGAGGAGAAGGGGGTGTGGGTGCAGCGCGCGCGGTTCCAGACGACCGTTACGCTGAGCGTGCCTCCGACGTTTCTGTGCCCCACGATCGAGTGCATTGTGCGTCGTCGCCGTTGGGTCTATTGGATGCATCAGTGTGCTCACTTCCCGCAGTATGCTCTAGACCTCAAGGTTCCGTTCCCTGGGCTGGGGAACGACGTGCGGATTGATATTCCCGTAACGATCGTGTCAGGCATCGACGCGCCGTCCTCTCGAATTTCACCGTCGATGCCGCAGGTGGATGCTCCACCAGAGCCAGAGTCTGCGTTCGTAGCGGCTCCTCCGCCCATGCTCGATCTGCCTCCGTGAGTCGAGGTCCTTGGTGGGTAGTGCGGCATCACTGACGTGCTCTTGCCTCACAGAGCGTACTGGGACGCGAACGGTCGCGACTGGGGCAACCTTAACGAGAAGGATTGACGGTCGATGACACGCGATCTGCCCGGGCCGGGACATTTATGTTTCTGAGCAGTCAGAAGGATGGCAGTTCTCATCAGGATGCGGAGCCATGGGATGCACCAGGATCCAGGAATGATTAGGTGGTCGGAGCCTGGCCTCATCTACCACTCAAAGTGGTGAAGCGTCGCGCACGAATTATCGTCATCGGCATTCACGTTTGCATTGATGTCGTACTCACATCCAGGTAATAACATCCAGTAATCAGTGCACCACCGTGGATCGTGATGCGTGGGAGCGTATGTGAGTTTCATGGGGAAGAAGAAGTGGTGTGTTGCGTGGGAGCCGCGGGCGTACGGTGAGCACTCCATGCCATTCGAATTATACAAGTTCGGTGGGTCGGATGACGATAGTGATAGCGACTCCGAGGACGAATCCCATTCCTCCTCTGAGTTCGACGACAGCGTGAGCTGTACATGTTCCGACCCAGACTCTGACCCGGGCGCGACTTCGACCTCTGACTTCGCGGATGAGGGCGCATTCGACCGCGACACTACTCTGAGCAAGTATCGTCGTGGGTTGGAGGGCAATCATTTGATGTTCGATGACGAAGGCCGCGACGAGTAAGTTGTCTATTCCTCTTGTCTTCTCTCAACGGCATTGATGTCATGAATAGTTTGTAAAGTCCCCGTTCTTGTAGTCCTCACAGGTCGAGGATATCGTTTGTATCCAGGCAGGCCCACCGTCCTCTCCACCTCGTCCCGTATTCACGGGCCTCTTGCAGTGACATCCTTGGGACTCGGACCGTGGACGAAGTAAGTAGCACATTACCTTCTCGTGCGACGCTTTTTGATCAATGCCTTCAGGTCAATGTCTCCTGCGGCGTGTGCTCCCACGGCTTGTGTTTCTCCTGAGAGTTGAACTCTACGACTCTGATGCTAGGGAAACGCCAAGATATCTGCGGACGATTGTTCGCAATGCTCTACAAGTCCCTATGGTGAACGTGCTACGCCGCTGCTGCATCTGAACACACCGTCTCACGAGTCTTGGGGCGTGTGCCCTCAGTGGGACCACCTGAACTCGGGAAACCCGCACACATGGGTCGGCTTGGCCCAACTGAACTATGCCGACGGATGCTGCATTCAGTGTGCGACGAACCTGCGCAGCCGCAGGGGTCTGGCGTGGCCGCCGTAGTAGCATCGGCGTTCCAGTAAGCGAGTCCGTCCCACCATGATGAGTTGCGCTGACCAAACGTCTATACAGCGTCTCGGGCAGCTCCGAAGCCACCCACTATAAGAAGACCATCCCGCTCTCCGCCTATTCCCTCACCGCAGTGCCATCTGTCGGTGTATCTCTCAAGCTGGGTTGTCCCGCCGTCACCATGAAGTCGATCTCGCTTGCTCTCATTCCTCTTCTCGCTGCGCTCGCCAACGCAGCCCCGTCTGCACCAGGGTGGCGGTTCGACCTGAAGCCAGTCAATTCGGGCATCACTGCGTTGGAATCTATCGTGGTCTCCCCGAATCTCGTCGTCTTCTTCGACCGCGCTTCCAACAACCCGCTGCAAGTCAAGAACCATTCGGCATGGGGCGCGCTCTGGAACCTTCAAGAGAGCACGGTGACCCCGCTCGACCTCTTGACCAACTCATTCTGTGCTAGCGGGGCATTGATCAGCAACGGGTCTATGGTGAGTTCAGCGCTCGCACGCATGCTATGGTTTGAAGACATATTCTGACACCGCTCGTAGATAAGCGTCGGCGGCGATCCGAACGGCTTCGTGAACAATCCTACGATCCAGCCAGGTACACAGGCCATCCGCATCTTCGAGCCGTGTGCGTCGCCCACCGGTGAAGGTTGCACCGTGTTCGAAGATCCCGCAAACCTACACTTGCTCGAGAAGCGGTGGTACCCGTCATCTGTGCGCATCTTCGACGGTAGTCTCATGATCGTCGGAGGCATGCACACGGATGCAGACTTCTACAACATCGATCCTGCTCTCAGCTTTGAGTTCTTCCCACCCAAGGAGGACGCGCCACGGCCGTCCGAGTTTCTCAAGCGGAGTCTGCCGACCAACCTGTTCCCGCGGTACGTATCATCCCTTCCCATCGTCCCAGTGTGTACTCACAGCACCTCGCAGTATCTTCGCTCTGCCAGACGGCAAGATCTTCATGGTTGCCAACAACCGGTCGAGCATTTACGACATCGAGGCCAACACCGAGACGGCTCTCCCTGATATCCCGAACGGCGTCCGCGTCACGAACCCGATGGACGGTTCTGCGATCCTCCTCCCACTCTCTCCTCCCGATTTTCTTCCCGAGGTTCTCGTCTGCGGTGGCTCCCAGACCGACGACCGCATTCAGCCAGCGAACCTCTCTTCGCAAAAGCCCGCGTCGTCTCAGTGCTCCCGCATCACTCTCACGCCCGAGGGTATCGCGAAGGGGTGGGAAGTCGAGCACATGCTCGAGACACGCACGATGCCCGAGCTCGTCCACCTCCCCAACGGCCAAGTGCTCATCGCGCACGGCTCGCGCACCGGCTTCGCTGCCATCGCACAGGTCCCGGACGCCATCGGAAACTCAAACTCGGACCACGCCGTGCTCACCCCGTCCCTCTACACTCCCACTGCCCGTCTCGGACAACGCATCAGCAACGCCGGCCTGCCAACGTCCAACATCGCGCGCATCTACCACTCGAGCATCACGCTCACGCCGCAGGGCAACTTCCTCGTCGCTGGCAGCAACCCGAACCCGAACTTCACTGCTCCAGCCCCGGGCATCAAGTTCCCGAGCGAGCTGCGCGTCCAGACGCTTGACCCGCCGTTCATGTTCGTCGAGCGGCCGAAGATCCTGAACACCCCGGAGAAGCTCGGGTTCGGCAAGCGTGTCACCGTGCCCGTGTCGATTCCGTCCTCGCTGAGCCGTCCTGGTGCGAAGGTGCAGGGTGAGTGCTCTTTGCCATGATTAGAGCGCGAGTGTGAGTAGGATGCTGACTCGACACGTAGTTTCTCTCATGGACCTCGGCTTCTCGAGCCACGCCTTCCACTCGGGTGCCCGCCTCGTCTTCATGGATGCAACCATTTCTCGCGACGGGAAGTCGCTCACGTTCACGACTCCTCCGAGCGGCCGTGTTTACCCCCCTGGACCTGCTACGATTTTCCTCACCATCGACGACGTCTCGAGCGAGGGTGCCTGGGTGATGATGGGCAGCGGGAACTCGCCGCCGACCCTTGAGTAAGTTTCGAGGATGTTGATGTTTCTGTGAACATACGTACGTACAAGGCCGTGTACGACTGCGCTCATTGTTATATTATTGGGATCCAAGCTGTAAAGCCATTAGAGTCGTAACGCCAGATCTATGTGCTCCTCCTCCTCCTCCTCCTCTACACTTTTCGACCTGGACACGACATCCACGACACGACATACTGTAGTTGTCCACGATCTCAACCCGTCATGAACTCCTTTGAAGGGCTCAAACGTCTCCCCGAACCCACAATGCTGGCCTTCCGGGCATCTCAGCACTACGACCAACGGCTACCTTCGCAATCGGACGCAACCACGCTTCGTGGTTCGTCATTCACTCGAAGGCATACGGGATGTCCCTCAAGCGCGCCGAACTCTGCCTGAACTATATCACATCTGATCCTTCTACCGTTGGCGCCGTGTGCCCGGAAACTGGCCGCCCCATGTTCACTGTCGGCGGTACGATGGGCGAAGAGGTGCTCGAGACGCTTCTGGATCTGCGAGACGATAAGGAGAAGAAGGCTCCGATTACGGTCGTGACGAGGTACGAGAAGGGTCGCAAGGATGGCAAGCTAGCCGAGGTGCGCGTCGAGGTTCCGGACTCTGAGCTTGCGTACGCGTGCGCGAGATGCGGGCGGTGGGAGAACGAACATCAAGGGGTCAAGTTCCAGCGGTGCTCGGCTTGCAAATCGCGGTATTGTTGTATTCCATTCGTGCGTACCCGTTCTTATACGTACAGCATGTCTCTTAAAATGTTCGCGGACAGTATCAGGAGGAGGACTGGACGGTGCATTACCACAAGACCGACTGTGCGCTCCTTCGACACAGCAAGGCTCGCGAGGTAGAGATGCGGCGGAAGCTGCACGACAACGACTGGTTCCATCGGAGTCCGCTTGATTTGTACCTGCACCCCACACACTTGATTGTCGCCTCTCTGAGACTGACGTTCCTCGCAGCTCGGGACAACAAGTATCTCAACCCTGGGCAACAGAATTGCTTCGATAAGGCGATGGCTCGCGAAGACTGGGACCTCATAGGACACGGTGTGTACGCTCCTCCGCGCGACGGCCCGGACTCCGTCATGAAGAAGTTCCAGTTCGACCAGGCTCCGCTTGGCTACGATGAATTTGTTCGGGTGAAGATGCTGCAGGGTTTCGCTGAGCGCGAGGAGGTGCTGGCGCACAAGGAACTTACGCGAAGGTTGCGAAAGTACCCTGTTCCCAGACCGCCTGTAAGCTGAAGGAGCTTGAAATGACTGTACGCGCCAGCGATGAAGCTCTTTGTGCTGGAACTTATAGATTGGACACGCAATTCTATAACGATGTCCTGGAACAGAGCGGTGGTTCTTCTGGTCACGCGTTTGGTGATCTATGTTTTCCTCAACAGGCGACGCCTTGCGCAGCGCTGGGCATATGTAGTATTCCATTCAGTACACCTCATCATACAGAGCCATAGTCGCGAATGGGCAGAGTCCGAGTGCGCACAAATCTGCGGGCCAAACTAAATGTCCAAGACGAACTTGTCTGTGGAGATATATCAATAAGCGAGCAGCTCTATGAGCATGAGAGCATGAGAGACGTGTACGTGCCATCGAAGTGCTCGGCTGCCTTCCTGTCGGCGTTGCGCAGATAACTCCTGATTGTCTCGCCTGCCCACCCCGGAATCTCCCTGATTTCGACCGGTGAGTCTTCCTCGTCGCGAACCACGCGCCACCATCTCCACGGAGCCCCATTACCCGCATAGTCATCCTTCTCTACCAGATTTCCAAGGCGGTCTCCATGCGGTTCTGCGAGAGCGACATACCGCAACGACGGCACACCCTTGAACGCCTGATCTAGGAATTCCATACGGCACTGTTCTCTGTCCTCCGGGGCCTGATAGGGCGAATCGGCCGCAACGATGCTGAGACATCGCAGAGGCAGATCCGCGAACACGCCTATCTTGAACTGCTCGTACTGCGCGCCGGGAGAGGTGAATATTAGATATCGTCGCACGCGCAAACGGAAGACTTACGCAAACCCAGATCACCTCCGACAGGACCGTGCCCAGGCACTCAATCTCCAACAGACGGATGTCCAACGTGTTGTTGACAACCGCGTCCAATACCGAAGACGACATATATGGCAATCTGAGGGATAGGGTGACAAGGTATGAGGCGTCGCAGATGTCCTCGAGGAGGATCCCGTCACGGGCAGCGAAGCCTGGGACATATGTGAGACGGTTGACGCACCAGGGCACGAGGTTCTCAAACGAACCCCGGACGACGAGATGATGGAGAGGCGTCGTGGCATAGGCATCCATATCGAAGTGCATGGCGTCCTCCAGGACAACTGTCTTCAGTGCTGGGAAAGCAGTCGCCCAATCGACCAATGGTGGCAGCTCCATTTCGAGGAGCTTGAGAGTGTGCACGGAGGCTAGCACGGGTACGGAAGTGGTGGAAGCCTTCCTGGGGTTTGCACCATCGCCATCGCCATCGCCTTCATCGTCGCCGCCATCGCCGCCTTCGTTGGAGTCATCTTTATCTTCGTCCTCATTGGCATCTTCGTCTTCCTCTGCATCTTCGTCATCTTCGTCCGCGGCGTCATCATCGTCGTCATGATGGTCCTCTTCATCGTCGGGATCGGGAAGTGTGAGACCCTCGAGAGTGAGCGTGGAGAGGGCCTGCAGGTAAGAGAGCGCAAGCAGGATGCGGCGGAAAATGAAGACCGTCCCGGGAGGAGGGTACGACAAGTGCAGCTCAGTGAGGGTGGCGGGAAAGCGCAGAGACTCCAGCATCGTCGGAGTGCAGCCGCGGAGCTGGAGGCACCTGAGGCGAGTGAACGCGCGTAGGTGCGGAGTGCGTAGGGCCTCGGAGAGGATCCTGCTGCAACGTAAGGTATTGATCCGCGTCGCCTTTGTGATGATGTCGAGGAAGTGGTGGACATCCTCGGGCTTCCCTTTATTATCCGGCACATTGATGTCTAGGACGCGCAGCTGGGATGCACGGACGACGGGATCCTTCGAGACCCACTTGTGCAAAGCGGAGAGCTCAGGTCCCTTAGGGCGGATGACGACTTGTTCCACACGTGGTTGTACAACCTCGCATGTGTGGCGAGACACGAGGGAGAGCGCAACTCGATCCTTGAAGTCCAGGAGAGTCGCAATTTCTCGAACAATGTCGTCTGGTACAGCAGGCGGGCCTCCTCCGTCGTTACGTGCCGCAACTGCCGGCTCTGGGTCCGGCAGGCTGATCACTGGGACGAGATCGTCTTCCGCGATCATCCTAGACTATACTCATTTGCCTCAGCTTTCTGCGATTTCGAGCGATACGCCGATAAGCCAAAATTCACCTCGTGGGGGAGGAAGAAGAGTGTCAATCAGGACGCTCACACACGCTTCGCTTCGTGCAAGACAAATCCCACGGTTAGCGTTACCTTGCGAGTCGCCATTCGGATTGTCTAAGTACACCCAACCTTACTCAAGCCGACAACCCGCCGGCGAAGCACACCGAGAGCAGAGCCACGAACACGCTTTACGTGAATGTTGTGATCGAAATCCAGCACGCAGCACTATGATGACGTTGTGGGGGACGCGTTCCAACTTACTCTCACCCATGCCGCACGTGAGATGACATCTCGATGTTAGGATCATGTGCGTCGTTAGCTACCTACTGACCATGTCAATCAAAGCCTGTCTGGTACGTATGTCAGTGAAGTCGCAACACGGGCACGACGGCCGAACGAAGCGAAGTATATTAACGGAGTGCAACGAACTTGTCTGGTACAGCGGAGAAGTCAGCAACAATTGCGTACCATCATATCGCAACGGGCATGTACGCACCATCAAATCGCTCTGCAGCTTCCCTGTCACCGTCACGCAGATATGTACGGACACGCTCACCTTCCCAGCATGGGATCTCTCTGATCTCGACTGGGGTGCCGTCGCCGTCCCTGAGGACGCGCCACCATCTCCACGAGGCCGAGGCCCCGGCGTAGTCGTCCTGGTACGGGGACATCTCAGAGGCAGTCGAGTGTGCGCAGGCAAGAGCAACATACCGCAGCGAGGGCAAGTGTTTGGAGGCGCGACCGAGGAATGCGTTCCGGGTCTCCTCCGTATCGGCGGGAGGCGGGGTGGTTTGCGATGGAGCGAGGATGCTCAAGCAGATAAGGGGCAGGACTGCGGGCGCATCCGGATGGAACTGTTTGTACTACTCGCACGGGGTGTGCGGTCAATGCTATCTCTGGGTATCATTCGCACGAAAGATACTCACGAAAAGGGAGATGTATTCTGGAAGGGGCGTTTCGAGGCTTTCGATCTCGAGGAGACGGATGCTGGAGGCGTACCCGGTCACCTTGTCCCAGACAAGGACCGATATGAAGACGAGTTGTATAGTTAGACTGACCAGATGTGCAGGATCACAGGCGCTGTCGAGGAAGAGGTCGTCGCTCGGTCCGGTAGAGCCTAACATATACGTGAGATGGTTGACGAACCAACGTACTGGTTCGCCTTGGAAGGAATTGGAGACGATGAGGTGCTGGAGAGTCCCTGCAATTTCGGTTTCTGTGTTGAGATGCGTACTCCCGTCGAGGAAGAGGGTCTGTAAGTTCGGGAATGTAGTCGCCAACGAGACACATGGGGGAAGCTGCTGCTCCAGGGTCTTCAGCGTCCGGACCGACGAGATAACAAGCGCGTCGGCAGATCCCGGGCCGCTGTGGTTCCCGCCCTCCTCGTCCTCGCCTTCCGCGTCTTCGTCCGCACCTTCCGAGCCGTCGTCGCTCGCATCTGTGTCCGCATCTGTGTCTTCAATGCCATCGATGCCATCCTCAACTCCGTCTACGTCTCCATCGGTAGTCGCACCGTCGTCAGTATCGACGTCATCCCCGTTTTCATCAGGGAGTGACAGCCGCTCGAGGACCAATGTCCTCAGAGCGGGAAGATGGTAGATCGAGCGCAAGATGCGACGGAAGGGGACTACAGTGCCAGAAGGGTTGTCTGAGAGATGGAGCGTGGTTAGCGTGGCCGGGAGCCTCAGCGATGCCAAGATCTCCGCCGTGCATCCGCCGAGGTGGAGGCACTTGAGGCGCGTTAACGCTTGCAAGTGCTGAGAGCTCAGCCCGTGCGTCAGGAACGGTGCGCACGACAGCTCTTCGAGTTTCGAAGCCCGCGCCATGATGTCGAGACAGGACTGAACGGCAGCCCCGTATCGCGAGCGATCGAACCAGCTCCAGTAGACCGGCGGGGCGACAAAATTGAGAGCGCGCAGGTGGAGCCCGCGCACGTCGGGATCCTCGAAAATCCATTTGTGCAGCGCGTTGAGCCGGGGAGCCTCTACAACGACCTCCTGTAGCCGAGGCTGGACCACTGCGTACATGTGGCGGGAGGTCAATGAGAGCGAGAGTCGATCTTCGAAGTCGAGGAAGGTGGATATCTCACGGACGACGTCGTCTGGTATCGCAGGAATGTGTCCTCCGTTCACATGTGGGACTGCTGGCTCTGGATCCGGCAGGTTCACTACTCGAACGGGGTCATTTACAGCCATCTGGCATAAGGGGGTGGCCCTGTCAGTGGTTGTGCAGCTGCGATTGGGGATGCGGCGAGATTTACCTTGCAGTCGTGGTGGTGGTTATGGGAAGAGAGGCAACAGGCGCGGGCGAACACCGTCTGCCAAATCTGCCTCTTACCATCACTCTCAGCATCTGTCTGCCCTCTGGTCTCCTCCAGTCCGTCTCTGAGCTCGGGTTCATCTTCGCCCTCCTGCGCACTCAGGATCCTGGTTTCTGAAGCTACAGGAGACGCAACAAGTGGTCCTCTGGCAGCTGTCATCCGACGACGACACGTCTGCAAGTTCTCCTTGGGTGTGTGTCGTATCTTCGAATCCGCCACCTCGGTCACCGTGCCACCATCTGCTCTACCACACCCACCTTCTATGACGGTCAAAACCCTTTCAAACCCCGGATTGCGCCTGTTCTCTTCCATTTTCCCTTATATTCCCCCGTCTGCTCGTATCGGCCCAACTCGCCTGCGATTTCGCCCCGCTGCGTGCTCAGGCTCCTGGGTTCACTCCAGCTACAGGACCAGGAAGACATCGTCCTCAAGATGTCGTCCGACTGCCATACAACCGCACGGACGACTCCTCGGGTGCGTGTCGTATCGTCCAGTCAGCCCGGTTCCTGTGCCCATATTTGCTCTCCCACACCCATCGCCGCTACGGACAATCTCCCCTCGGTCTCCTCGTCCCCTGGGGCTGCACCTACCCTCTTACCCTTTCACCCATCCAAGTACGCCGATTGAGCGTGATATCGGCTCGCGGAAAGTACGCTTCCGACTTGCGTGACCCGCGACGGCGACAACGTCCAGTTTCTCACCACTCCCTGCGAGAAGGGGAGACATTCGAAGGGGAGGGTCATTGTCGCGACTCTAGCTGCTTGACAATATTTGTCGGGACCCGTTACGAGGATCTTGCGGACGTCCTGCGTCGAAGAGGCCTGTGGCCTCCCCGACAACGCTCACAGATGTCGAGGAGGGCACATCGGGTGCGCAGGAAATTTTACGAAGTACAAGGACGACAGGTCCCGGTTATCCAGTACCGTGACCGGCGGCATGACCGCATGTATGACGCTGCGACATTGGTATTCAACGAGCGCTTCCACATCTCTGAAGCAGGTGCCTGCAGGTGCGAATGACCAGATCGGAAAAGATCAATTGAACACGGACAGCAACGAGATTTTGAGCAAACCGATTCGACTACGAACAATGCACCATCGACTCGCTCAGCCGTCTCCCTGTCACTGTTGCGCAAGTACTTCCACAACTCGGGAGACGCCATCGTCGCTACGGCGCGACAGCTCTCGTCTCGTACCAAGACGCTGAGGTTTGCGTCGAACCTAGCGCTCCCACCCCGAATTTGGCTCAGTCGGGACAACCCTGGCCAGAGATGTTAACACAGTGGACTTCTATTCAGGAGTGGGAACGCGGGTTTCACGTTTCAGACATTCGTACACGGCAATAATCCGCTACTTCCCCACGCTGGCTTCTCTGACGTGTGGTTCGACCCAAATCAGTTCGCACACCCTGCGTACATGACAAGATGATGGACGAGCGAACAGCCGCCAGCGCCGCCCACAGAATTGTTACTGTATCGGTGGCCGAAGGCCACCAGTGGCGATATTGACGACTAGAAAGCCCGACGCGGGACACGCCCCGAGCGTGACGCCCCCCGCGCAGCTCCGACGTGCGTACTTCACGTGCGTCCAAAGATCAGACCAGAGGCAAGCCTTAGCCTAGCTTGTAGCGGCGGCGAGGGCGGGCAAGACAGCCCGCCCTGACAGTCGCTCGAGAACTCGTGTCGTGAGAGCAGCAAGACAGTAACTCGGTTGCGGATCACGATCGAAAGGGATCACCGTTGCAGCAGGAGTGTCCGAGTAATGGAGCTGGGTGAGCGCGGCAACATCGATGTCAGCCCTTGCGTGTGCGTTCGGAAAGGGAGATGTACCTGAGGCTCGTGAACGACTGGGCCTGCCGAGAGCCCAATTTAAGAGGGATGAGGTGGAGGACAAGACGCCTGTCGAACCGCCGTGCCGTCCTGTACATGATCCGAGCTCCAGTTCGAGAGGAGAAAGTCGAGAGTTGCGTAGCTGAGGCGTCATGGTGCTCCTCGAAGATCCACTTGTGAAATGCGGGCAGCTGCAGGATGCTTCGACGATGTTACGATGTCATCCTGCAGGCATGGTGGCACCACCATGTGGATGTTGTGGGACCTGAGTCGGAGCAAAGCTTGACCGTGAAAATCGAGGAAAGTCCGTCTGTTTGGCATCGCAAGCCCGTATGCGTCGGTAGATAGCTGCCGATCCGCGGTTCGGCCGCTTCGCTATCGGGACGAGACATACCACCGACATAGAGGCTACGGTCAGTTGTCGTGTCAGTATTGATGGACGGTGGTTAGTAATCCCGAGGTTGACCTTGCAGTGTTCGTGATGGTTATGGAAGAGCGAGGCCCGAGTATTGGCGCCCGCCTCCGGACTCTGTCTCCTACCATCAAGTACTAGATCTGCCTAGACCTCGCCGCGTTAACTCCTCACTGCGCCGCATTGGCATGCTACTTGATGCTCCTCGGGTGCGTTTTGTATCTCAAATCACGGTCTGCGATGTACCCTTGACCCTTTTTGCCTATGTATTCTAGTACATCGAGCATATAGCGAGTAGAATGTCACGCTGGCGAGGAACTCCGCATGCATAGTTGATAGCGCTATACAGAGCGCCTCGGCGGCCGTACGGGTACTATCGCATCGCGCTTCGGAGAGAGGATTATGTAGGTGAGTGATATAATTTCAGGTCACATCGATGAAAGGCCTCGCGCAAGATCTGCGAGTACCTGTGCTGCCCCTGCTTTTCCTCGGTCAGTCCTGCAAGTCACCGAAGCGACTCTACGTCCGCACGCCTCCGATCTTCCTGATCAACCCCAGGCCACAGTCATCGACTTCGGCGGGAGTAAAGGGCCGAGCATCAGCACGCTGCGCGCGCATGGCGGAGTACCCTCGCGGCTGAGTGCTAGGCTCTCAGTGCGAGCTCCGGTCGGGACTGTTCACATCCGAACTCGGTGAGGTCGTCGTCGCTACCCACTGCGTTCGAAGAAGGATGGAAGGATTGGAGTCGTCGTCCAGTTTTACACTGCAAGGCTCGACCTTCGAAGCGGCAATGCTCGACACCACGGCTTCGCCCGCTCTGGCCGACGTCGTGTTGTGTTGAGCAATGGATCTCGGACGGGGGGAAGCGGGTGACTTGCAGGACATGAGTACCCCGGAGAAATGGAGAAGGTGGCGTACCAGCTGCAGATCTGTCATACTGTATCATATCGCGATCGCGCTTCGGCAACAGGCAAGCGGGACGTGTATAACACAATGTTCGTATCACACCGAGCACTGCACAGACGTATAATTCAATTGGATAGCATTCAAAGCAGCAAATCGTACAGGTAAAGTCTCGACAGCGGACGCACGTGAAGCACCTGGCGGACAGCCAGGGATGTCACACGACGACTGAAGGCTTCCAGTTACCGTTCATGGCGGGAAATTCTCCGCCATCCCATTTCCTACTGGTTCCTAGGGTTCGCACCTGGCCATGACCCTGGCCGCTGGAGTAAGGCGCCTTGAAGATATCTTCTCCGACCGCAGGCTGTCCCTTTTGAAAGGTGAGCAGGTATTGGTACTTGTCCTTGTCCCATTTGTTCACCTCGGCAAACGTATCATGGGATATCCCGTGCGCCTGGATGGTGTAACGGGGATGGGTATGGTCGTCGCCGATTGACTGCACTGAGGACGGTATCTCCGCCCGTTCGTCGATTTCCATCGAGTCTTCAGCGGAGCGTTCTCCGTCTTGAGTCGCAGCGGCGACTTCCCACCGGAGCATGATGAAGGGACGAATGTACTGGTCGTGCTCGGGGAAGTACCCATGTGCCTTGGGATCCAAGCGCATCTGAGCAAGCGAGGTGGTGTCGTCGTCGTTATTGAACGTGAATGCCATGAGACTGAATACAGATTCGAGTCCGACGCCCTTCTTGATGCGAATGGGGATCACGCAGTCCACAGGCCGCTTCCGACCAATGATGCGGAAGGCCGCTCCTCGTATGTACGCCGCACGCAGACCATCGAGCGTGATTGCGGCGGACTGCACCTTCACGAAGTGCGTGAAATGGACGGACGCGTCCTGGAACTCCTCCTCGATAGATCTGCCGTCTATGACATTGTCCGGCAGACACCGTAGGACCTGCGAGGCTTTCTTCGAAGTAAAGATCGAGCTGATGAATCGCGAAAGTGGGACTTCGTCGCTGAACCACGGTTGGTTCGGGATGGGTGCTCCCGGAGTCACAGGGAGCGTGCCGATGGCGCGATCATGAGAGAGGAGGAGGATGTATCGGCCGACGAGGCATGCGTCGTCATCGTTCAGGGCCACGAGACCGCGCTTGCTCTCTTCGACGAGGACGTCTAGAAGTGACATTGACTGGGGACCTTCCGGACGCCAGTGCCACATCTGTTGCGCAGCCGCCTCGGCGAGGACCGGTTCGGACGGATAGCAGGATAGTAACGCGTGCGGACGCTTCGGGTCGTGGTATAGTATGCGCATGTTCTCTGCGACCATGCGCTCGCTTGCCCCGAGGGTGATGTCTGTGTGCGCGTCGAGGTCGAGTGCGAGGCGGACGTCCAGGACGGCAAGTGGGCCGTACGTGCCGCTGCGTCTGACCTCCCAGAACTTGTCCGTGGGGTCAGATCCTCCGAGCAACTCCGTCCGAACGAGGCCAGTGATATACTCGGCGGGCGTCATGCGAGGTTTGTTGCCTGGTAATCTGTACACCTCGTGCTCTATGGCTTGCCAATGCGCGAAGAACCTGTACATGGGTCAGCTCATAGATTGACGCATAGAGGCTAGATTCGTACATCGGTCTTCCCAAGCGGCACATTGAGCCTAGTTCGGACATGGTATTCAGCTCCTCGTCTCCTGCGACGCGTGGAGGTTCGTGGTTGTATTGAGACTCGAATGGGGAGGATATCTCCAGCGGCAATGGGCGAGATGATCCTAGCGCGGTCAACAGGTGCGCGGACCTTGACACCAGAACGCCCGCAAGGGGTAAATCTGCTAATTCAGCGAAGCATTCGGACATCGGGACCGGTTGTATATGTGACGTTCTCCCAGTGCGCAGAGACCCAGAAGGTCTCTCATCGAACGAGAAAATGAGCTTGAGAGACATATTGGCGATGGGAGCTGTGGGGGCGCCGGAACGGCCCTCTTCAGTGGCAGGGGAAGGATCTGGTAGTCTGCGACACAGCTCCGACATGGCCACCCTCAGATTGCCCACAAGGATCTCACGTGCTAGACATGCTCGTTCCTGGCAAAAGGTCAATCATCTGCTCGTAGAGTCCAGAAACTCGAGATTGGGACTCACAATTACTCTAGCTTCCGCGATGACACCTTCGAAGATCTGGCGACGGTGTGCCGCATCTGCATAGTACTCTGACCACTGAGATGCCAATCTTCCGTAGTTTCCCACATGAAAGGACAGTCGTCGTTGACTCGAGAGCAAGCCCTTGATTCGTTGAGCGAGACATGTCATGAAGATCAGGTTGCGATCCAGAGCACGCTCGACTCCCCATCTTGTGGTTTCTTCTACCAGGTATTTGTACACGTCATTATCCGGCGAGCGATGAGTCAGGTCCTTTAGGACTGGTGATTCATCGCATCAGTCACGACGCGGTACGCGAATAATTACAGAGATCGTACCGTTGCTGCCGACGGATGCTGGGGTACCGGGGCCAAGCTGCATGGCCACGGTAAAGATATACTTACCCATCTCGTCGACCATGCGGGACTTCCCAGTTCCATCGCTGTTCACTACCGGGATCAAGAGGCCCGCGCCGGCCTTGTATTGTTCTCGGACCCTAACAAGTGCCTCATATAATGCACGATGTTGGCACCCTGCGTAATTCACCCTCCACGCCGCGTCGCATACTAGGATCATGGCATCATCAGAAAACAGTCAGAGAGGAAGTCGCATTTAGCTGATCATCTTACCATGCGCTGTACGTATAGATTAAAACGAAAGATACTTTGAAGAGATAGAATTGTACTCACGCCTCAACGAAGCCAGCGTGTTGCCACACGGGTTGTCTATGAGCCCGGGATTGCGATAGTAGTGGATTATCTCTGCGTGTTTCTGTGAGCAGGCGAAACAATAGTTATAGCGTGTAAATCATACGAGAGATGACTATTCCATAGGAGTTCCGCTTCAAGGCTTCAGTGAGGGCTTCTTGCAGGACGCCACGCGCCACGATCTGCTGGTTGAGGTGGGCGTGTTGTTCAAGCCACACACTTGCGGGACGAATCATAACCGCGCGCGACTCCATCGCCCATAGAACGGCAGGGAATAGGTCCACGCGCCAGTCTGGCTGGGGTGACCTCCCCATATCGAAGTAAGTCGCGACCAGGTTACTGATCTTGCGAACGGCGTCGTCACCGAGCCACGCCGCGATGGCGACCTCTTCTGAGAGCTCAACTGGGGGATCCATAATCCTTCAAAGGAACAAGATTGGTTCGGATGGCTTTGCTTGCGAGGAACTACTGTCGGTTGGCCGAATGGGATGTGCGATGATGGCTGGCTTGCGGAGAGCGTAAGGGCTTTATGTAGTCATGGCCGGCGCTGCCAGTGCGGCTTGAGTGCGGCTGTGCTGCCGATTGTAAGCGGCGAGCTTCATCATTTCGAGCTGACTAGAATGATTTTTCGGAATGATGCTCTTCACTTCCATGACTATCTATCATGATGACCTCGACTAGGGATGGACACCTGAATCATCTCAACGGCGAACTCGAGTCCCGACCAGTGCGTCAGGGACCGACTAGTACTCGGACTCCTGTGAGTCGGGAGACAGCGACTCGGGGTATACTCACGACTCACGAGTCCTGAGGTACTTACCCTGACGATTCAACCAATCTGGATACCCAAGTCAGTGGTTCGCGGGTCACAATTGCGGCCTGATTGATACCTCGGACAAGCCTGATCGGTGAATACACTTCGTCGTTACTGACTACCGTATGCTCGTCCCAGTTGAAGGGTGGGCGGCAATCGCTGACATCCTCAAAGATAGAGACCTGTTACAAGCGGCGAGCTTCATCATTTCGAACTCTCCGCTCAGGCTGACTAGTATGATTTCTCAGAATGATGCTCTTCATTTCCATGACTATCTATCATGATGACCTCGACAATCATTTCAACGGCGAACTCGAGTCCCGCCAAGTGCGTCAGGGACAGACTGGTACTTGGACTCTGTGAGTCAAGTCCGGGGCTCGCGGGTTACCATTGCGGCATGATTGGAAGCTCGGACAAGTCTGATCGGTGAATGAACTTCGTCGCTACTAGGCTACTGACTACCGTATGCTCGTCCCAGTCGAAGGGCGTGTGGCAAGAGTCTCCGCCAATAACTGCTTGGAACGATGCTCT
This sequence comes from Lentinus brumalis, assembly GCA_001792895.1. Lineage (NCBI taxonomy): Eukaryota > Fungi > Basidiomycota > Agaricomycetes > Polyporales > Polyporaceae > Lentinus > Lentinus brumalis. The sequence goes on along the minus strand of MARA01000030.1, from coordinate 230,441 downwards.
CAATACGCATCATACTAAATAGTGACAGCCGCTCCCAACATTACGATTCATCATTCAACGGTCGTCCACTGGACTCACATAGGTATCGCTCTGCACTGTGGCGTGCCTGATGGCTACAGGCTCGCAGCTATGTCAGAATCTATAAGTACTGAGCTCCAGACTAACTCGCTGAGCTCACTGTTCACACACCATCTTTTCCGCCTTCTAGCTCTATCCTCGCCAACGTATAAACTTCATGGCTGACATGAACGAACCGCCAGTGAAACGCCGTTACAGTTCCGACGATGACACTAGACAACAACCGTCAAAGCAGCGCAAAGTCACTCGTCTTCCGCCTGAGATACGCACTGCACTCGGCGGACTATCAGCCTACATCGCCGACACTCTTCCCGGAGGCACATCGCAGCCTGACTGGCAAGAACTGCTTAAGTTGATCGTGCTGCGTATCTTTCCTGGACGCCGCTTTGGGGACCAAGAGTTGCTCAGGTACTTGAAGAAACCGCACGTACAAGAAGCTCTCCAAGAGGCCTGGGATTCCGATCAATATGACACAGTGGTCTGTGGTGAGCAACCTTCAAAGATGTGTCCGCCGCCTTTGTACAGTTATTGAGGGTTTGTATGCCAGATATGTATGAGACTTTGTTGGAGTTGATAGATCCTGATAGACGACCATCACCCGAGCCAACCTCCGAGTCGAACGTGTACGTCTGCGACGTTTTCCCTACGGAAGGTATGAGAGTAATTTGACGAGACTTCTGGGCTGGCTGACGTCCTTTGACATACGTTCTAGTCCTCGCAAACGCATGGGATACCAACTACAGGTGCCAGGAGCTTCCGAGGTTATTGTACTCGCACATCAATAAGATGGAACGTGTTGCGCCCTATAGTAACCATATCGTCGTAGTCAACGGTGCCGGAACTGGGAAGTCGAGAATGATTGACGAGCTGGGCCGTTTCGTCTTCACCATTCCCTTCAGTGTATGTGATATGGTGGTAGAATCGAATTTTGGTGAGTGGCTCACTGCACGCATATGCCATGACTGACAAAAATCCAACATGATCTTTCTGTTGACATAGGTCCCCGGAAACCGGCTTTCCCATCTGCAGATGGCGGTATCCAACAGGTGCTGACGGAAAAGCACCAATCGCATTCTATAGAACGCCAGTACTACACCTTCCTCGAGGCGACGTTCGAGGTTATCCACAATACCGTTAGGCAGCAAGTATCATCAACTAATTATCATCAGCAAGCCCGCGAGTGGCACGATTATTTGCTTCAAGGCGGAAGCTTGAACGGCGACACTCTATACCACGACATTGTACAGAAGTCGAAGTCGAAGCTACAGGTGTGTGTCAGCCATGAATTGAGTTCGATTGGGGGTTCTGATAGCCCGGTATTGGAAGGAGAGCGCAGCCCTTACTTTCGAACGGGGCGGCGAGATACACCTCAAAGCAGCGGAACGGAGACTACAGGCTCTCCTGGAATGGCTCAAAGATCCGGAGCCGGGACAGTGCTACATGGACCACGACTCCGCATTGTCAGATCCCGCTTTTTCAGGCGGCGATCCGGTGAAGCTCATCGTAGCATTGGACGATGTAGAGGCCCTCACCGCCACACACCGTGGAGAGGTGGAATCTTGCCTCGATACCTTGTTACACTGCTTTTCTCAGCTCAGAGAGAACCGTGCCCTATTCTGTATCGTTGTGGGGAGGCCTACCGCTGTACATGAGCTGGTTAAGCCGCAAGCGCGATACCCGGACAGAACGGCCGTCTTGCACGCGCCATTCACGGAAATTGTTTTCGACAAGCACCCATCGTTTCCGCTCAATCCGGCGCAGGTTCTCAAATCGTCATCTCATCTCGACTTGATGGTGAAGTTCGGACGTTCGGGGTGAGATCCATAAACTACTCAATCGCCAAAATGATACAGACACTGATTACTCTCCCAGACCCTGGAGTATATACGAAGCTGCCCGAAAGTCCCGGCAGTTTGATGAAGGCCAACTGTACAAGACCACCATAGACAGTGCACGCGCTGAATTCTTCGGGAGCATCAGAATCCCTGCTTCCGCGCGGGATCTGCCATGGGCACTCGTCTCGATGCTGCAGTATCTACTGTGCGTTGTTCCGGGGGGACGAGAACGTACCACTATGGGTTCCTCGTCTATGAGAGAGGATTCGCCCACACTGGAAGCCCTTCGAATCCTCCAGTCCATTCCCAAACACCGGAAGTATATCGTCTCCCACTACCCATCGGAGCCTCTAATGCGTGAGGCTTTGCTGCAGCAAGTCTTACATTGGACTCCGGGTCGTACTATGGTGGAAGGACCACTCATAGATGACGGCTTGAATGCGCTGGGCAAGATACTGGAAAGCCCGCTTATCGAGGAAGGCATGAGTGGAGAGGTCGTAGCATCCCTATTGCTCCTTCGTGCCTACGTACTCGGACACTGCCTAGCTTTCACCGGAAAGCATACATTCAAGAGACAGGAAGATTATCCTCGCGACCGACGCCCCTCACGCGGCGAGTTCTACGATCATAAGCCCTGCTTCAGCGAGGACCTGCCCGTCTCATACTTCATTGAAGCCCTATTTCCCCCCAAATCCGCTAGTACCATCCTTGATGACCTCTTCCCATACAATCGTCTAGGGAGCAACTTCTCAACCGCATTCAAGGGCGCAACTCTGCGCTTCAGCGGGTTCGAACGAGCCGCAGACGACATCATCGTGAGCGCAGAGGGTTTACGAGCCGCTTACATCCGCGGGTTCGCAATCATCGGCCACAAGACACAGGAGGGGTTGGATTTCTTCCTACCGGTCAGACTGAAGGACGATCACTTCACGTTCTTGGGAATCCAGGTCAAGAACCGGCGGGAACAGATCAAGAACCACAGCCTCATCTTCGATGCGGGCAAGTATGGAGTATTCGGGAATCCCGCGAAGCAGGAGCCCTACCTGGTCCTCGTGATGCAATTGGGAGTCAGAGTACCCACCGACAACTCTCCTAGGCTGATTCTCGCCAAAATGCGAAAGGGCAAGGCGAAAGAGACCGGGAAGCGGCCAGCTCCAATCCCCGCCACTCCCCGGTCTCACAGAGACAAACCGTCTCCCACAACTCCTCGCTCTAGCCAGCTTGGCCACGCTCAACAGGTTCTCACAACGCCTGATTCGAAGCTTATCCCCGCAAACTCGCCTCTCGTAGGAAGGCACAGCAACGACGCTCACCCGATTTATATGGCTTCCGTCCTGGGCTGCACCGAGGAAACGTACCGAGTCATACAACAGGAGGAGAGGGACCACTTTGCTCGAATGCTCGCTAGGAGGGACATAAACCAAGAGCATCCTAGGCAAGGGAAGGCGTTCCAGAAGCTCTTGAAGCGAACCAAGTCCGAGTGGTTCATGGGTCAAGAATGCTTCGATTGGATCGAAGAGCCGCTTTTGCAAGGTCGGAAGGAGTCCACGGCACAGGCATTGCAACCAGTGGCGGAGGAGAGAGAGACGGAAGTCGAGGAGGTCATCCGCGACCAAGGAGGTACTGGTCGATCGCAAGCGACACCAGAGCCCTTCGAAACGTACTCACCGCGGACTTCCCCTTCCGACGGTCGAGGGCTAGTGGACGCACTCTCGCCGTTGACTTCATTTTCCGACGATAAGGGAAGCGACGATGACCCGGCGCAACACGTGCAATTGCCCGCAGATGTCGACACTCCCGGCGAAGGCGGCGAGTCCATGGTTGAGCAGGGCAGTGAGCTAAGCCACCACGAGTACGAGGAGGATGTGGACGGGGAGGACGAGGAGGATGACGAGGAGGACGAGGACGAGAGCGACGAGGACGAGGACGAGAGCTACGACGGACAGTCGTAGTTGTATGAGGAGCAAGGTAACGGTGGATACTATGGTAACGTTTCGCGTGTTGGATCGGCAGGGGTACCGTGCTGAAGTTCGCGAGGATGGACTTGTGCGACTCGGGCCTGGCGGTGTTAATTTATAGAGGAGCCTGTACAGATAGGATTGGCCAGTCACCGCCGTTGTAGAGCAATTTCAGAGAATGTTAACCTGGCCTATCACACCATGAACTCGAAACGAGAATGGTAGTATGCCCATTGCAGACTCAAGGCGACGGGCGCGACCTCGAAGTCACTCTAAGTATGGTGTACTGGCAAGACAAATGATCAACTCTACACATAAACCAGTGCTGATGAAACTCACCCGACGTTTGTTTCCGCACCTCAGGCAACCAACCCATGAGGAGGAGCTTCGCCGTTCCATGGTGGTCGTACGGGTGGTAGCACGAGCGACGACGAGCGCTCATTTTCGGGCTCTGTTCAATACCACCACGTCCATCCTCTTCCAGTTCTGTCTGCGCCGCTCTTCCGCTCGTGCACGGCTTAGTCGTCTAGCACACTGCTGTACTTGTGGGCAAGGAACATGCCATCGCCTCCTGCTGTCCGAGTGATTGTTCGTCTGCCATACAACCGTCCGGAAGACGCGCCTCCAGACCCTCCTCGGGTGCGTTTCATATCCTGAGTGCTGACAGATGATATATTTCTGACCTTATTCCTCACAAGTCCAGGTAGAATGGAACGCCGACAAGGAGCACATACTGTGGGAGGTCATCGCGAAGAGCCGCGCTATCGAGGGTGCTAATCCCGACTGTATGTCATAACCTCTCACTTTGAGTATCACCGCGTTGCGTGCTGCAGAGCCCGAGATGTTCATCTCCCATGTCTGAGGTGAGCTCATGCATTCTATGTCAACAGGGAAAGGCCTTGCGCAACACCTTCAAGTGCCCTTGCCGTACCTGCTCTACCGCGCCCAAGTCCGTTACGAGGAAGACCTGCGCGGTCTCCAAGGCCTCGGACTGCGCACGCCCTCCTCCGTCTTCCCAACCGTTCCCTCGCCTCAACGCACCGGCCAGGGAGAGTACTTCCCGAGGATGTCCGACCCTGCCCGTCCACCACCGCCGCAGCGCGACTCGATACCCGCATCCTCCTCCGCGAACGGCGGCATGGCTTCGACCTCCGGCACAGTCCCCGGCACTAGCACGATACGTCCGCATATTGGGGTACGCGCGCGGCTGAGTTCTCTTGGGAGTGCTCACGGGCGCGGGTTACAGCTCCGGTCGCCAATAGGGACTGACCACGTCCAGAGCCCGCTCTCTGCGCATCCTTCTGGCAACATCTACCCACGGCCGACGAAGAAGGTCTCGTCGTCGTCGACGCTTACGCTGCAGGGTCCGAGGAGGACGCACTCGCCACAGCTCAGGCCGCTCTCGCAGGCGTCGTCGCGCGGCGCCGGGTCGTCTTCCGACGGAGCCGATGGAGAGCAGGATACGAGTGACGAGGACGAGGACGATGAGAGCGATGAGGATGCGCGGAGAGAGGAGGAAGCGGAGAAACAGGAGCTGCTGGCACGCAAGTTGGAGGATCTGCAGAGGCTCATGACGAAGGACGCGCTGGGCCTCGTCGCAGACCCTGCGGCGAGGACGAACGGGAGCGGGCATGGCAATGGGAAGCCTCGGGGCAGGGCGAGACCCTTGTCTGGCATGAGTACGTCTCTATCTTCTTCCAATGCGCCAAGGGACTACTCGCGGTCGAGAAACCAGAGTCTGTCGAGCGCCAGCGTGGACTCCCCGCAGGGTTCGATACCCTCGATACCCTCCCCTACGCCCGAGCCCAACGCTCACGCATATCCTTCCCCGCAAACTCATCCACACCCTCGTTCACGACATCACAGTCAAGGCCACAACGCGACGAACACGTACCACCACCCCGCGCGGTCTCAGTCCCAGTCCTTCTCGTCACACTCGCTTTCCCAGTCGCGCTCCAAATCGAATTCGCACTCGAACCCACAGTCTCCTTCGCGCCTGACCTCACCTACGTCCGTCCCGCGACATCTCACCCCGGAGAAGACTTCGTCCCCGCCTGCGCTCTCGCCTGGCAGCGCGCGGGGACACCCAGCGAGTGCACGCGTGCAGCGCACGCATTCGGGCCTTGCGGCTGGCACGCCGACGACGGGGAGCGAAGCTTCGAGTTTTAGCGACCTGAGTGGTGGGTCTATCCAGTGATTTGTGTGCGAGGAGGGTTTTGGCTGATCATCTGGGACCTGCTTTGTAGATGCGAGCGTGTCGCTGTCGGCGTTGGACAGCGCGTTGATGTCGAACATCAAGGGCGGCGGGTCCCGTTTGTGAGTTGCTGCTTTCTTCGCGTGTTGTCGATGAGTCTCTGATTCATGATGTCCTGCAGGTCGTCGTTCGCGCGCAGCCACTTACCTAGTAAGCGATCGACGCGTGGTTGATCGCGTTGCTCGCATTGTAGTCTACATTATACCCTTGTGATTCTACTGTACTGCTTTGTCGGATTATATCTTGGACTCTGGAGTATACCGTTTGACGTTAACCCTCGTTTGCGCTCAGGTGCTTAGCCCTCTTCGTCCGCGTACTGCGCGCGCGCTGATGAAACACGTCCTCTCGGTATGTTCTCGTACATTCTGGCCACTCGCGGTGTCCGAAAGGCGACGTAAGACCGAAGGAGAAATTGCTTGCGTAGTTACAAAGCGGGGACGCGTGTGCGGTAGCACGCGCAAGCCACTTTCACATCGCGTCCTATATAAGTAAGCTTTGCGCGCATCGCGAAGCCACTCATCCTTCTTTTCTTCTTCCTCCCCGAACCTCAGAATACAACATCTCCCCGCGGACACTTGAGTACTCAAGCCTTACACGCTGATCTGCGCACGACCGATAACCCATCTAAAGTCTGTTGTCTCTGATCGCTGGACTCGAACGTACCGAATCGTGCACACCTCCACTCTTGTTTGTTCCCTCGGACTACCACCCGACACCACTCGAACCGCTGCGTAGAACGAGACTCGCGATGGAGTTGACGTTTAAGACGGAGCTAGGGCAGTCGTTCTCCGTCGAGATCGATCCAAACATGGAGCTGGAGAACGTGATGGCTCTCCTCGAGGCTGAGGTACAGTAACTTCATTGTCGTTCACCCGTGCTCGTGTCCTGAACCGCAGCAGTCCGGGATACCCGTCAGCGAGCAACATATCTCCTTTGGCACAAAGAACCTGGACAACCCGAAGGCGACGATGCGCGAGTGTGGGATCGGAGACAAGGCGGAGCTGTCGCTGAAGAGGAAGGTCTACGTTCCCGCTGCTGGGAGGTGCGTCTTGCCGCAGTCTACCATCATCGAGTTATACCGACAAGTGTCTGGACGTTATGCAGGGAAATGCAGCAGGATGCGGAGGTGTCGCGTTACCGACTTCTGGGGGACCCCGCCCTCATGGAACAACTACGACAGGTACGTTAGATCTCTCTTCGTCCCTGCGCCTCCCTCCCGTCCTCTTCAGGTGGTCACGAGAATCGTCGAAATGGAGCACTCCGGACGAGCGAACCCGCGATCATTCTCTTCCTCTCCCGCTCTGCTACTGGAACGCTACTCGAGCAATACGTACTGACTCCACGTTATGAACTTGTGACAGACACATCCCGAAATGGCAGAAGCGGCACAAAGCAACCCGGCACGCTTCGCCGAGCTGTTGCGGCAGACTCACCAGATGCAGGAGGAAGCAGAGCGCGAACGCGCCCTGCTGGAGTTGGACCCGTACAGCGTCGAGGCGCAGCGGCGGATAGAGGAGGCCATCCACCAGCAGGCCGTCCTCGAGAACCTCGAACACGCCCTCGAGTACTCGCCCGAAGTGTTCGGGCGCGTGACCATGCTCTAGTGAGTCTTCCTCCGCACTACTGAGGTGGACGTAACCGCTAACTTTCCCAGTATCCCTGTCGAGGTCAACGGCCACCCGATGAAGGCCTTCGTCGACAGCGGCGCACAATCAACAATCAGTACGTTCCATCTCCCTGACAAGCGCAAATGACCTCTAACATCCAATGCACGACACAGTGACTCCCGACGCGGCAGAAAAGTGCGGCATCATGCGCCTCCTCGACCGCCGCTTCTCCGGCGTCGCACAAGGCGTCGGGACGGCCAAGATCCTCGGACGCGTGCACAGCGCGCCGCTGAAGGTCGCCGACCTGCACCTCCCGTGCTCGTTCACAATCATGGAGGGCCGTAACGTCGACTTCCTCTTCGGGCTGGACATGCTCAAGGCGCACCAGGCGTGCATCGACCTCGAGAAGGGTGTCCTGCGCATCCAAGGGCGTGAGGTCGCGTTCCTGCCGGAGCACGAGCTGCCCGCGAACGCACGTAACTCGGGCGCGGCGGTGGAGGCGGAGGAGGCTGCTGCTGCTGCTGCGGCAGCTTCGGGATCGTCTGCGCAGGGAGCGGCTCCCTTCCCTGGGTCGGGTCACACGCTTGGTGCTGCACCTGCACCCGTGGGTGCGGGACGCGGAGGGCCTGCGAGGCAGTCGAGTCAGCCTCCACGACCCGCTGCGAGTAGCTTCCCGGAGGACCACATCAACATGCTGATGGGGCTGGGGGCGACTCGAGAAAGGGCGATCCACGCATTAGAGGCGGCAGCCGGAAACCTCGACATCGCGGCATCGCTGCTCTTCCAATAGCCAGCATGTATTCACACGGACTCATCATCAGAGCGGCATGTAACATGTATATTAGAAGCATTGCTTGGTACAACAGGGATCCGACAGCTATGGTACACCGAGGGAGGAAATCAAGGGGCACAGCGAATAACGATAGCGAACAAAGACAACGGAGACCTAGATGAGAGTGACAGTAGTCCGGATGAGGCCACCACGCCAGTTGCGCATCCCCGCCGAGCGGCGCTGCGCCCAGTCGCCCTGCATGCGCGCGAACGCGTCCTGGATATGCTCCGGGCGGAGCGCAGTGCGCGCCTCGGGCGGGGGAGGAACAGCGAGCACACGGGGAGCGGCTGCTCCTCGTGCTCGGGGCTGTCGTCGCGGCGCATGCGCTTGGCGTCGCCGGCGAGCCCGAGCTGCGCCTTGCGCTTGCCGAGGACGGGCGAGGAGCCGTGGTGCGGGGCGTCGCGCATGTACGCGTCCTCGAGCGACTTCTTGACGTTGAGCCCGGCGATGGTGAGCGCGCGGACCATCTCGAAGGCGAGGAAGCCGACGATGTCGACGGTGTCGTCGCCGGTCTTGAAGTCGAGTGCGGGGGGAGGTTGAGGAACTCTTTGAAGCGCTTCGCTTTGCGGTAGGTGAAGGAGGCTTGGCGGCAGTCCGAGTAGTGCTGGTACTCTTCGCGCGTCATTTGGCGGGTGGCGTCGTCTGCTTCCTGGACGCGGTGTTGGAGAGGTGGTGAGAGGGATGTTATGGAAGAGCGTACCTTCAGTCGCTGGATCGAGGCTTCGTGTGCCTCGATGTCGTCGTCGTCCTCTTCGTCGTCGGTCGGCAGTACGTCGGCGTAGATCGTCATTATCTCCCAGGGAAGCTTGATGGTGATCTTTTGCGCCTTCGCAGTGAGTTTGTCTACGTAGTGTCAGAAATGATCGTACTTAGTACACGAGGTGTGTATGACCACAAGAGGCCATGCATCCCCTTGCGCGAAAGCTGAGCACACCGCGAAGTGTGGCCACTCACCGTCTGCGCCGTCCTCGAGGTTCTCTACCTCCATCCCTCCTCCACCGCCTCCGTCAGAGTCTTTCGCATGTTTGCGCACGTCCTTCCAAGAGAGGTATGTTCGTAGTCGGTTGACCTTCGCGCGGTCGTGGCGGATGAGGAAGATGAGGTCTTCAGCGGAGACATGTCGTGCGGCGCGCCGGTTCGCGAGGAAACGGGCTTGGACAATCTAGGTGCTTGATAGTTGTAGCCCGTAGTATCTCAAAAACACGAGACAGGTGCTCACCAGTTCAATGAGTTGACTCCGGACGATATCCTCGACGAGGTTCACCGTCTCTGGGTTTGGGTCCTGGACTTCGCCGAAGACAAACATCATCTGCGAGATTTCCTGCGAGTACTTGTACTCTCTGTGCGCAGGAGTCTCCGCGACATATGCCTTCTTCGTCGCTGTAGCCATAGCGGCTTCGTTGAGAATGAGATGCGGCGGGAAGATGGTGGTCGGGGGAAGAGAAGCGCTTTGGTACACTACTTACAGCCTCTTACAGCAGTACTTACTTCGCACTTACGAGGTTACTTACCTTAGCCTGGATCGTTTACCGACGGATGACTATGTTGAACTCGGACTACCATGTCGCAGAACTTACGTCGACCGCTTCTCATGTGCTTCCGTATTGACATCAACTGCAGCAAGCCAACTGCTTCTGGACTCTGGACCGTTTAGCCTCCGCTGACTGTCGAAACTGTTCCAAAAACGCGGGCGGTGAGACTTGCCCCACACTTGCCCTCCACATTGAGCTCGGAAGTGGTGAGTTCTCGCACAAGACAGAGGGATTGGCCATGTCTTTCGACATGCGGTCGAACTCATGGGTGTACGTCCGCATTCTACCTTCTTCGCTTGACGAAACTGCCCGTAGTCATATATATCTCAGACCGAGATCCAGGGAAAGGGATCAGAAGCTGCTACGCTGCATGTAACGTCGTTGTATGTGACATTCATGATGAACTGCCAAGATGTACTCTGATTCATCATAGCAACATCACGGAGGAACCTCATTCGCTCTCACCCCGATAGACTGCGGTCACGGCATACCTGAGTACGTCTCACGCTTACTTGTTCTGCTCTCTGGCTCCGACTTCCATCTCAGAACCTAGATCCCTGGCGGGAAGCAACTACGACGACACGGATTCGCGGCAAACTACTGAAGGATGTTCAGCATAACGCCTCTCACACCTCCTGAAGAGACCCTCCCGGGGAGGGTTGGAAGTCATGCGGCACCTGCGATACCAGATGATATTCTTTCAGAGATACTGCACCATCTATCCTTCCAGGATCGTCTCAAGATGACTCTACTATCTAAACACGTCCGCCAGATTATTCCTCTTCGCGTCACCGATGTAGTCCTTCGCTCTCCTGAGCAATCCTCCGCGTTGTGCGACTACATCACAGCAGACAGCCCTAATCGAGCTCCTCATCTGCGTTCCATACGGGTACTCTGGGCACCCGAGTCTCACTCACGCTTCCAGGCCTTTGTGGACATGTCCATCATGGGCGAAGCCATCCGCAAGGCGCCGCACCTGAGGGAACTCCAGTGTACGGCTTGGTTGCTCGAGGTGGTATCGCTCAAAGATGTCCAAGGTCTCGACAATCTGACAACTCTTAAACTCGCTGGGTGGCCCAGTAAGCTACAGGACCTTAGCTCACTACCCGCCAAGCTGCGATCGCTTTCGTTCACTTCCAAACCCGACGACGACTCCTATAGCCCCTCATACAGCCCGTCGTTCGCCGACTTGGTACGCTCGATATCTCACCTTTCGTTCCTACACACCTTGCTACTTCAGGACATCCGCTTCGTGACGGAGGACAACTGGACCTGGCCGGCTGCCGAGGATGGCGCCCTCCCTGTTCTTCCCTCTTTGACGACTCTGCGGCTTCTGTCCGTCATCCTGCCATGGACCACGGCAGACCCGCTCAAGGTCATCTTCCCCAACCTCTCCGCAGTGGACGTGGCTTACAACAGGGTCAGCACGTTGATCAGCCGGAGACACAACACACGTCGGAACGGTCCAGAGTCTCCGTTCGTAATCCGCCATCTCCAGTTGGCTTCGGATCCCTTGGCGTTCGACAGCGACCCGACGAACTTCATTCCTTCCAGCTGGAAGGTCCACCGGCTCACATTGCACGCTCGCACATCCGACGATATCGAGCTCGTTGGCCTCTCCAGGGAGAGCGTAGACGAACTCGTGCATCTAACGGTCGACACCACCGCAGCCCGAGGACTTACATTCGCGACCTTCGCGGATGTGATGCACGTCATGGCGAGCTGGGCAGCCCCCTTGCGGTCCCTGGAGTTCATATCTCGCAACGGCGATTTCACGGAGCTTATCTCAGACATTGTGAGTACTCCTCGTTAGTTCCGAGTTCGGGTGGATGACGTGACGCTTGCCAGACGAACGCATACTCCGAGACGAATCGGAAGACGGCGGCCATGAAGCTTCCACTGCTGTGTCTCAGCATCCGTGCCACCACCCAGGCTGAGCACGCACCGTGGAAGGTCGTATTCAGGCGCGACCAGTTCCTGGAGGCCATCTCCAACTGGTTCCCGTCTTTGCGCTATATCGCGCTCGCGGACATTCCCGACGGCTTCGACGGGAATGATGACGAGAAGCGGCATTGGTGGCGGGTTCTACGGGACGACGACGGCTCCCCTGTCGAGGTCCGAGAGGTTCCGCTGTGGGAAGGGAGAAGGGTCAGAGATTACTTCCTGGATGCGGACGCAGACACTGCAGCGCAGTTCGAAGGTACGTGTGTGCTACTCGTTCCGTAACTTGTCGTCTGACTCGTATACTTATTGATATCAGAGAGGTTTGTCCCCCGGTGGTGAAGTTGTCAGCCTGAGTGCTGGACAGTTCACGTTGCAGTGGGCTACGCCGGCTGCGGTTCCAAAGATTCTCGGATTCATTGCCACCCTCATCCCGGAATTCTTCTTCGTTGCTGCGAGCCTGCGACCATGCACTCTATACCCGGCTCTCCCTTCTACACCATCACATTCCTAAGCTCGTGTTTCCCATGATCAACATCTCCTTCGAGCGCATCTGTCAGTGGAAGATTCTTCTCTTCGCCGTGTCATGGTGAGTGCAGTAAACTTCGATCGTAATCAGGGTTTAGCCCCGCGCGAGCTGTGCAAGTCCACATTGACGCTTGCAGGAATAGATCTCTATCCTCAGAGTCATCGATTCGTAGTTGCGCCCGTCAATGTAGGTTCCGACTTACGACACGAATGTCTCACATGTCGTCTCGCCAGCACGGCTCGCCGTTCGGAGGCATAGTAACCTCGCAGTTAACAGTGACAGAACTATATTCAAAGAAGGACGTCTTCATCAAAGCTCTTCACTCCGACGATGCTCTTCGCCATGCTCGTCCCATGGCGGAGCGCAGCGTTGATATATGAGGCTCTCGTTCCACCCCTTCTGAATTCTCGCGCCTCTACCTGTCGTCGTACCCAGCTTCTGGTCAAGCATGTCATCTCAGGCAGATGTCATCGCGTACTACGACGAGCTGTGAGTGAGTTGTCCTCGCCCTCCCACTCCGTACTGACCACACGCTTTCGGAGTCCAGACGGATCGAGCGATACATATACTTCGCCTCAGTCTGTAAGTCGTCCCAATCGTACAAAGCCCATGATTGCTCATCGAGGATGTATTAGCTATTCTTTTCTGTGACTTTGTCCTTACTTTCGGTCGCGAGGTGAACTCATTCTGGAGCAAGAAGCCCACCGGAGCGTCCGCGCTGTTCTTTTTCATCCGCTATGTCACGCTGGCGTACGAAATCTTGGACGTTGTGTCGTCTGTTTTCGCCCTGAGCGACCAGGTGTGTCATTTATGATCTCTCGACGGCCACCCAGAGCTGACTCCGTCTTCTCAGAGGTGCGAATGTGGCGTTGCTAGTGACCGTGCCACTCAACGTATACTTAACGTGCTTGTTTTGAATTTGCTGCAGTTGTGACGGGCTCGTCAGGTCTTATACCGCATTGGAGTATGTTCGATACATACCCTTCGCAGGTAAGGTCAGGGCATTCCCGAACAGAACAGTTGCTGATACCGATGCCAGTCTTCTCTGCGATGCGAGCGCACGGGTTGCTCAAGAATGGGGTATTGTCGACGTTGATTTTGATATTATCTCTCATACCGCTCGTAAACTTTGTACGTCGTTTTGCTTCCACCTCACCAATTCACGTTGTTGACAATCCCTGTGTATAAGGCGATGTTTCCATTGGGCTTGACGGGAATATACGACCCGGTCATTGGATGCCTGGCCGACATCGTCCGGATTACGCCGAACGAGCCCATCATGTATGTAGTTCCTATCATCATAGACGAGTGACACCACTAAGGCATAGTACACAGATGTAGGTCTCATTTTGCAACGCGAAGGCGTCTGCTCTGACCCTCAGCGGCGTAGTCGTCAGCGTGTCACGCGCAGGTCTTATTCTCGCAGACTTCATGCTCATCGTCGTGACCTGGATCACGCTCGCTATTGGGCCTGCTCGCCCACACTTACAACTCGCCGATCATAGCCGGAGGTCTCTGGCAGCTATCATGCTATGGAACGGTGAGTAGAAATCTCCTCTGCCTTGAAACATGCTCACATCAAGACGACTCGCTCTAGGGCTCATATATTTCATGTAAGAATCCCTAGAACGTGTCGCGCTCTCCTTGACTCAGTCATCCACGTTTGAAAGGGTCCTCTTTACCCTCAATATCCTGCATCTCAGCTTTACGCTGGCCTCGGTACGCTGCGCACGTCGTCATATTCTTGCTAAGTTTGAACAATGAAAACTGCAGATATTCGGGATTGACGAACCGAGCAACATCACACTCTTCACCGACCCGTGCGTCGTGTTTCCCGTCTCGTTCGTACTGACAAGACACACTGACATCGGCACGGTTGTTTAGAGTGACCTCGATCCTCACTTGGCGCTTCTTGCTCGACCTACAGGAGGCCAACCAACGCGACCTGAAGCTAGACTCCGACGATCCCCTCCATATCTCAATGTCGAACCCGGACTCGCTCAACTTCGCGCGAGTGATGGGCTCAATCGGCTCAATCGTCCTGCCTGGTCCGAATGACTTCGAAGAGGAAGAAGACCTTCGGAGCTCGGACGAGTTCTCGAACGAGTCGACTGCGCGTTCTGCTTGGGCGCGAGATCATCAGGAGCCCGAGATGGTGGCTAGAAGTAGCCCCCGCTCAGATGCAGTCTGTGTTTGAAGGGCCGGCTTCTGGAGGTCGCGCTGTAGTCCGCTTGCCTCTTGTGAAGCCAGGATCTCGTTCAGGGAGTCCGTCCGACTCCGGTGAAGTTACTTATGTCATGTAGGAATCATTTCCTGCGAATGCGAATGGCGTACAGCTAATACACCCGAGGTTCGAAGTTCGAACTCGCTCGACTGGAGAGACGACTATGGAACCATCGCGAGCATCTGGAGATGGTGGCGGGTCATCCAGAATGCGCACAGTCACCGTCCTTGAGGTGAGAGAGATTCCAGACTGGGAGGGCGCCCGGGTCAGGGCGTACTAGTACGTGCTGCGGACGTCAATTCGATAGAGAAGTTTGATGGTGCGTGTCGCTCGCTCACTGTAGCAATCTCAAGTCTTGACTCGTACGGCAGAGAGATTCGTGCCACCGGCTTAGTCCTGGACCACGCATACGATTTTATAATGTCTCTGTAGGTGCAAGAACGTCAACCCGCTGTCCATTGTGAACCGCTGATTAGGATGTAGTAGATCTCTCGTTGAGAGGCCGAGGACAGACGTAGCGCATTGATCGACTATCATCGATGGTCGGAAATGAATCGAACTCGCGCGGGACCGATGGTCTGACTCGGCTGCGCAGCTTCTCCAAATACGACCAGGTTCATCCATTTCGGAGAGCTCAAGTTCCTTCATTTCAGAGAGCTTATAACGGGCAGCCGGGAGCGACGATGCTTCGTAGCGTCGCATCCCTCTATACTCTGACCTCAAAGACAGTCGTGCTGGACGTTCGGGGGCTTCCGCATGGACGGCGAACATGTTGTGAACGGTGGACTGAGTGTGGACGACCTTCGTCCCGTTGTTGTGTCACTCGCTTGGCGCAGCATTCCCCACCCTACCCTTTCTCGGTGCATCGAGGGCACTCCCCACGCCGAGCTTTCCGCAGATGTCCTGCACCTGATCGCCGAGTATCTCTCCTTCACCGACCGTCTCAGCCTCTCCCTCTCTTCGAAGGCCGTGCATTGGGCTGTATTCCGACTCACGGAACTTGTCTGCTCCAGCGAAGAGCAGCTCTCGCGATTACACGCCTACCTGCACGCCGTTCCCGCCGTTCGTGGACCACGCCTTGTATCTCTCTCGTTGCACTTCATGACTCTGCCCAATCCTGAAGACGAAGATGGCAGTCGTTGTCTAATAACCCTCCTAGAAGTGTTGACTATAGCGACGAACCTCCGAAGTCTGTCTGTCGACAACGACTCCAGATGGACGGCGGTGTTGTGTCGGGAGCCGTGTGTCCAGGCGATGTCCGAGCTACGCGCTCTTTCCTATCTTCGCATACAAGCTCCCGCTCAGGACGTGCTCCTATACCAAGAGCTGTACCCCGCAGGCCTTCGAAGGGTGCACCTATCTGCGCACGATGGCAGAGATATACCATTCCAAGCTCTTTGTAGGGTGCTCGGGCACCTGTCCTTCCTCGAGGACCTCACATTGGAGTCCTTCCCACCGAACGCATCCGCGCAACTCGACCTCAGAGAAGGTATCGCGGTCCTAGGATCGGTGCGCACCCTCACTCTGATTTCGGCGTGGTTGCCCAGAGGCACCGCACAGTGGCTCCCGAACATCTTCCCGAAGCTCCGGACGATGAACCTCATCCACTGCGACCTGCAGACTCCGACATGGGAAATTCACGAGTTTCCATCGCTCCATCGCGTCCACTGTCACTGCGACAAACGGCCCCGCCCGGAGCAGATCATTAGCTTCCCCTTCAAGGTGCATGTCCTCTCCCTTGTCATCCGCAATAAGGACGACTTCGTGGTGGGGGTGCGCGACGCACCTACCTTGGTTGGGCTTGTGTCCAGGACGCCGCGCGCGTGGTGGAACTTCACGTTGTCTTGCCGTTGGCTGGCAATCGAGAGTCTTGACGAGGATATCGTGGACACCTTGCTTGCGCTGGTGAGTAATGGCCGTCTCTGTCTGTACGCGACATACACACCTGATGAATACCACCCGGTAGACTTCGAAGTTCTCGTCTGGTGACATTCCGAAGAAGAAACCTCTCTTTTTCCTGTCTATATTGGCACGACGTTCGAAGCCCGCCACGTCCGACGATGCTTCGCAGCAGAGGGCCCCAGAAGAGCTTGAACAGGTGCGAGAGGCGTTTCTGCGGAGTGTCGTTGGCTGTTTCCACTCCTTGCGCTATGTCGCGCTCGCGGAGGTCGAAGAAGTCAGCCTTGAGAGGAGCTCCTCTTACCATGACCACCATCAGCTGGTCTTTTCCCACGATCTCTGGCTCACGGAGCGGCCAGAACGTGCGGACATATAATACACTGGACGATGAGACAAACGAGACTGTACGATAGTGTCACCTAAATGCAGAGGAGCAGGACAGAATGAACGAATGAATGGAGAAATGAATGAACAAACGACCCAACGGAGGGTTTGAGCATGCAGCGCGCATGTAAGGGGTTGTCGCCTTGAGATCACACGCGTCCCGAATACGCTGCACCAATCTCTATAGGAGACGTGCGGGTACTCGATGGACGTGGTGAAAGGCTGCCCTCTCACCACGTCGGGCGCGCGCCATAAGAGGGCGCGCGCCTACCCGATTAGATAATACATGTAATCTTATCTAGCGTAATCTAATCTCTCCGGACGGTAGGTCCGGGCACCTTACATCCTCCCCCTCCAGAACCCACTAGGGGTTCGATAGGGTCCAAAAATTAGGCCACTCTAGGTGGCGGTGAATAGAATGATACTTTTGCACGGATACCGGCGGTGCCAACCAACGTCCTTAACCACAGGGTGGTTAGTAGGGCTCGACGTCGACAATCACCTTATGGATGACGGCGAAGAGCCACTACTAATGATCAGCGGTGTCTGGAGAGCCTGCGGGCGGTGCGACGGTAGGCAGTACGCTACCATCGGTCGCCGGCTCGTCGGGACTGTTTCCCGACGACGCTTCGCTGTCATGCATGGCCACGTCTGCTGGCTCCGCTGGCTCGGCTGGTTCCGCGGCTGCTGCGAGCTCGTCGTCCATCTGCATGGCTTCAGGCTCCTCGACAGGTTCCGACGCGGACGGGAAGGGCATCGGGGTCATCTCCGCCTCCGGCGGTGCTCTGTCCACGTCGAGGAGCGTCTTCGGTTCGTTGGGCCATGGCTCCACGCTGTTGAGCGGCCGTCCGAGCTGCTCGTTGCGGAAGAAGCGTGCCACGTACTCGAGCAGGAGTACGGTATCGGGAGTGATGCCACATCGCGCGGCCCACCGCACAATGTCGTACCAGCCAATGTTCTCGATTCGGAACTCCGGAGGGAACGGCTGGATGTTCTCGATGGGTCCGACTGGGTAGTTGCCCATAGTGCGGATACGATCGTACAGCCCGTGGACTGAGAATACTCGGGCGATCGATTCGAGCATGGCCGCGCGTGGCGACGCTTGACCCTTTCGTACGGTAGGTACGAACCGGCGAAACATCAAGTTCGCACGTATGAGGTGGAGGGAAGGGACCGCCAAAGGATCGGTAGGATCAATGCGCAGTCCCGGCGGAATGGAACGAGGGTGGAGTTGGTAGAACCGATGCCACACCTCTGGGGGATCGCGATGAGTGGGCTGTCGCATACTGGCCCGTGCGGCTCCATCCTCCAAACTGGGGTTTTGAGCCTGCGGCGCCGGTGTTGGTGCTGACCCTTGCGAGCGCGGCATGCTCCAATTTTGTTTAACGAGTGCCATGCCTCGTATTCCCATGTACCCCGGGTAGTCGTCGATCTGTTGTATGAGATGGCGAACCCGGTGGTATGCGCCTGCCATTTGTTCTCGGGCTTCCCTCAGTAGGATTTGTCCCTGCCGGTGGCGGATAGGGACAAAGTCAAACCAGGAGTCCGCCAGCCGTACGTCGGTAGGACGTACAGCGCGAACGTCCGCAGGCCACTCCTCGGTACTCCGCGGCACTGCGGGAGGCAATGGTGGCGGGGCAGGCTGTTCGTCCCCGGGCATCGGAGAGAACCGCTCGCGTTTCGGTGCCGGGGCGTTGGAAGGTGGTTGCTTGCCTCGATTCCGTGCCCTGCGCATGGAGTGCTTGGCCTGGCGCTGCTTTACCAACTTGAGGTTGATACCGTCGTCCTCCGACAGTATGAACTCCTCGTCGTCGTCGTTGTCGTAATCGACGATGCTCGCGCTGTGAACGCGAACACCTGCCAGTTCCGGGAGACCGGTAGGGCCCGCTGTGGCTGGCGTCGATACGCTCGACGATGTGGATGTTCGTGGTTGCGATGCCGGACCAGAACTCGTGGATCGGGAGGATCCTTGAACGAACTCCGGCTGTGGAACCGGGAGCCTTACCTGAGGCTGCTCCTGAAGCTGCGACGAAGTCGGAGGCGCTGCTCTTTTACGAGCATCGCCCTGACTTGGCCGCTGCTTTGAAGTGCCCGATGGCGCGGCGGGGGGTGCCATTGCGGCGCGGTTTGCGTGGGGGCGCGCGGTCGCGGCGGCGGTGGAGGAGACGTTCGACGGTGCGAGTCGTTGCGCGAAGACCCTGCTCGTCCCGGTGAGCGGCGGCGATCGATAGGATCGTCGCGTGCCCGTGGTCGGGGCGAGCGCGACCGTTCGCGTTCCGCGATGCGGTTGGTCCGAGTGCGGAGGTCGTCGTGCTCGCGCTGGAGGCGAGACAGCCGTCCTCGGAGCGTTTGGTTCTCCTCCCTGAGGTTCCGTGCCTCGTGTTCCCAGCGTTCTTCCGATGCTCGCGCATCGTTGAGCTGCAGGTGCAGCCGTTCCACCGTCTCCTGATGGTGGTGAAGGTCATCTTGTAGCCGCGAAATTTCGTCGCGGCTCCCTTCCCCCTCCGGCTGAAGTACGCGAAGTACGCAGCCTGTTGTCGTGCTCGGGCCTCCTCGTGTGCTCGGGCGAACTGCGGTTCGCCGGTCGCCGACTCGTAATGGTGCCAGTACGACGTGCATACCGCGCACCGCGCGTCGTGGTTGTGCGTCATTACCATCCGCTCGTGATCGGGGCAGATCCATTGCGGCGGCGACGGCGCACGATGCGCGGAGGACAGTGGCATGAGTGGGGGGTAGCCTGGCGGCATCGACGCGAGAGGCGACGGTGTCGCATAGGCATAGTGCGGAGGTGGCCCGCCCATGGGTGCTGGGGTGCCCATGGTGTATTGCGGCGCCGCGAGGATATGCGGCGCATATTGCGGGGGATATTGAGGGTACGCGGGGTAGCTAGGGGAAGGCGCCACGGTATGTGGTGCCGAGCCCGTCGCTCCCGCGTAGTAGTTCGTCGCCGGTGGAGGCGCGGCCGTCGTATATGACGGCGCGACCCCCTCTGGCTGTTGCTGCTGCTGTTGTTGTTGCTGCTGGCCGGCATCGTCGATGTTCATCGCGTTGCCGGCGTTCGAGTGGTCCGGAGCGTTCATGGTGGTCGAGAGTGTTGAGGTGGTGGTGAGGAAGAGAGAGAGCGGGGAGAGCGTTGTGATGGCGGTCGCGCGACGCATTTGGCCGCGCCCGCGCCCTTAAGCGCGCGGTCCGATCGTTTTCCGAATCAGTCCAAAGCGCTCGACGCGGTCATGTGACCGACACGACGCGCTAGTCATCTGGCTTACGCGGTAAAGACCGCCAGTGCTTCACGCCCTGCAGGCGGAAGTACTCGTCGACTGCAGAGAGTTCTCTGCAGTCGCGATACCATTTCCATGTCGTGTCACCGTGGGTCCACCTCACGTGGAGTTGGACTGCGCCGTCCACCCAACGGTGACCGACTATCTCGTCGACCAGCCACTCCTGCTCCTCGTCGATGCCCATGTCGTAGTACGCCCGCGAATCTCTATGCGGAAACAACGCGTCGTCATTCGGCTCGTGTCTTCTAAGTAGGTCTACATGGAACGTCGGGTGTACACCTCGCTCGACCAAGTCCGCGGACAACTCTAGTGTATAGCTAGAGGTCTCTGGATGCGCCTTCACAATCTTGTACGGGCCTATGTACTTGGGGACCAGCTTCTTCGCTCGTCCCTTCGGCATGGACAAGTTCTTCGTCGATAGGTACACGAGGTCCCCTACGTCGAAGAACGGCTCCATTTGACGATGCTGGTTTGCGTAGTGAGTTTGGTTCACCCGGCTCTCGATGAGCGCGTCGTGAGCCATCTCGAGGTTCGCTCGAGCCCTCTGCGCAAACTCCTTGACTCCCACGAATTGGGTGTCCGTCTGAATACCGGACATCGTCCGAGGCAAGTAGCCGTAGTTCAGCTCGAAAGGAGCGAACCCGGTGGACGCACTCGTTGACGAGTTGATCGCGAACTCCGCTAACGGAACCTTCTCGATCCAGTCGAGCTGGTCCGGCTTGACCATGGCGCGTAGGATCTGCGTGACTGAGCGAATCGTGCGCTCGGACATTCCATCCGTTTGGGGATGGAAAGAGGTCGACATGAGTAGCTTGGTCCCCAGCAGCCGGTGAAGTTCACGCCAGAAGCGAGAGGTGAACTTCGAGTCTCGGTCAGAGACTATCGACTCAGGGAGACCATGCAGTCTCACTATCTCTCGCATGTAAATGGACGCGAGGTCCGCTGCAGTATCGGTCGTTCGTACCGGGATGAGGTGCACCATCGACGTCAGTCGACAGACCACCACCCACAGGTAATCGAACCCGCTGGATCGAGGAAATGGGCCAACAAAGTCCATTCCCACCGATACCCATGGCCTGAGCGGTATGGGCAGCGAATGCAGCAGTCCCGCCTTCAGGTGGTTGCGGGACTTGGACACTTGGCACCTCGCGCAGGAGATACAGAAACGGTCAGTTTCTAGTCCCAGTTTTGGCCACCAGAAGAACCGCCGAATGTACTCCGAGGTACGTTGAGGTCCGAAGTGTCCGATGGCTTCGTGGGCTTGGTCCAGGATAATCTGCGTGGTTGTCCTGCCCTTGTACTTGACACGAGGAATACATAGAACTTCGTCACCGCGACGATTCGTCGAGTAGACGAACCCGTCGCGAACGGCGAAGCTCCGATAGTTGGATGGGGCTTGTAAGACCTTGCTGAACAACGGGTCCATCCCGTAACTCTCGCGGAGCACGTCCATGAATCCGGTCATCCCTTCGACTCTCTTGCGCAGCGATGGTCCGTTAGCGAGGGCATCCCATACGGTAGGTAGGGGTGTTGCCTCGTTATGGTTGTCGTCAGCTTGCTTATCCGGAGGAAGCTCGTGAGCCTTGGCAGCAGCGGCCGCCATCTCCTCGGCTTCCACTACGCGTTCCTCGACCTTCATCTTCAAGGCCCGCTGAGCGTCCCGATCGGTAGGATTGAGACCCTCAGGGTTCTGCCTAGTTACTCGGCCCGCCTTCAGCTCCAGGATACGGCGACTCGTGAGGTCGTCCCAATCTGGGTCCAGTCGGGCGTCTGCGTTGACGTAGTCCTGGATAGGATGTAACTCGTCGGCGTTGTCGTTCTCGTAGTAGCGCGACAAGCAGTCGGCCACCTTGTTCTCGCGGCCCGGTACATGTCGCACGTCATAGTCGAAGCGCGACATGTACTCCAGCCAACGGATCTGGCGGTTGTTCGGCGTTGTCGCGTTCTTGAAGAACTCGAGAGCCTTGTGGTCGGTGACGATAGTGAACTTCCGTCCCAAGAGCTTATCCTCCCATTTCATCAAGCCTTCGAGGATCGCTAGAGCCTCTTGTTCGTACGTGTGGTACGAACGTTGAGCGCTCGTGAATTTCTTGGAAAGGAAGCCGGCCGGACGACAGGTCCTCCAGTCCTCGCCTTGACCATACAGGGCTCCCAATCCGTAGACCGACGCATCACATATGAGCCATATCGGCTCAGGCTTGCGTGGGTCGATCGGTCGGAGGATTGGAGTGCGGCAAGCCTTCTCCTTGATCTTCTCGAAACAAGTCTGATGGAGAGGACGCCAGACGAAAGGTCTGTCGTTGTGCTCCATGTCCGACAGCGGAGTGGTGTAGCCCGAGACGTCCGGCATGAACGGCGCGAGGTAGTTGACGAGTCCTAAGAATCGTTGTACCTCGTGATATGACCGGGGCTGTCTCCAGTTACGAATACGGTCCATCTTGTCAGCGTCCGCGTGCAATCCCTTGTCGTCGATGACATGCCCGAGGCAGTCCATTCGTTTCGAGTAGAGATCACACTTAGACTTGCTCAAGTAGAGCTTGACCTCCCGTAGCTTGTCGAACACCAATTTGAGATGCTTCTCGTGATCCTGGATGGAGTCCGAATACACGAAGATATCGTCAAGATATACGTGCACGAACCGCCCGATGAAATCCCGGAAGATGGTCGTCATCAGTCGTTGGAACGTAGCAGGAGCGTTACAATCGCCCTGCTGCATAACCAGACTGATGAATGTACCGTAGGGCGTCGCGAACGCTGTCTTCCACACGTCTTCAAGTTCTATACGAACTTGCTCGTATGCGTCCGACAGGTCAATCTTCGAGCGGTACTTCGCTCGAGCGACATCCATGCGTATCCGGTCCTGATCCGGCAGTGGCGTCACGTCCTTGACGGTGTTGTCGTTCCTCTGGCGGGCATCTACGACCGTACGTAGCTTGCCACTCTTCTTCGCTACACACAGTAGCGGAGCTGCCTGAGGAACGGTGGCGGGCTGCCACCACATCGATTCCGTGTACTTCTTGATCTTGGCTAGTAGCTCCTCCTGGACAGCTTCCGGGCATCGCGGTAGGCGATACCTGTATTGCTTGTTCTCGTCAATGAGAGGAATTCTATGATTCACTACTCTCCATGGCGGTAGGCCAGGAGGTGGTGAACGTAGCATGTCATCATACTCCGCCAGCCACTTATCGCGTAACTTTTGGAGCTTGTCTTCTTCACCACCGATCTCCACAGGATCGCGGTGGGTTTTGCGTATTTCTTCGTCCTCTATGTAGTCTTGAAGGACCATAGTGAACAATTGATGGAGTCCGAAAGGGTCCGGTAGACCCGACAATCCTGTATGGGTCTCCTTCGACGAATGAAGGGCTGGCCCTGTACGGGGATTGAGCGGCGGTATCCTCTCGTTGTCCTTTCTTCCTTGATGTCTTCCGGGCACAACTGTAGCTTCCAACGTCGAAGATGACGCTGGCTTGCTCTTTGTTGTCGTCGAACCGGCTTTCCGGCCGGTCTCCTCCCCACCCGAAGACTCTGACCTGGGCGCGTAGCGGGAATGGGGAGGTTCCGCGACGGTAGTTCTCGCCGCGGATCCCTACTGCTGTTCCTGACGAACAGCAAGAGCAGCTTGTAGCTGCTTCCCCAGCCCGCCGTGTTGGTTCTCCTTACGTGCCTTAAGCAACATTGCCTCGTCGAACTTGTTGTACGTAGGTACTTCGACACCGTCAATCTTGATTGTCCGATTGCGGAAGTCCAAGACGACGTCGTGTTTGGCGAAGAACGGCGTTCCCAGAATGAGGTCGTATCGGTCTATATCGACTACGTCGAAGTAGTACGATTCATTGACCGGTCCGATCTTCAGCTGGGCTTTCGCACCATGGTTGATCTTCGTACGACTGCCTTTGGCGCCAAGCTGGAGGCCCATCTGAACGGCCAGGTCGATGCGATCGGCCTGCGTCACGAAGGCCAAGGCCGGGGAAATGGAGTCCGTGGTACACCCTGTGTCGAACAGTGTATACGCCGGTACTCCATTGATCTCCACTTCTGCGCACAACGGCCGTTGTAACACGCGGTTACGCACGGGTTGATCCTTCGGGTCGTTCAAGTGACGGATCCTCGAGTCGTACAACCAGGCCGTGCGGATCGACTTAGACGGTGGATCCGCACGCATCTGGAAGGCTTGAAGAACCCGGGCCGCCGCGAAGTGGAGTTCGTCCTCCTGTTGGTCCTGGGTGTCCTCGGTAGGTAGCTCCTCGTCGACGTGCATGGTTGCTGAGTACATCTCATAACCCCACACGTCGTCGTCGTCCTGCTCGTCGAGCTCGAATTCCAACTCTGCATTAGCCAGGTGATCACCGAACTCGGACTCGGGGAGGTCCTCGTCGTGGAGGTACTGTTGTGGCTGCTGGTCTGGAGCGGGCTGTTCGTCGCCAGCAGCTTGCACCTCCGAGGGATCACGCTGATCCGTCTCGTCCGCGTCGACGAGTCGTTGGACATGCATGCGGTGAGCTCTCGGACACTCGTTGGCGAAGTGTCCGACTTGACCACACGAGAAACATGGTCCGCCTGCACCTCCTGTGCGCGGTCCCTGAGGTGGACGAGCAGCCTGTGGTCGCGAGGACGCAGGCTGCTGTGATCGTTGATTCTGCGGTCGGAAGGTCGATGATGAATGCTGGCCTTGCGGTTGCTGGTCGCGCCTGGGAGGGCCGTTGAACTTCTTGACGATGAACGAGTTGGGCGATGACGCTGCTGCGCTGCTGCCCTTCCGTATAGGCCGTAAGAACATCTTCCGCGGCGGTGGCTTCGTCTGAGAGGACGACGCTACCGTCGGTGGAGGTGGAGCAGAAGGTCTAGACTGACCACTGCTACCGTACATTTTACGCCGTATGTCCATGTTCTTCGAGGCATCCTCGATTTGTAGGGCGACCATGTACAGTTCCCGGCTGGTTACTGACAGTGGGTCGATCCGTTGGAAGACGACGATGTTCTCCTCGATGTCATGCGGCAGACTCGCCAAGAACTTCTCGCGGAAGACCGTTTCGCTCGGCTTGTCCAGCATGCGTTGTGCCCAGTAGCACATGTCTTGGTACAGCTGGCCAATGCCTCCCTTCTTCGTGTAGGACACGTTCCGGAAGTTGAAACTGGCTTGCTGGAACGAGTCGGTCAGGATGAACCGCTTGTACAGCGCAGTCACGGCTTCCGAAAACGACCAATAGTCCTGAGTACGGTAGGTACTCTCCACATTGGAGTGGAACCAATTGGCCGCCTCCCCAGTAAGGGAATCTTGGAGGATGTCCAATCGCGCGGCATCCATGTCGGGGCCGCACATGTTGAGTCGACGGCAGTACGATAGGACCTTGCTCAACCATACGTTGAACTCCATCTCATCGTCCTTGCCGTCATACTTGGGTGGACTCTGCGCTTTTGCATACCGTAGGTACTCCGGGATAGGACCAGCACGAGGCTGTCCCACCTGTCCTTCAATCATCTTGAGGACATTGGCTAGTCCGATACTGTCCCGCAAGTTCGTAATTGGCCGCGCTGGACCCAAGAACCCTGATACCACGGCAGGTGGTTGGACGGCCGAGAGTCCAGGCTGATAGGTCGACGCGCTCATAGCGGTAGCGTGTTGGGCGTACCGACTAGCCACGGTCGGTGGCGGTGGCACGTACGACAGCACTGGCGGGGGCTGGTGAGCGGCAGGCTGGCCAGCCGCCGGCCAAGTGGCCGTCTGCGGAGAATTGTATTGCTGCCATAGGCGGCTCACATGCGGGTTAGTATTCTGAGATATCGACGGTTGTGGCGGTAGCGGCCTCGCAGACGAGGCAGATGGTACGTTTGGTACCGTCGGCAACGTCGGTGAAGGCGGCTTCGCGCGCGGCCCTTTGGGGGATGGAACTCTCCCAGTAGACTGGTAGTACGGCGACTGAGTCGCGTTGGGTCCCGAGAAGGAGGAACTTCCCGGGGCCGGCGCGAAGCTTACGCGTGAGGCCCGAGCCCTCGCCGGTAGGTGCGGAGGCGTCTGACGGCGAGACGCGGCCGCTGCAGACGGGGATGTCGAGCCTTGTGCCGACTGGTTGGATCGTGAGGGCGACACTGTTGGCAAGGTCGTGGATCCAGGTGTCGGCCCGCCTTGGTCGGGAGGGGACGTCCTTGACGAGAATGGGGCCGGTCTAGGTGGATATTGAGGTACCGGCGCTGTCAACGGGAGACGGGCTGTCGCATCTACGGGATGTAGATACGCTGGCGCCATCTCGTAGGGTGTCACTCCTACGGGTTGCAGGTAGGACGGTAACTGGCCCGTGGGTAGCGCGCTGACCGAATGAGCTCGGTATGGTCCTTGAACAGCGTGCGGTGCGGCCGGATACTGCGAGCTTCGCAGTATGTTCGCCGACGAGCTCCGCGTGGGCGTCGAAGTCGGTTCCGTCGCTCGCGGCGACCCCTCGGTGCTGAGTAGGCCAGCTCGTCCCAGACGCAGCTGCCGGGAACTCTCCAGGACCGCCTCCATCGGATTATTATCTTCGTCGTCCAAGGACAACTCTTGCATTGTCTGAGCTGATTCATGCCCCATGTCCAGCTCGTCCTCTACTCTCCGCGAGTCCTCGATGTTCTCATTCCGAGACGCCTCGAGGGCTAACGGATTAATCTCCTGACCTACAGTATGTGCGAGGGACTCGATCTCATGCAGAAGTCGAGTCCTCTGCTCAGGGTCCTGACCCTCAGGCATGGATAGGAATGTTTGTATTAACACGTCTAGCATGCGGTGAACAACGGAAGGTTGCACCGATACAAGTGGTTCGTCCTCGCTATCTACGTCGGGCTCCTGGGTGGCTTGTGAAACGCGTCCTTTACCCTTGCGGTCCGTTACGTTGGGGTGCAACGGAGGCTCGGACTCATCCTCGCGCGGAGGCATGGATCCGGGAATACGCGACAATGTCGCTGAGCTCTCCGACTGTTGCCTGCGATGGGGAATCGTGTAGGGCGTGGATGTCGCCAGGAAGTCGTCCTGGTCGTGGAACCCTGGAGAACGTCTTCGCGAGGGAGAGTCTCCAGGGCGCTCGGTGTGTTCGGACGTCGTCGAATACGCGCGCGTCGCGGACGTGGCTGACGACGTCGCAGGTTGGTTTTGAGCTTGTCGCGAGGACAGCGCGTTGGGGGAATCTTGCTGGTTATCTCTGGTATCCATTGTTGAACTTGAGGGTCTGGTGTCGCTGAGTTTTGAACGGTAGTTGATGCTTGAAATTTTTGTTGCCTAGTAATCGCAGTCTCCTTGTAGAAGTTCGCTTTCGCGAAGGAGCGTAAAAAAGTGTAAGGGGTTGTCGCCTTGAGATCACACGCGTCCCGAATACGCTGCACCAATCTCTATAGGAGACGTGCGGGTACTCGATGGACGTGGTGAAAGGCTGCCCTCTCACCACGTCGGGCGCGCGCCATAAGAGGGCGCGCGCCTACCCGATTAGATAATACATGTAATCTTATCTAGCGTAATCTAATCTCTCCGGACGGTAGGTCCGGGCACCTTACAGCGCAGGAGAATCGACCGCGGAACGCGGTCAAGGCACGACACTACTGCCTGGGGTACTGCAACAAACGGAACGAGAAGCACGACGCCCTGGCGTCCAGACAGAGCAAGCAACGACGACGTGCTGCGATGGACGAGGGGAGGTATGAGCGACCGCATGCCAGCGAAGCAATAGGCGCCCGGCGGAGTATGACGCCCGCAGTCAAGCAAATGACGCAAACGGGCGCTATAAACGGGTGCCCGCGCGGAACTGGAAAACAGACTAGCCGCAAGAGTACACAAGGCGAGCCACGCCCATAAATACCAGGGAACAGGAGGAATCTTTTTCGGCCCCGCCCACTGAACTACATTCCTTTGCACTCTCCATACACGGAGCCGATTACGCTCACTACTATTTATCCCTGGCGACCACCATGAAATCCTGACACGTCTGCACTCCCTCACATCTACATCTCCTCCTCCCACTATCCAACCCAAACAATCGTGACATGGACAAAGACATGGAGGGATGGCGGCGAGGAGAGTTGCGCGATTCGCGGTCGCAGCAGCATGAGGAAGACTGGCACGTCAAGGCTGTCGAGGAGGCAGAAGCATGGATCCTGGCATGGTGGGGAGATAGCAGGAAGGTCCGCAACGGAGGGGATGGGGAGGAGGTGATGATGCACAACTACTCGACGCACGTGAAACCGTCCACACCACTTGCAATCGGCGGACGGGCCAGAATCCTTGCCCTCCCAAAAGCAGCCCCAACTACGCCTGGCACCGACCTGAGCAAATTCAAGGCGTACGACCCGCACATAGTAGGAGTGGTGGCAAGGATAGAAGAGGGAGCTGAAGGATGGGCGAGAGTGACGATCCTGAACCAGTGCAGGGGAAACACAGTGAAATTGGTGGAGCTGGCCATCGTGTACGTCCCAGACGAGACAATCCAACAGGGAACACTACAAACGGAGCAGCGTGAGCCACGACGGAAGGCGACGATACTACCATCGCAGTGCATTGCACATCTCAGCTACACCAGCCCACTCGGGCACGGCGGGCACCTCGGGCACCACGGAGACAGCAGAGAATGGGCCGGCGGGTGCGGACGGAAGGAGCGGAACGAACGGGCTGACGAAGAAGGGAGGACGGAAGGAAGCGGGCGGGCCGGAGATGAACAGTGGGCCGGGAACGTGGAACGGGCCGGAAACGAAAGATGGGCAGGGAACGGCGGACGGACCGGACGGAGCGAGCGGGACGGGAACCGCGGAGGCCGAGACGAGAGGACGGAACGGATCGGGGATGGAGGACGGAACCGGAACGAGGGGAGGCGGAGCACGCAGCTGATGTGCGGCGCGGAGGAATGCGGGCTGGACCCGATGACGGGGGAGAGCGGAAGAGACGCGGGAAGGACCTGGAACGTGATGGAAAAGAGAGTGAGGAAGGAGGTGCCCAAACGCAGCCTCGAGGGAACGCTGAGACTGCACATGTGGTTGAGATATGACTGGGCAACGTAAATAAGACACTTACTGCGTGGAAATACCCCAGATAACGAGGAGAGCCAATGGGACGCCTCAGGACGTTGACGAACGCCTAGACGGCAGCGGCGCCTGGACGAGACAATGGAAGTAGACTGGCGTGTGATTAACGCTCAACAAAGGAATCGGATCGGAGGAGAGAAACGTACCTTGAACGAGAGTAGCAACGGCGAATGAGCGGGAGACCTGAGCGGGCGATGATGCGAGAGGCCTGAGGGCCTTGGAAGCCTGACTGGCGATGAAATGGACGAGTGCGCAGTCGAGCACGAGGGGACAGGGACCAACAACCCAAAGGAAGGAAGGCAGAAGAAGCAGAACGCTGCCTCAAACGTTCAAACTGTCAGTACAATCGCCAGGGGCGCGGCGACGTAAGCATCGGAAACGCACCTTATAAGGAACAAAGAGGGCGCAGGAAACGCGAGACGCGACAGGCAGCGCTGCATGAGAAAGCTAAACAGTGATTGACGCTTCAAAAGGAGAAGTCGAGTTAGGAGATCAAGGACGAACCTGGACGTAAGATGCCAGCGAGCGAGGAGAGATCGAGGCGAGATGAAGACGCACGCGATGTTGCAGACGAGAAGGAGAGCAGGCCAGGATGCCCTGCCCACGGCCAGTTGACGAGTACGGCGATGCGTATGTGGAACGAGTGAAAGACCGGACGGATTCTGCGAGAGGACGAAAGAGCGGGGAGAACGAGTGGGGAGAGGCCGGCAGGAGCGAGACGCTGGAGAAGCAGGCGGTGTCAGCAAGAGAATCGCACCACATACGGTATAATAAGGGTGCTTGTCAAGCATGTTAGCAACACGCCTAGGCGCCGAAGATCGCGCCCAATGCAGAAGGCGGAAAGCCTGCGCCAGGCTGGAGACGACACTCATCCTCCCCCGCTGAGCCTGCCCCCGATCCCGCCCACCCGACAACAAGGCCGATGCGCAACGGCGCAAGACACCGTGCCCAATACGGCAGCGAGCATGCAAGACCGTACGAAAGCGACTGCACGAGGCCGGCGCGCGAGAAGACTTAAGGACGAGGACGCGAAGGACGCCCCTACCTCTCCCCGCCCCTCTGCCAGCGCGTTCTCTTCCCTCCACGCTCCCCCACTGCTCGTCACGCTCCCCTCGGCGCCCCCTTCTACTACAACCGACAACGGCGGACGCGTGCTACAGCCACTCGAAGGCGATACAAGACGAGATGTCCGTGAGTATGAGACGAACGAAATGCCTGCCCTCCGAGTCCGACGACGACGCAACTAACGACATGGGACGGGTGCTGGTGGCTGCCACGCCGGTGCAGAAGACGAACGACTACATGGATGACGTCCCCGTCGCAAGCGACGATGAAGGAACGATCGACGGAGGGCAGAAGGCTGTAGCAAAAGATGGCGAGACGAACGGCTCGCAGGACCGTCAAACGGTACGTACTATCGTCTCTGCTCCAGACGATCAGCTCGTGAACGACCGTGCAGAGTGAGGAGAGTAGTACTCTGCCCTCTAGCACCCCCATCCGCTTCCCCTCGACAGACTTGTCGGGCGACGACCTCGAGGACGCCGACGGGCAGACGGTGGGCACCGATAGCTCCCCGCTGTGGCGGGCGGTCGGCTCACTGCCGAGGGAGACGAGCTCCCAAGCCTTCGTCCAGTTCGACGAGAGCGAGTCAAGGAACTTCGAGGACGGCGAGGTGGACGAAGCGACCCCGCCCTGCAACCAGCAGGCCGCCGGCTCTGACACGCGCGGACACTTCCAGGATCTCGACGGTTACATGGGTAAGCAATACTCAACCCCTCCGCGTCGCGAGCCCCAGCCGACCCGCCTCAAGCGTTCATGGGAGGGGTCCCAGGGCTCTGAGGAACGGAGCAGGACGGCTAGAAGGCCGCGGAGGGATGAGACGGCTCCAATGCAGCCACCAGTGCAGCTCCCTCCGATCACGGAGTTTATGACGAACCCCTGGGGAGGGGCTAGAGGTTTCGGCGGTGCGCGTAGAATTATCTCCCAACCAGTAGCTTGCTCGACCCCCAAAAATGTATCGCAGTACGGTACACCAAACCACCACTCTCCGTTCTCGCACTACTCCTATGACAGCCAGGCGAACGTGTCTGGAAGGCCTCCCACTCCCCACTCTCGAGCAAACACCACTGCAGACCGCTCCGTCTCCCAGTATAGCGGCGACTACAAGGACGACGAGGGCAGGACGACGCACGAGGACGCTTGGAACGGTCAGGAGGATGGAATGCGGGTCGACGACCTCGACGAGGACGAGGAGGCTAGTGCGCTTCTGCGAACACCGCCTGGCGTGAACGCGCGGCGTGGCCACGCTTCGACGAACGATCTGCATCAAACGCTGGCGAACCCGCCCTCGATGACGAACTCGAGCAGGCGGGCGGGCGATGACCAACGCTGGCGCGGCGGTTACGCCCCGAGGCACTGGGACAGCGATGCTCGGGGGCCGGACGGCAGACAGCGCGTTCCAGCAGTCGAAGACTGGGGTATGGATGGGGATGGGAGCGGGCACGAGGCTACGTTCTCCCCAATCCCGTATACAAAGGCCTGGCAATACCAACAGGACCTGCGACGCCGGGAGACGAAACACGAACAGGCCGGGCGGGAGCAGGACAGACGGGCGTACGGCGATTCTACGGGGCGCTACAGCAGGACGGCAGGTTCGAACGCTTTCGAGGCGGGACAAGACAGCGCAGATGCGCGAACCCATGGAGACGACGCGACACGCCAGCGCCGGGGCGGCAGAGCCGAGAGTTGGAACGACGGGAGGGTGAACGAGGCGAGGATGGACCTCCAGGAGGACTGGCAGGACGTCGAGATGGTCCCGACGGCGGTAGCATGGGGACCGGCAGCAGCGGATGTCCCGACGCTGGCCGACGACCCGCAGGATCGTAGATGGGAAGTACACTACGACGACCCGGAACGGCTGGTGTGTGGCCAGTCGGACGACTGGCAGCGCGAACTGTGGAAGGACAGCACCGTTGTCATGTTCACGGCATACAACTATCGCTACACCACGAACGGAGTGGTGAACCGCCACGTCGAGAGCGCAGTCACATCGATCACGGCCTTTGTCACCGGCGAGACGAACTTCAACGTTGTCCCGCCGGACCCGGACAGGGTGAACACGGTGAACGTCCGGGACCTCCCCTTCACCTGGGGAATCAGAGGTCTCTCAGCAGATGGAGCTGCTCGAATGACGGTGGCCCGAGTCGCCTCAACGAAAGACGTCAGCATCATCATCTATCCGAAGTGACTCGAGAACCCGCGTTGGATCTGTAGCCTGGTCGGCTTCCTCCGACCGGATGCGGGAGTGATAAGGGCAGCAGTAATGGACGTTCTCAGCACGCCGACGATGCGCGACTGGCTGGACAAGATGACACGCGCGAGCACGTCGCTCCGACGGATCCCGGCTGAGAATAGAGTCGAGTACGTGCTCAACTCTCTGGAGGTTCGTATCGCGGACCTGGAAGACGACGATTTCATGGCGAATATCTACATGATACCACCGACGGACAGTATGACAGAATGGCGCGCCTGGGTCGCACACCTGAGGACGCAACGCTACAACAATTTTCTCAACGGCTCGGGCGTGGCACGGCGCATCGTATGGTGCTCGGGGTGTCGGGGCGTCGACCACGACACCATGAGATGCCCCTTCCCGGAGATGAGGGGCTGGCAGGGAACTGGACGAGGGGCAAAATCGCACACGCACGAATTCCTCGGAGCGAAGAAGCATGCGCCAAACGGAGGAAGGATGGACGCGCCGAGAGACAACGGCCCGTGGAGGGGCGCACAGAAGGAACATCGCGGACGGAGCCACGGTTTCGGCCAAACTGGCGGCGGCGGGGGTCGCGGCACTGGACGGAGAGACGACGGGTGGAAGTCGCGCACGCCGGCTGGCAGATCGCCGTGGAACTCGGGACAGTCGCAGCAGAGGCAGTACCAGTCCCAGCCTTGGACGAACGCGAGCTCTGGAGGATGGCGCGAGTGATAGACGAACTTTTTGGAACCGCGGCGAGGAAGCGCTCTCGTCTGTCTAGCACGAGGCTCATGGACTAAGCTCTCTGAAGTATCGTAATACCAAGTAATATAACTCTCCCCACTCACTCTCTCTCTGAAGATACGAGCGACGCCCTCCAGGCGCCGCGAAGCTAACATGCAGAAGATCAGGCTGTCGTAAGACGGCCGCGGTGTGCGCTCGGGATGGCCATCCGAGACTGGTATAGCACGGCGCATGGCGATAGGCGGTGTCGCCAGAAAACGCGGGCCCCAGTAGGGCGAAATTTACTGCATTGCACAGGAAGCTCTACTGGTACGAACAACGGCAGCCTATTTAGGTGAGACGAGTCGTGCTCTCGCGAGCAAGCGTTCATAACGAGGCAACCGCAGCTGAGTTAGTTCGCATTCGTCGCCTCCGACGGAGGGTATACATCCGTCTTAGACCGGGGGTATGGTTGTACCCCGGTCGACACACTGCAACTGCGAACTCAAACATAACCCCTACCACATCACTTTCGGGCGAACAAAATGGTCACGGCTATAGGCGCTTCGACCCGGTGAGAGAGCTCTCAGACACGTGTGCCCGCCGAGAGCTCGATGACCACCGGGAAGAGAACGGAGGCACACAATTCTCCGAGGACAGGGTGAACGAGAACGTTACACTAAACACAGACCCGGGCGACATGATAGGAAGGCGAGGCAACAACTCGAGTGCAGAGCCCGCAAACACTGCATCAAGGCGTACGACGCAAACTGCGGCTGAACCCAGCTCCAGGAAAAAGGAGGGAAGGAAAGGAAAGGACGAGAGAAGATCGGCGATACAGCTCGCATCCCTGAACATGAACGGGTTTGGAAACCTCATCCGTGACCACCCAGGGAACAAATGGGGGCGAATATATAGGGTAATGTCTGAGCATAGGATTGGAATCCTCTTACTGCAAGAGACACACTTAACGGCGGAACGCACTGCCGCAATACACAAGATGTTTGCCAGAAAGATCCGAATCTTCTATTCTGAGCATCCTGAAGCCCCCACCCAACGAGACGGAGTGGCGGTCGTCCTGAATAATAGATATATCAATGCATCTGATGCCACCGCTATAGAGGTGATACCCGGGAAGGCGATCCAGGTCTCTGTCACTTGTCAAGGAGGGGACCGCAAGCACGTCCTGTGTATCTACGCTCCCACCTCAGATGGGGTCCCGGAATGTACACGCTTCTTCAATAACGTGCGCAGATACTACGAGGAGCATCCCCTGTGCCCCAAGCCGCAGTTGCTAGCAGGGGATTTCAATAATGTTGAGGACAGTCTAGACAGACTGCCCATCACGGACGGACCTGACCAGTCGATACCTGCGCTAGACGACCTGAAACTTAGCCTGGGATTAATGCTCGCGGACGGCTGGAGACTCACCTACCCCAACACGCGCGAGTATACCTTCCATAGAGGGACAGGGAAAGCGGCTGTTTTCTCCAGGCTAGACAGAATATATGTCACGCCCAAACTCTTCGACAATGCAAGAGAATGGCGGATCTGCGAGGCGGGGGTGAAAACTGACCATAGCCTGATACTAGTACAACTTACGCCTGAAAACGCCCCGGTCGTGGGCGAGGGCCGACCGACCTTCCCACTCAGCCTACTCAAGGACAAGAAGCTGAGCAGGGAACTGAAGGCATGCGGCGAGGAGATGATGCGCGAGCTCGCAGAACTTGAAGCCGCGGGCACGAGAACGGCCGACGTGAACCCGCAACGGATCCTATACCGCTTCAAGGCGGCAGCTATGAAGCTCGCACGGACGAGGGAAAAAGAAGTGATCCCGAGGCTTGTGGCAGAGATACGCGAAAGAGAGAAGACCCTGCGGACAGTGAAAGCAAACCGAAGCCTGACGGAGCAAGCTAAAGTCGCGGAAGCGGAGGCACTAACGAAACAGATACGTCAACTTAAGCAACGACGGTTCAAGCAACAACAACAACAATCGCGAGCCACTCACCGTCTCTACGGAGACAGACCGACGAAATACTGGTCCAGATTGCACCGCGAATGTGCACCCAGAGATATCATTAGTGCCTTTGAACGCGAAGGAGTGCTCGGAGTAGCTGGCGAAAAGACCTACGAGACGGATTCGGTCAAGATGGCCGAGATGGCGAGAGTGCATCACATGCGCGTTCAGCGCGACGAACCTCAGGCAAGGCCAGAGAACGAGAGGGCCAAAGACATCACCGCGGCGCTCGATAGCCTACACGCGAGAGTCACGAACCTGGAGGCTGAGGGCCTGGGTGGCGAGATAACGTACGAGGAGGTTAGAATGTCCCTGCGTTTCTCGAAAAACGGATCTTCGCCCGGAATCGACGGCATCCCGTTCGAATTGTGGAAGACACTGAATGCGAGATATGTGGAGGACATGAGACACACGGGTCGTACAACCTTCGACATTGTGCGCCTGCTCAGGGAAGCCTTTGAGGACATGAGAGTCTACGGTGTGGACCGCAACACGTCCTTCGCGCGCGGATGGATGGCACCGATCTACAAAGAGAAAGGTGAACGCACGAGGGTTGTCAACTACCGACCAATCACCTTGCTTAACACTGACTATAAACTTTTGAGCAAATCCCTGGCCGTCCGGCTCGCAGAAGTCGCACCGCGCCTCATTCACAAGGCTCAAGCAGGGTTTGTGCCTGGTAGGAAGATTCATAACCATACGCAGCTGGCCAGGATGATGATGAGCTGGACTGAGGTAAATGAGGTGGACGGAGCGATCGTCGCTCTGGACCAGGAGAAAGCGTATGATAAAATATCCCACGACTACCTATGGAAGGTACTAGAAAGATTCGGAGTACCAGCTACTCTCATAAAGCTTGTCCAATCTCTATACGCGCGCGCAGAAACATCAGTTATGATCAACGGCATCCTGAGCAGGGCGTACCGCGTTTTCAGAGGGGTACGACAGGGCGATCCGCTCTCATGTCTACTCTTCGACCTCGCAATTGAGCCCCTGTCGGCAATGATACGACAGTCCGACCTTGAAGGCTTCCGCATTCCGAGGTGTGACGAGGTCCTCAAAGCCGTGCTTTTCGCCGACGACACGACGGTCTATCTCTCCAGACAGGACGATTTCAACACCCTCCAGACAGTGCTCGATACCTGGTGCTCGGCCGCCAAGGCGAGATTTAACATTACCAAGACGGAGATTATCCCTCTGGGCAGCGCTGACTTTAGAGAAGAAATGGCGAGTACTTACCGAATCACCGGAAAATGGGGCAACTACCCGAGCGGAGTCCACGTAGCACAGGAGGGAGAAGCAGTCCGTATCCTTGGCGCCTTCTTCGGGAACGGAGTCGATCAGGTAAACGTATGGACGCTTGTACTGAATAAGATAGTCGCGATGCGAAAGCCACTCATGGACGTCATTGCGCGATGGAGGGCTGGCCATGCGACGATCCATGGGAAGCGACATGTCGCACAAATGATTGTGGGAGGCATGACACAGTTCCTAACGACGGTTCAGCGTATGCCGGAAACCATCCTCGCAAGGCTGAAGAAAATTATCAGAAGCTACCTGTGGGACGACCGTCATAACACCCCAGTCGGCATGGAACACCTATACTTGCCCGTGTCACAGGGAGGAATAGGACTCATCGATCTCGAGGCCAGAAACGAAGCCATTGACATAATGTGGCTCAAGGCTTACCTAGACTTCAGCACGGAACGACCGACATGGGCCTACATCGCTGACGAGCTACTCGCGAACCATGTCCCGAAGAACTGCATGCCCAAGCAGGCGGAGCTGCGGATCAACCCGTTCCTACAAAAATGGAAACCAAAGGTCAACGGGCTACCGGAGGAACTCAGTAGTATGATGAACGCAGCTAAGAAGTACGGCGTTCGACTTGAAGGACTCGCTTTCTCCAAGGAGATACTGCGGGCAATGCCCATGTGGGACCACGTATACGCAGATCGGGTTAGCTTAGGACGACTAACGGTGCCGTCCAGACTGCTCACCTGCATACAGCAGGCGCACAAGGCAAGGACGGTCGCGGACTTCGTGCACCTCGGCCGAACAATAGACCGAAGTACGCACAAACCGAGAGCGTCCTGCAGCTGCGAGGACTGCACGCGCATGCGAACGGAGGACGGATGTAGGAACCCGCACCTATGCAGCATGCGAGCGAAAGCGATGATACGTACGCTCCCGGACAAGTGGAATCCGAGCAGCGCACAGCCCGAGGACCTCGAGCGGCTGACAATGGCGAACCTGCGTAAGGAACTCGAGCGGAAGAGCGACCTCGTCCCCTTTGACAGATGCGTAACCACATACGGAGATCTCGGTCACACTGTCCGGATATTCACGGACAACACTCCGATATCGAATGAACTCCCCGAGACGGGCCTGGAGGAGAATGGAGCCGAACTGACTGTGGCGACCGACGGGTCTTGCACTCACAACGGAGAGTTAGCTGCACGAGCAGGAGCTGGAGTCTTCGTCGAGGCGGGCCACACTCTGAACTGCAGCTTCCGGCTCCCGGGA
Organism: Lentinus brumalis; assembly: GCA_001792895.1. Taxonomy (NCBI): domain Eukaryota; kingdom Fungi; phylum Basidiomycota; class Agaricomycetes; order Polyporales; family Polyporaceae; genus Lentinus; species Lentinus brumalis. The sequence continues at coordinate 192,538 of MARA01000030.1, read as the reverse complement.
TCTCTGGAACAGACGAATCAGACAGGCGAAATCGTGGCAACACTACTAGCAACGACGAGAGCAGACAACCACACAAGAGTCATACACGAGACTGACTCGCAAACAACAATGGACTCAATTACGAAATGGCGGCAGAAACATGAGGACACAGGATATATCCTCCAGAAGAATGCGAGCCTTACCTGCGCGACGATCGCCAGGCTGCGGACACGCAAGGCGCACACCATTTTCAAATGGGTCAAAGGCCACAGTGGCCATCCGAGAAACGAAGCCGCGGACAAGCTCGCGGCGGAGGGAGCTGCGAAACCGACCGAAGACCACATCAGTACACACATTCCACCTCAGGTCAGGCTATCAGGGGCTAAGCTACAGGCGATGACTCAACGACTGGCCTACCACGCCATACGCCGGAGGCGAGACAAGCAAACGAAGCCCAGACCGCGAGCGACCGCCAACATGGACAGAATCACAAGCGGCATGCAGACGACCTTTGGTGTTCAACTGCACGATGAGACAATCTGGACATCGCTGAGAGCTCGACACGTCTCACGCTCAGCGTCGCAGTTCATGTGGATGGCGCTGCACGATGGTTATATGATAGGAACTCACTGGATGCGACCGAATATGTCGGCAGAGCTCCAGGCGCGGGCCTTCTGTGCTGTGTGTGGAGAGTGCGAGACAATGTCGCACATAGTATTCGAATGCGAAGCGAAGGGCCAGGAGATCATATGGACACTGTTGAAAACGACGTGGCTACTCACGAATGCAACCTGGCACGAGCCAAGCTGGAGTATGGCCTTCGGGGCGGCATGCGCGGTCTTCAAGGCAGCGGACGGGACACGGAAGACAGCGACAGAGAATCTCTGGTGCATAATCTGTACCGAGGCTCTACACCTGATCTGGAAATTGCGCTGCGAACGAGTCATCCAAAAGGAGGGGATAGAGTTCACCGAACCTGAGATTACCAACCGCTTCTACTCAACACTAGAATCGAGGCTAAACCTGGACCGGAGGACAGCAGCGATATCCAGGGGGAAGAGAGCCTTGAAACCGAAGGATGTGGAGCGGATATGGTCACCGATTATAGAGAACAGCGCGCAACTACCACCCAGATGGGTGACGAACAGCGGGGTTTTAGTGGGTATTAAGCGTGGGAGGTGAGGAAGGTCGGTGGCCACTCCACCGACTTTCCCCACCGTCCACGCTTGAGTCCCACACACCGTGCGTAAATGCATTTCCTCGCGGTGGTCACTAACTTATAACGTCGCATCCCAGGCCCATGGCCCGGGTGAGTCGTTCAGCGCATCCGGCCAGAATTCTCTGGCCACGAGCCACACCACAAGCCCCCATGGGGACCAATGTGACTCAGGATAATATGCGCCCCACCAAAAAAAAAAAAAAAAAGAAGTCAGCCTTGACTGGCGTGAAGATTACACCAAGAATGGGACCCACAGGAGGTGGTGGCGAATCATCCGTGACAAAGATGGCGCGCCGCGCGAAGTGCGAGAGATTCCGGAGTGGGAAGGGGAGAGAGTGCGGGTGTACTGTACCATTTCGAATTGTTCGACCAGTCACGCATAACAGGCCCCCGAATTGGTCGGAATTTGGGCGCCTGTCACGCGTCACTTGGAGGCTGGTCGAAACCACCCGGCCGGCGCTAACATATGCCGGGGGCGGCGCGCTGTCGCGCGCCCTATTTGTGGCTAATTTTGGTCGAATTTTCGCCCAATGTCACGGTCACCGGCCGGTTGGTCGAATATGTTCGACGAAATCGGCCTGTCACGGGTCACAGGGCTGGTCGAACAATTCGAAATGGTACAGTACGTGGAGAACGCGAGAACTGAAGATATAGTTCTCTTCGATGGTGAGTCCGACCAACGATTAATATCACTCGAAGCTGTCTGCTGACGTCTCAGAAGAGAGATTCGTAGCAATGCGCTAGAGCCTGGCGACCTCAGAAGCTTGTTCTTCTTGTCCAGCGGAAGCCCCTTGACGTACTCGATTGAAGTGCTTAAGTAGCTCAAGTTCTTGATGTGTAGAGTCGCAAGCCAGCGACCTCGTCCTGCTAGGTCCGATCCTGCCAGTTCGTGGACTGTAATGAGATCGTAGTCGAAGTCTTTGAAAGAGATCCGAAAGGAATGCGATGTGGTATTTGGACGAGCTGTATGGATGGTCGTTGGCTCAAGATCAACTACTTGATGGCATTTGGTTCAACTCAGTAGATACCCTAACCCTAGCGTTGGGAAACTCTTCGCCCCGCGAGCGACAGGTCGATTCCCTCCTTGCTCTACTTCCGCCACGACGTCTCCTGAGCTTCTCGTCCTTCGGTGGTTAGACCTTGCGGTGGTTAACACCCTAGCCAAGATCCTTCCAACCTGTTCAGCCCGACAGCAGTCGTAGCGTCAGATTCAGTCTTGCCACCTGCCGAGCGCACGACTATGACATCCACGCCGGAAACGGTGGACGATCTCATCGCCCAGCTGTCTGCGGACGCAGACCCGGCGCGCGAATCCATCGCGTCGGAACTCGGCGGTGCGCGCCCTTCATCTCTGGCGACCATCCGCAGAAAGCCCTCATCCGTCTGACTTGTCCCTCTCGGTCGTGCGCTATCTCTGCGCGTCCATGTCTTCGCTTGTCTGGACGCGCAGTACTTCAGAGTATCTACGGAGAAGAGGCTGTGAAGATTTGGAGGCCGTCGCGCTCGGGGAGTCAGTCGCCGCCCGACCGCAGCGTGCAGGCAGCGAGCCCTCGAGCAGAGCCGGGGACGATCCGTTATGAGGTCACACTCAGGTATGTGCGTGTCTGTCACTGCGGTTTTTCCTAGCGTATCTGAAGTATCGACATTGACGATCGTAGCATCGAAACCCCCGATGACGAAGGGTCTTCACATCCTGTCACAATACTTGTCTCACTTCCGCCGACCTACCCTTCCTCTGCGCCGCCACAACTCCAGCTCCTCTCGCGGTATATCGGCCCATATGGCGTCGATGCGCCTCTCTTCGGAACTGTCCTGCGAACCTACATCTCTCGCGGCGCCGTCGAGTGGACCCCAGGAGCAGAGTGCGTCTTCGATGGGCTGGAATGGGTCAAGGAGCGGTGTACGGAGTGGCTTGGCGAGCGTATGAGCGAGAAGAAGGTCAGCGAGTTATTGCGGGGAGATGAGCGGCACGGGAACGAAGTCGGCGAGAACGGGCATCCACAGCAAGATACCGAGAGCGGGAACACCAGAGTAGCCCGCACGGTCCCAGAGGTACCTGCTGAGATGCCGCCTGGGATCACTATCATCGAGACCGAACCAATCGTCGACCGCAAGAGCGCGTTCGTCGGTCGTGCATGTCGAATAACAGATCCCTCACAGGTGCGTGTCCGTCTCATACTTCGCCGGACCGACGTGCTCATGCTATTCCGCAGGTGCCCCTAATCCTCGCACATCTCATGTCAGACCGGAAGATCGCTCGCGCCGCGCACCCAATCATCAATGCATGGAGGTGTCGTGTCGGTAACGTTCTTCATCAAGGTACGCTCACTTCCCCCTTTCGTGCATGACGAGGCCCCTCAACGTGGCGCCGTCAGACAACGACGACGATGGAGAGACTGCCGCGGGAGGGCGGTTAGCACACCTGCTCCAGATCCTGGTGCGTCCATGTTTCAAACTATTTGCGCACACGGGAGGAGCTCATACTGCCCCCACGCGCAGGAGGTCGAGAATGTCCTTGTCATCGTCACGCGATACTTCGGCGGGATTCACCTCGGGCCTGACCGATTCAAGCACATCAATCAGGCTGCACGTAACGCACTGGAGCTTGGTGGATTCTTAGATGTCCCAGAAGATACGCATGCTGGGCGACGGCAAGGGAAGGGACGAGGAGGTGCGGTGAAGCGATGACCCCTCAAGGGACATAGCAAAGGATCACAACCTATCTTTGGGGATCTACGTATGGATGTGATATATCAGGGGACCGATATGACGAAAGAGCGGTGCGCTCGCGGGATGGCGACAACAGGTTAGTCCGTATATGATTGCAGCGCACATGTCGCTGTCGCAGAGCAATCCGCACGAACCCATATGTACTCGCTACGGGGATCACCAGACTATCCTCGCCGTCTGTCACTCTCACTCTCAGTCTCGAGTCCATCTGTCGCATCAGAGCTCGTCGGCGGCAAGTCGAAGTCTTCCATGTTGCGTTCCGTGTCGCCTTACACATCTCAGATTTGATTGGGCGTGTATCATGACAGACAGCCTCGCGAGGTGTACAACAACGCAATACATTAGCGAACTAGTGTACCAAGTATCTGTCAGTACAAGGAGTTAGTGCGGGGCAGGACGGGGGACCCAACCGACCGCCTACCTACAGACAGCTCGGATGATTGAAATGCTGGACATTGGCAGATCACTCCGGGGTATATGGCGGCGGCAGCGCGGCCTCGTTGTACGTCCGCAAGCCCGAGTCGACGTCCTGCACCACCGACCGGGCGCTGCTGCTCCCACGCCCGTTCCTGGACGAAAATGCACGAAGGAGCGACTGCGCGCGAGACTGAGCTTGCGGAGGGGAATACCAGGGCGTGCGGGCCACCTCTGTATGTAACAGAAGAGAGGTGGCGGATCCGGACGTGACCGGACTAGCGGTATCTGACAGAGGAGATGCCGGCCGACGGCGGGAGGGAACTAGGCGGGTGGTGGACGATGCAGAACTTGAAGGAGGAGACGAAGACTCGTATACGGTGGAGTCTTGCGCCTTCGTGGTGGCGAAAGGATCGGCGCCGGGAGAGGTGAAGTGTTGGTTGGGGGCATCGTGCCCGGCACCAGTCGCGAGATCGGGTCCTGCATATTGTGCGTGCTCTAAGGCGGGGTCCGCCGGGAATGACAGTGACGTGATATACGAAGACCCGGCAACGCAACCAGCTGGAGGTTGCATGGATGCAAAGGCCATTTGGTTGAAGTACATCTCTTGCGATTTGACTGGATGACCGTTGCGCCTCGGTGGCAGCGGGGAGAACCCATCGTGGGTCTGCGGTAAGGCTGACCCGAACGGTTCGATGTCTGCAGTGGGTTCGTTATTATGTGACCGAGTTCGAAGAAGACGGTTGCGCACCTTCGCGAGCCCTCCTGAGCCGCCTTCTCCAGAGGAAGATGAACGCGAGGAGAAGGATCAGAGCGATGCCGCCAGCTACACCGCCTGCGATCGCGCCGACATTGGTGTGGCCCTTGCCGGGCTGCGAGGCATTCGCTTCCACCGTCGCTAGCGGTGTTGTGCTGTTCGCAGTGGAGGATACCAAAACTGACCCCGATGTCTGCGAGACTTGGAACGGAAGGGGATCAATCGTATCCTGCAAGCTAGTCGGTAATGTGGAAGACGCCGAGGACGTAGTCGAGCCTGAGATGGTGGTCGAAGAGGACTTCGAGCTAGACCCCGAGGCCGAATCCGAATTTGAAGCCGAAGCCGAGCCGGGCAGGGAGGGACTGGAAGACGACGAGGTCGTTGTCACCGTAGATGACGGCGAAGGCATTTGCGGTGGATTAGAAGTGATTGTGGACGAAAACGAGTGTGAGGTTGTGGTCGCTGAGCTCGAAGGTGGGGATGGCGGCTTGCTACTAGGCACCGGATCGCTGTTCGCCGGAGGTGACTTGTAAATAAGGAAGTAGTCCAGCCAGTAGTGGTTGGGGTTCGTCCCGTCGAGGTTCGTGATGACAATCTCGTGGTCTCCTGGGGACAGGTTGCGCGTCGAGAAGAACGTCACGTTGTAGTGCGTCTGACCGGAGGGCGTGTTGGGGGCGTTGTAGGTGCTGACCACACTGCCATCAATCGCGTACGATGTACGAGGCTGCCCATTGGTGTCCGAAGAACCGAGGGTCCCAACGACCGTGATGCCGGTGCCTATCATCCTGAGCATTCAGCCTCCGATACAACGACGGAGGGACTGCTCACTCACCAGAGAACCCGAGAGAGACCGTCAGCCCCTCCTTTGCAGCACCGTGCCTCGTGCCGTCAACCTCGTCGACGAGCTGATCCCAAATCCATCCAGGGCATATTGGACCGCATGAGTAGTGTCATCCACAAGTTGCGGATCGGACATGCCGTCCTAGGTCTTGTCGAGCGAACCGCACGCCGATGACCGAAGGCAGCGATAAATAGAGGATTTTCAACCTAGGGAGTGAGTGGAGGATTGGAGAGGTGGAGTAACAGAAGCCGGCGGTATACATGGGTCGCGCGGAGGGCGTGCCCCGAGGGAACTGTTGCAGTGATTAGCGTGGGTGCCTGACCGGTCTGACCGCCCGTCATCAGGCAGAAGCTGTTAGATGTCTGAGATATGAGAAAATGAGGTTACGCAAACTGGGTGACGACACTGACGAGGAACAGAGTGCTCTCACCGTTCAGCGGGAACCGGTGACTGCATGGGCTGGGTTGCAATCTGTTCTGTTCATGGACTGTCTATCGCCGAGTGAGCGGGAGCAATCGATGCTCGAACAGAGCACCTGCGCATGCGATGATCTGTGCGCTGTGACTTCTGCGGCAACGTCGTTGCCGCGCGGGACCTTTGCAAGATGGGATGACACAGCCTTGAAGGGAATCCATCACGCTGCGGGTAGGAAGTGTGTCGTTTTTGACAGTGATGGCGACGTCACCGCGGGAGATGATGATCGTTCAAAGTCATGAGCATATGAGGATTGGTCTTCTATCCTCAGGAAAGGAGAGAAAAATCCGTTATTGTACAACTTGAGCGACGATCCCGCTGCAGTACGCCCGGGGCAGGTAGCGGGAGGTGTAAGTAATCCATGGGCTGCATGCGTCGATGTGGAAGTCAACTCACAATACATATCAGAACTTCGAATAGCCCATCAGGCGCACTTCGAGATGGATGATGGGAGGCATACGTAGTCTAGAGGGGTCGGTCATCGTGATAAGTATATGGTACTTACTTACTTACTAAGTTACTACCACCTGCGACTTGGCGAGTTTTGAGTAGCCGGAGCGCCTCCGCCGGCATCGGCCGGTTTAGCCTATGGTGGACTCAACTGCAATATTGATGTGCGGGGAAAGTTGTCATCTCGATGGGCTACTGACTGACGAGCGCACACCAGTAGAATAAATTCAGAAACCACGAGTCAAGGCAGTATGAAATCTGAATGAACGCGCAGGGTTGCGCCCATGGTCGGAACGCCGCGGCATGAGCAGAGCGTCGGCGCAGTGCGCCCGACCATGATATGACGCTACCTGTAGTAAGTGAATGTATACGCGAAGAATTGGATGGGTTGGAGAACTTACTCACTCCAGTACAAGGGGCCCATTGTCCCCAGAACGGAGGCTTCACTAGTCACTGGTAGACAGGGGTATGGATGCGTGGTCCGACCGTTCGTAGAAAATTACCGTAGAAGGAGTCGCCGATATGGCTATACCATAGGTACAGCCATGGAGGACCCGAGGGAGTAGTCTAGCGGCGAGGCTATCCAGGGGATCGTGGTACCGTAGAGGCCTAGGCGTCGGACATGCAAGACAGGTAGACCAATGCACAGTGTTGAATGCGGCGTCCCGTTCCAACGCCAACCGCGACATGGCGAGAAAGCACTGGAACGCACATTGAGACTCGTTCATAGCGAGAGTGTTGTCAACGGAATCAATGCTCACCTCATCTGCCGGAGTCGACGCTAGAGGGGCCGTAGAACAGTTATCTGGTCTATGATTGGCATTCGCGGGCTGCACTTACTCAGAGATCCGAGCACGAGACGTCCGAGCCGGGGGAACTCTGGACCACAATTGACGCTGCCCGAAGAGTTGGCACATCAAGGTGCCTCCCGGGGCGATTCCGAGGCGCGTTGGAGGGCCCAGAAAGAACGAGAGGATTTGATGAAGCATCGAAGACGCCTTGGAGCTGCGGCACAGTGTTCGGACCTTTGTGGTTATATCGTAAACAAGAAGCGCGTCCTCGGAACTTCAAGCTTCAAGCCCCAGGATTCAAAAGGTCTGACTTAACTAGACCCATCGAACTCGGGGAGAGTCTGCTACGGTACAGGCTGTGCGAGGTTAACCGACAGGTTTATCGCTCCCGTTCAATGATATCGATACATAGTAGCGATGGACGTACCTAAGATCCGTCTCCGACTTCGGCGAGAAGCTGCTGGCCAATGAATGCACTAGATTGGGCGACTCGGAAGGAGTTACGAAGAGCCACAACGCGCTGCACCATGCGTCAAGAGCGGTGCCACTGGGACTGGACCCGAAGCGCTTACCCGTGTCGTGGCATTCACTTGTCTTCTGATGAACTTGGCCGGAGTCGGAGGACGACAGAAGCTCCGATGGGTACTCACGAGAGCCAGAGGCATCCATGGCTCGAGGCTCATAGGCTCAGCACAGAACGGAATAAAGCCTGATATCAGATCGTGAGCATTGACGTCCTTTTCAAGCATTGAAGCAAGCTACTTGGAGCGATGTTGCGATATCCCATGTATCGGTGCTACCAGCGCTGAGAATACTGCACCGGGCGGCGGCGCGTCGGAAGTGGTCACTGTGGCAAAGTGGGGTCTATTGTCCTAGGGGTGGTCGTTATCCACGATTGCACGCTGGAAGGCGGTGTACGCAGCGATTGCGTTGTGGTTTAGTATCCATGAAGTTCCTTGACTAGGGCAAACCTGGATATTGTATTGCTCGGATGTCGAAGGGCGCCGCTCGAAACCGAGGAGTGGCGGACTGACTACAAGGGTTAGCTGGTTGGTAGTCCACAATCAGGTTTCCACGTCAGAGTACAAGAGTTCCGCTCACGCGTTGGACGTTGTCGTTGACATGCTGGCTGGCAGAACTTGACGTGACGTCGATGTCCTCGCAGCTACATTGTCAACTCCGTCTGTGGGATAGCGGCTGTCAGCAATTCCAGTGCCTATCAGGCAAAAAAGCTGGCCGCATGCAGTCGGTTCTGATGATTCCCGCTGGCGCAGAACAAGGGGGATGCGGGAAGTAGAAAGAGACACCGTAACCGACGAGACCGCTGTCCGGGCACTGCCACCTTGTGTGTGTAGCGAGCGCTCCTCCGCCCGTCTTGGTTGCTTCTCGTCATCATGCTCGTCCCATCTACTTTTGCGCTATGTCTCAGGACCACAGCCCTCGATGTGTTAACAATGAGGTAAATACGGGCTACTGGCCGTATCTCGTTAGCTGACACTGACGGCTACTCCGGGCAGTTGCGGCAGTGCGGCAGTCCGAGGGAAGACGAGTCAAACACTCGACTTTTTCCTCAGAATCTCAGACTGCAGATGAAACACCTGTCCGCATTCATGTCCACCCGACGACCGGTTGCGGCCTATAGCAGGATTAAGCTGTGTCAGCGGTCGACTTGCGAGTAGGTGAGCTCGAGTATCCATGGCCACTTTGGAGTGGCGCGTTGTACAAGCCAGCGCGCAAAACTGACTTCCCTTGTTCCCCGATTTTGTCGACGACGGTTGGTCGTTCCTGTCATTCTCCCCTCCTGTGCAAAAGTGCCGACGACGTTCCACTTCCAATTCACGATGTGCGACGATCTGTCCAAGGTCGCGGAGAAGCGCCAGCGCTCCGAACCGTACATAATGCGCTGATGGTTCACCACGCTGAGTAGCAACCGGTGCCGTCCCCTTCCTTCCTCAGTCCGACATCCACGGCTTATCTCTCTGGCAGGGAGCTGCGTCCGTCGACATTGCTTTGCCTTCGCGACCTAGTTACTTCGGCTTAGCGTCGTCACTACGGGGCGATCCCTGTGCATCGATCACGGTGAGCAGTGCTGATCTGTATGTATCTCTGCGTCGGGTGATTGAAGCCCTCCCGCTCGACGGCGCTGAGCAGCATGTCTCCCTCCGCTCAATGTTGCGCTTTGTCACCGCCCGGCGTTGTCTGTTTCCTGCAATTTGCTGATGGGATGTCATGATCTTGCAGGCGCCTCCGTCGCGATCTTTGAAATCGGGGAACAACGCTACATAAACCGATCCCTCCAGGCAGCCCGCTCCTGTGCACCTCTCCAGAATTTTCTGCCCCGCTGCGCAGCACACTGCCCTCCCGCCCTGGTACTGTCGGCCACTCGCAAGCTCCAGGACGTCGGGACGCTGGATACGCTCCTTTCGCCGACATAGAAGACCTCTGAAGCGGTACCGTGCCTCTATCCGAGTCCGCTTGTGGCTGTAACTCTATTCCATAATCGTATTGCGACACACTTATAAAAGCTGCCCGTTCGCTCTTGGTCTGGCCCTTCTCACCTGTACACCACCCACCATCTCACGCAACAATGGCTGCACCTTTCGCATACCCCGGCACGCAGTTCTACTATCCTACACCCTACATCTCGCCGTTCTACAACACACCACAGATCTCGCCGTTCATCCCGCCAGTGACTCTGCCTGGCTCGCCGCATTTTGGGCCTCAGCCTGAACGTCGCGTGCGCTGGGAAGATGAGCCACCTTTCACCCGTCAGCGACGCCCGTCATGGCATGGAGGGCTCGCTCCTCCTCCAAACCCGGTACCGTTCCCGTCCCCTCCCATCTTTGTCACCCCTCTCCCTCATGTGATGCCCCTCCCTGGGCAAGCCCCGATGCCCGCCTTCACGCACCAACGCCGACGCTCGGACACCTGCCTCCCTCTTCCCGCCTGGGTCACGTACCCCACTATGCTGCATCCCGCTGCTTTCCAGAGCCCTCAGCCGGTCGCCGCCTCTACCGTCCCCAGATCCACCCTCTGCTCGACGGAGAGAGCATGGCGGGGCCGAAGCTGCTCTTCGACCTCTCGTACCACACGTTCAGCCCGCAGCGGATCACGTCGTACAACCAGACGAGCGGGACCCCGCTGACGCTCGACGACCTCCTCGAGCCCGCGACGTACCCCCCAGTGCGGCGGATGACGATCAAGAGCGAGCTGATCCCGGAGTGGCCGATCGTGCTCGAGCCGCACACGACGTCGCGCGAGCGCTCGCGGGAGCGGTCCCCGTTCCTGAGCGTGTCCCCGCGCGAGGCGGAGGACGCGCCGATCACGGTGTACGACGTGCTCATGGCGATCTACCGGACGCTGCAGCGGCGGATCACGCAGACGGACTGGGCGCGGCTCTCGGCGCGGCAGGTGAACACGATCTCGGCGGCGTACACGCGGCGAAGCAGGACGTATCCCAGCGCGCAGGCGTTCGAGGATGCGCAGGGCGTGCGGAGGGTGGATTATCTGGGGGAGCAGTATATGTTCCGCGGGATCATGCGCGAGAGCGTGCAGGATGGGTTCTCGAAGATGAAACTGCTGGTTGGGCCTGCGCGGTAGCTGCGGTTTCGAGACTCGACGATGGATCGGACGTTCGCCGACTGCGACTCGAACGCGGAACGCTGGCAACTTGGGACTGGAGGCCGCTTCGGGACTGGACTAGGCTCGGACTGGGGCTGCGTGCGGTCGGACTCGTGTGGTCGTGTTTCGAAGGGCTGATACCTGATGACTCGGGGACCTGGGCAGTGTCGGGATGTCTGCGGTCTTCATGACTATGTCTGAGTGTGCTTCATATGGTCCGTTTTCTCGTGTACCTGGCTTTGTGGCTACATTCCTTTTGCGTCTCAGGGACTCTGGCTATCTGTAACCTTCCTTTCGTGGACTGCGCTGGAAGGTCAGAGTGTTAGCTTACATACATATAACACTGAGACCCGGGCTTCGTCGAGAATGTCAATGGAGACGGCGCAGATTGCGAATTGAAGTTACTATTACAGAAGTGCGTGCTCCAGGATGTGTACTACGGGATGAGGTGTCCTGCAACTGTTGCAGATATGACATATCTATTATCTCCGCCGTTCGCCGCCTCATCTCTAGAGACTGCGCACATGCAATTCCGAGGGGACTTCATGTGCCAGAGGGGAAATAACCGGACCAGTGGTAAGTGCTCCAGTAGACATTCGGATTCACCCTAAGGGCAAGCTGAGCGGGGTCACTGCAACAGTCCGGTGTCGCGGCCTTCGTGGTTTTGGCTCTTACAGGACCAACTCATTCTGAGCCTTGCGGCACACGCACGCACTCCTCCAGGCTCCTTCGTCAGCCCGCACTCGGACGCGCGCAGGATGGGGATTCTTGGGGTCCGGGGATATATACCGCCATTGCTCGTAGTGTCATTACTTGGCCTATGTCGTCTGTGAATGCATGTACTCTACGTATCTGTCATCAGCAGGTGGCGTTCGAGAACCGGGCTATACGACGATAGAACCCTGTTCCGGTGACGACTTCTCAGACTTCAGGGAAGGGTTGTCACGGATAGAGGAGCGGAGTATGTCACCAGCTGCTCCTCCTGCGACACCGGCGAGCGTAGCGATGCGGCTTGTCGGAGGAAGGCGACGTGACCTCGAACTTGACGAGCTAGCAGGCGAGGTGAAAACCAACCGTCCTCCAACCTTTCGAAATGTCAGTGTGGAGGCGAAAGCATCGACAATAAATGAGGCGCGGGTGGACTTCGACCAATCCTGATGCACGCAGGGAGGCTCACAGTGGCATGCGAAGCAAGTATTGGATGAGGGGAGGACGGACTCAGCCTTGTGGGAAGTATACACCTCGAATGATGAGTTTCCAATACTAAAGACGCGCAAACTCAACGACGTATCATAACCATGACAGGAGTTGAGCCTAACGGAAGTGCTGGAAATCCCTCCATCAAAGGATTGAAGGGGTACCCAATTAGCGGGATTGATGCGGTCTACCGATGGATCCAGCCATACTGGAGACAAGTAGGTACTTGCGTGACAAGGACAGTCGACAAGTACCCAGAGACTCATCGGATGACACTGCAAGCCGCGAGAGAAGACCGGCCTCCCACCCGAGGTCGTCCTCGTCCTAGATTCTCGCAGAAACTTCGCTTGTTAGGTGTCAGTATCGCTACATCAGGATTCAGAATCAGCCGTCAGTAAAACTACACGCGTCGCACCACAACGTCCACCACATCTTTCGGCCTCACAAGCCGCCAAACGCAATGAACTTCACGTTCATGTACTCCTCGATCCCATGTCCGCCCTCGCGACCTAACACCTCGTCAGCCCTCCTTCGCACTGTCGCAGACGACGCGTAAGACTCACCAAGCCCGCTCTCCTTCACGCCTCCAAACGGAATGACCGCCTGGCTGATCACACCCGTGTTCGTGCCCACCATGCCCACCTCCAGCGCCTCCGCAACGCGCCACACCCGCCCAACGTCCCGCGAGAAGAAGTATCCCGCCAGCCCCACGGACGTGTCGTTTGCCAGCCGGATCACCTCCTCCTCGGTCTCGAAGCGCGTCAGCGCCGCGAGCGGCCCGAACGTCTCCTCCTGGTTCACCAGCGCGTTGTGCGGCACGTCCGACAGCACCGTCGGCGCGAAGAACGAGCCGGGCCCTTCGATGCGCTTGCCCCCGAGGAGCAGCTGCGCGCCCTGGGCGAGCGCGTCCTCGACGTGCCGCTGCACCTTCTCGATCGCGCGGTCGTGGATGAGTGGGCCGTGCGTGCTAGCAACGAACATGGTGAGCCCCACCGAACCGATGCGCAGGGGCGAGCACGTACGTGTCCTTCTCGAGGCCGTTCCCGACCTTGAACGCCGCGACCTTCTCGGCGAGCCGCGACGCGAACTCGGCGTAGATGGACGACTGCACGTATATCCTGTTCGCGCAGACGCAGGTCTGGCCCGTGCCCCGGAACTTGCAGATAATCGCGCCTGCGACACCGTTCAGCCATCGTACGACACAATCCGTTACAGAGACCCACCTTCAACAGCCGCATCGATGTCGGCGTCGTCGAACACGATAACGGAGCATTTCCGCCAGCCTCGATGGAGACCCTGCAGCCAGGTGCGCGTCAGCTGCTAATCAAGGCAGGTCGGCCTGAACACGTACTTCTTCAGCGTGCTCGCGGCCATACCGTAGAGCATCTTCGCGACGGGCGTGCTTCCGGTGAACGACACCTTCTTCACAGCGGTGTTCTGGCACATCTCGCGTCCGACCTCAGCCACCTTCGCCTGAGTCGTGACGACGTTGATCACGCCCGGAGGAACGCCTGCACGAGTTGCGAGCTGTCAAGGAGATACGTGTGAGGACGGCGACGCCGGGTCACAACCCAGAGCGCACCTCGACAAGTGCGAGTGCGGAGAATGGCGTCTCTGGTGGCGGCTTGATGACCGCCGTGCAACCTGCAGCGAGAGCAGCACCGAGCTTTCGCGTGATCATCGCCGATGGGAAGTTCCACGGTGTCAGGATCGACCTGTATTACTGCATGAATACCGCAAGAATGAGGGCTGCCAACGTGGAGACGCACACGACACCTGGGCAGACAAGTCAGCGAGCGGTCCCACAGAGCGGGTATGTATGGACGGACCGATAGGTTGCTTGACGACCACGTTACGAAGGTTAGAGATAGCGCTAGGAATGACCTCTGCACAGAAAAGTAACGTTCAGCGAGCAGTACTAGGTGTAGAAAGGGCGACGTCTACCTCCGTATGTCCGGACAGCTTCCTCAGCTGGTTGAATGCGCTGGTGTGAACTTCGAACTCAACGACCAGCTCGCTGATCACTCACCAAACCACTGTGCACGGATATATGTGAGCGGGCATAATCAGTTAGTCACCAGAATCGAACGTACTTCAATGAACGACGAGCTGTAGTTGTGCTCTCCCTGATGACACGTCAATGTACGCTCCTATTCGTGTAAGTCGGAAACATACCTTGGCTTCTGCCAGTGGCTTTCCATTCTCCAATGTCTACGAGACGGGAGTGACGTTTGTGACAGTACAGTACTGGAAAGGCACGAAGACTTACGATGAGTCGCGAGAGATCATCCGCGTTCTCCTTCATGAGCGCGAACAGTTTCATCAGAATGTCGTGTCGATGCTGCAAATAGAACGTGTCAACGACAGTCCTACGCAACGACGATGCATATGAAGACCAGGATCAAGCCGACGATATACCAGACGTCAGGTCGAGTGAGTGTCGGTCCGGCGAACAGTCCGCGCATTTGGGCGGACTATCGCGTACATGACACATGACTCGGAACCCCCTGCCTGTAACGTACTCCGCACTCCCCTCCCTGACGCTCCCGACTATCATATCACCACCAGCCACGCGCCTCGCAGAGAACATCACCGGCTGAGGTCACCAGAAGGCGAGCAGTCCAACGTGGGATTGCCAGTGTTTGAAGGGTACGCAGCATTGCGGCTCGCAAGGTGCCTCCAGGTCGGGCAATCGGCATATCACATAGCTATAGCGTATGTGCTGCCCACAAAGTTGGTCATGGCGGCGAGCGAGGCACCGCGGAGGCGGCGGCCGTCAAGGCGGGAGCCGGACCAGGCCCATCCGTATGTGCAATTTGTATATATGTGACGCGCTGCGCAAGGCTCGATGTCTTTGTGCGGTGGACTATCCGGCGGACTATCCACCGGATAGTCCGCCGGATAAAGTTCCTACTCGCTCAGACCTTCTCGGAATGTGTCCCCGTCAGCAGCAGAGTCCAAGGATCTTCGGACCAGAAGTCTCTATATCATATCCGAGTCGACTCGAAGGCCCCGGCCGTAGCACTTAGGGGCAGCCAAAGATGACGATTCGAGGGCAGTTTCCTGGACGATTCTCAAGAACGGTTCGAGACTCGGTTCTGCTCGAACCCGGCGACGGCAAGTACACAGACACCATGCTCGACCAGTCCTTCGGGAGTGTCGAGGCAGTCGGTCCGAAAGCAGCGAATCATCGTGCCGCCCTGCCGCCTGCCTCGTAGCTCTCAGTTGACTCTTGGGCCACTCTACCAACGTGCTCGAAGATGGCTTGGAATACGGGAGTTTCATGCCCATGCCGGGAGGTTGGAGAACATACCTTAGCTGTTGTCTTGCTCCAGGTCTTGAAGGCCTTCGATGCAGCATCGATAGCCTGCTTCGTCTCTTCGAGACCCATCTCCGGGATCGTCCCCAGCTCCTCCTCCGTGGCAGGGTCTACGCGCGCGACGCGGTGTGCTCAGAGTTGGGAGTCATACAAGAAGCTGAATACGCACTGGTGACCTTGATTACCGCGCCGTCCTTCGCGTCGACCCATTTGCCATCGATGAAGCCCTGCGTATGCACCAGCGACGCATCCTTCAAACCGAACTACGCCCCTGACTCAGCGCATGCACACGCCAAGACTGCAAACGCGTCGCACGTACAGCAGATGTGCTCGCCATTCTGTAACGGTAGAGCGAGTGTCGCGGAATGAACTTGGACTTGAGAGGTGCAGCGAAGAGAAGAGACACGGATGCCGCACGACGAGCAGGAGGCATGACTCCGACAAGGAGGGACTCGGTTGAGAATGATCCGAAGGATTCATTCGGTTTATCATCGACTCATGGCAAAGGACACCTCAGGAGGTTGGACAAAACGGCCCGTACGGTCCGTATTCACCTGGCGAATTACTCCGCTTCCTGTTGTCCAATCTCCGCTTGAACGTAAAATTAGCTGACAATTGCAATCAACTCTCCGAGGCTTGTGAGCTGCGTCCGTCTTCTGCCTTGTCGTGCTGCTGTGCATCCGCCTTCCGATGGGCCGCTCCACCCGTCGTGGTCATGGAGAGCTCTGCGGAAGGGAGTTTGTTGTTCGCTCGCCGAGGTACGCTCTGCTTCTCTGGTGTTTGGCCTGGGATATATATCTTTCGGGAGGTGGCTTGACCTCTGCAGCATTCGTCATGGCCGTCCACAGATCTTGTGTCGTTACTTTCCCATTATAATCGATCATCCACTTTCTCGAACGTTGCATGCAGCGTGCCCACAGAGTCGCCTCGCGTCTGCATCTACGTACATGGACGACATCATCGCCTTCGAACTCCACTGGCATTACACACATGTTCTCCAGTCGTTCGTCAAGGACCTCGACGGCTTCTGAAGTAAATCCGGCGCAAAACTGGACAGCGCTATCAGCGGCTGCTGTGTGCTCTCCGCGCGGCGCGCGATGCGGTGCACTGGCAGTCAGCCGATCTCGAGGTGTACGTGCCTTACAGCGCGGTGGACAAATGGGTGCAATACCTCAAGCTTCAAGATCCACCAAGGTTACGTCGACAACGACCGCCAAACTCCAGCGGAAACGTCGACAATGCTTACCACGGCGGTATCAACGTTGTTGTGCACATCCTTTGCGCAGGGAGTCCTGATCATCCCGAGGCTCGTATCGACATCGTTCAGAGTCATACCTACCCTTCCTATCCCTCACTTCTGGACCACGCCAGTCATGGTCTTCCTCACCGCGGAGTGTCGTTTACCCGTCTGCAAGAGCAGCTTCGAGCGTTGTTGACGTCTGCCCGCGATCACGCACCGAGGCCTGTCATCATTGTGGGACGAGAACTATTGAGAGTGGGGGTTCGACCTGGTTCGACATACACGCAGGTCACCTTGATTGGGCTCGGGAGGTTGCATCGGCAGGCGCAGTGCGAGGGGGAGTTATCCCTGGAGTGCCCGTTCACACTCCGTTGGATAGGGGATTCCAGTTCTCGTATGGTCGTGTTGGGCGGAGTTCGTGATCGAATGGGCGTCGCGGTACCTATGTCCTACGGCGATATGTGGTAACAGTCGCGTATCTGTTATGTACTTGGTGATATCGCAATGTCACTCTTTCCGTAGACTCGCCAGCCACTCCGGTCGCAAGCCTTTGATCGCGCCTTCCAAACCGGGACAAGGATGGAGGCGCGCTGTACCGAAACGGATGGGGACGAGCCTACTCTTTCCGCCCCCGTAGACAATATTCTTCGCTCATCTGCCACTTTCCTCACGCGTACGTATGCTTCCCATCTCTTTTTTACACCTGGATCATTCTCTCCCGGCGTGCGCCAGCAGCGCCTCACTTACACAAGTGAGAGAACCGGATCCGTCCCAGTTCTGCACCGTCGGGGGCCCGTCGTCATCGTCATCGGCCCGAGGCCCGCGCTGCACTCGTCTCGCTCTTGCTCTCGACTGCGTCCACTGCGCTGCTCGACTCCTGCTCGCCGTTCCACGCTTCTGCATGAGCTCTCGTTGCGCTAAGCCTATCTGCCCTTGAGCTTCCCTTCCCCACACGCCATGCATCCGCTCTTCGCTCTCTGCTCGCTCTTCCTTCCCTTCCCACCTGTCGACTACCGCGCTGCGCACTGTACCAATAGCATATACCAATGCCACTCAGTCACCTCTACTGGATACACCCAATCCGCGAGTCCCCGCCTTCACGCGAGACCGCGGTAAGTGCTTCGCGGCCATAGGTCAGCCAGTGCGTCCTGCGCACCTCTCCACGGCCTCTCCACGGCTTGCTCTCCACGGCTGCAGCTCGCAACGAGACACTCGGCGATCCGTTCTCGGTCAACTAGGTGCGTACTAGCAGTGCATTGACACTAACACCAGAGTAACGACATGTCTGTCTACGTACGACGTATCCGATGCCCGCTGCGTCCTCGCTCCGTCCCCTCAAGTCTGCGCGCACCGATCTCCGTTACTGCGCGCACGCTGCCCCGCCCTCACGCGCGATGTTGGGCAGACTTCGCGCACTCGCGCTCAGAGGCTCGCCATGTCCCGGTGGAATCGTGCACGCGTCGCAGCACCCACAGGAAACACGGTGAGCAGTCCTCGCACTCCTCCATCCCGGCTTCAAGATCTACTGCGCCGCCCCTCGACCTCGCAGGCGTGCGGCACGCTCGCGCTCTCGCCGACTCAAACCACAGCGTGGCCGGATGGGAGGCAGCCGCTCGGCTCGGTCTCTGCCTACACGATACATGCGTGACTAGGACGGTATTCTATCCCACTACCCCTCAATCTCCACAGCGACGAGTCACAACTGCGAGCAAGCGCGTCAGCAAATGATAGTGCATAACGGAGCTGGGCGAACTCACGGTTCAGAGGTCAGCCGGGAGGATAGCGCTGTGCGAGATCGCGTCGTCAGCGAGTCGCGCTGCCCATCAGTACACAGCGAACGCTCAACTCCAGCATGCAGTCACGCGACCGCTTCGCCATCACCTACTCGTCCAGTGTCAGCGTAGACCCGAGAAGATACGGCGGGAGACTCACCGAGCGTGAAGGCAGTCAGTCACCCGGGAGACGAAGCGCGGCGAGCACGGCATATCCAGGACGTTATCCTGCGCCGCAATTGGACGAGCCGAAGCTGCGAGAGAACGCGTAAGCAAAGGCCAATGCATCACCGAGCTGGGCGTACTCACATCCGGGGAGGTCAGCGAGCACTGTGTTAGATCGCGTCGTCAGTAAGGTCGCACTGCACATGCACATCGCGAACGCTCACTCACCTCCCACATGCAGTCGCACGGCCGCGTTCGCAATCAACTACCCGGCCAGTCTCAGCGCAAACCCGGGAAGAGACGGCCGCAGAGTCGACTCACCGAGCTGGTAGCAGTCGCCCTGGAGACGAGGCTCGAGCGAACGCGTCGGCGCAGGTCCGGTGCGCGACGGACAACGTTGCGAAGCCGCATGGTAAGTGCTCATGTCATGCTCCGGGGAAGACACGACGCTCACCCGTTCTATCAGGCTCGCTCGTGGCGATCATGACGGCGTCGCTGGGCGGCAGCGGGAGGGGTTCCGAGGGAGGGGTGCACGCGCGAGCGAGTGCTGGAGCGGCTCGTTCCTCATCCCACGCACTTATTCCACCAGCTGCTCGGACAAACAGACCACGCGCAGGGCAAGCCTCGTCGGCTGCATCCTCGACTCGCACAGCCCACCCGGGCTCCTGCATGCATGCTTGGTACGCACCTCTTTCATCGCGGCGTCTTGCATTGAGTTGACGTTTAGTGAACCGTGACAGTCGGACGATGGCCAGGCTTCCCGCGCATGTCTGTCTACTTACGTCTAGCACCAACGTCTCACGGTGCATCACGGCCTGAAGATCCCTCCTGCTGCTAGCTCGCTGCGACGACGGCCGTCAAGCTCTTAACACCCAGGTTCAACGCAGAACGTGGGGTCTCTGCGGGCTCGAGGAGTCTGCGGCATGGTCAGGGCGTGCGGCAGCCTCGCCGTGGACTCGTACGGACGCGATGGGACGGTGCGAACAATCATGCCAGCATCCAGACACTTGGACCTGACCTGACCACCCCAGCACGATCCTCCGCCGCTCTGAAACGGCGTGGAAGTGGTCAGACAAACATGGTCATCCGGGCCCGGAACGGGTCCGTCCTTGTAAGGTAGGCAGCAAGCAGAGGGACCCGTTGCATCGCGGCGTTCCATACCGGCTGACATCCTACGCTTGCAGCACTGAGCGCACACGGTCTCTTCTTCCGACTTCGGACCATCTGATGATGCGTTCCCGTTGCGAGGTGCGACTGGGCCGTCTCGTCCGCTCCGTCGCTGCACCGTGATGGAGACACGCTCTGCCGCTAGGGCTCCGACGTCCGTATGCGAGGTCTGCGACCTGGTGTGCAACACATCCTGCATCCCCCGCTATCGCAGTCCCGGTGTGCGGCCGCTGGCGGCTGCGGCACGGCTTCAGCAGACGCAACTGGAACATGCACGCAAGGACGGCAGCCGACGATGTGTCGGAACCCGTACGACCCTGCGTCGATCCTCGGCTGCTCTGCGACGTTTCCAGTTCTTTGGAGGGAAGCAGACATGTCTCATCGGGAGCTGATCGTCTGACAGTGTGCACGCCGCACGGCAGAGCTTCACTTGGCCAATATGTAGCGCACTCGCACACGTTGTCGCGGGCTCACGGTCAAAGGTACGTCTCCGGCTCCGGACAGTCTCGACGGCGCGGACTATTGCAGAGGTGCTGGTGTATACGACCTCGAGCACTTGCCTGTCGTGTAGATTCCAGGGGTAAGAATGGGATGGAAGTGGATATCGAGCCGCTGCAGCTCCGGTTCTGAGGCTGAAGGACCGTCCGACGGTGAGTTGCTAACTTGACAGCAAAGGTAAGTATAGTGCTTCGAACACTTATAAATCATGGATGCGAGTTTGCTGCTCGCTCGGAGACGAAGCTGTGGTACAGGTGAGCGGCGACAGTTGTTTACTCTGCGGCTCACGCTCGGAGACATGTCTTCCCCGCCCACAGAACATGTCGCTGGATGTACACATGACAGGCTGACGCTCCTTCGCATCCTGTCAGTGCCTCCTGTAAGTTACGGGGGTTGAATGAGCCGGGTAGACATACAGGTCGGTTCAAGAGTGCGGTCTACGGTATATTCTACAGCACTTTGAGCACACTGCCTTGGTATGCCGTCAGCAGAAGACGACAGGACGCATGCTTACACTATGACTGCAGTATGTGGCCGGCAGCCCTCGCTTTGACAGGGAATATGACAGGCGCAACCGGATAATTCACATAGTGTCAGGCTCTGAGCCCCAATGTGAATGACACCGTGAATGTGTCGGTCCTCGGCCGCTGTGATGGTTTCACTTAAGGAGGCCAGATGAGAGTCACCTCGGCTGCTCCGATGTGCTCCAAACATTTGTGCAGTACAAGAAAACACATGACGGTGCATCTGTACTTGTGAGTCCACTCTGAGTTGACTTTGCATTGTGCAATTGCAGAGGACAGTGTCAAGGATGAAGTGTCCGTTGTTGCACCCTCTTGTCTGGCTCATTGCCGAGAAGCTTCCGAAGTTCAACTTGTTCAAGCATAAATCATACTGATAGCGCCCCGCTCCGAGTTGCCCTGGATCTGGACTCGAACATCAGAAGAGTCTTAACCTCTATCAGTGTCACTGCCCTGTATGTATGAAGTACTAAAGGATGGATGTAAGTACTTGGTATACCCCAAATGAGCCAGTGTGCGCTCCGTGGCAATCTTCCAAAGTAAGCGACCGCTTCTCGGAATTCAAACGCAAACTTCGGTTGGAGGGTTAGAAGTCCAGGATTAGGAGAGGTTCCAAGTGAAGTTCCTCGGAGGCAGCAATCCTAGTGACTCAATCAGGACATTGTATGGCAAGGGATCCTTGAAGCATTCACCCTTCCAAAGTTCCGCTGGAATCGGCTGCAAGGCCGCATTGAGCAGACTTGAACCAGTACTTATCCGGAAATGGCTCAACGATTCAAGTCTGTGCAAAATCCTCTTGATCGAGAAGTCCTGCACTTCCATGCCCGGAGCAGTCCGGTGGGCCCGCCAGGTGTTATCTGCTGTCATGTTTCCCTCCAACTCAGACTTAGTACTACTACTGTCTAAAGCCTTCTACCTTTTATCATCGTTGCAAATACTATACAGAACTGCAGGAAGATGGAGACAACACAGGTCTAATAGAGCTTTGAGCCTGAGACAGTGAGACTGCCTCAGACCGGAGATAGTAACTGGCAGAGCATCACTATGCGGCCATTGCAGGAAGACATCTAACTCGGGCTAAAAACATGTCTCATTGACATGACACGAACGGCCTGCACGGTGTAACATGAAGTTGTCTGTACCTAAGTAGTTAGTCGGTATCCCACTGTGAGACCCTTCCGAATCCCTCCCAATCGGCTATGCTTGACATGCAAAATCTTTGACTGAGTCTCAACTTCCATGCTGATCGCAAGCCTCTGTAAGGTACCTCGGACATAATTACCGCGGTCTGCGCAGGTTGACAACATGGCCGCATCCGGCAGAAGTCATGCTGGCGGCGACAAAGAGTGTCCATCATAATGCTGAGCTACCTGCATGTATACTTATTGTTATACTCTACTTACTGGCACATGCTGACTAACTCGCGTCCCCGTCAGTCCAATCCGACAGAAGCACATCCACTCCGCGCTACGCCGAGGCTACCCAGGAACTCAACCATCATGCCTTACACCTGGGAGGAAGCAAAAGCATTCGTCGATGAGATGCGCGACTCCGGATGCTTGGACACCGGTGACGATCAAGACAAACAGTGCAGGAACAAGGTGCGGAAGGATTTACGGGACGTGGTGAGGGACAAGCTGGGTGAGCATCGCCGCATCTTCTTCACCTGCCTTCGTTTATGTCGAGCGCGCCGGACCAGTCGAAAGCACCGGCAGGCTTGACGTCGGCATGAGCTGGTCCGAGGACGACTTCACCAGCCTCATTGTCCACCGAGAGGGCCGACTCGTCAAGGGCTGGCCTCCGCACATCCCCTTCGGCGACCCGGGCAGTATTCCGGGCGGTGTCAAGACGCTCGCGACTCTCCTCGAAGGCTGGAAGAGCGGCGCGATAAGATTCGTCAAAGCAACGGCGGAGGACTTGCGCAGGGCACGACGAGACCGGAAGAGCGTCCTCCCGAGCACCCCAGTTCCTCGGCGACCTACTGCCGCCGAGAAACGCCGCATCCTCGCAGTTCGTCCCAGGCCAGCTCGTCATGGAGCCGGTTCGGCTCGAGGTCATCGCACGGCCGCTCGGGTCTGCCGTTCGTAGCGGAGGTCCGCCTGCGAAGCGTCTGCGTATGTCGACTGGCCAGAGGTCGGACAACAGCACTGTACGTGCACATCGCAAGTCGTCCCATCCCCGCAGTTCGAAACGGGCGTGAAGACTCCCCGAACGTCTTGGACAATGACGATTCCCCCGGGTATGGTGGTTCTAGACGACGACCTTGCACGGTTGTTTGAGGAGGGCGGGGTCGAGATGTAGAGGGCGAAGACGTGGACGAGTCACGGGTTCCTCGGGCTGATAGAATACGATACTCGTCTTGTTTGATATTCATGCGCGCAGTGACCAGTCGACTTGATAGGCCTAATATTCCGGCACTATGTGGAAGCGCAGAACAGCAGCTTGCCTCGTCGCGAATTGGCTGCATCCGAGTCCCTGCCGCCGCTAGTATGGCTATCCGAAGAGGTACATTCGGCCTGTCGGGGTAGTCCGCCAGTCGTCGACTCCTGCCGTCGGATGCTTGCTTCGGCCGCGCCCGCAGGACTCGAGCGAGCGATGTCCCGGGCGGAGTCGGTCTGCTTACTCTGTGGGATAAACCGGGTTGGAGCGTCAGACCAAGACCGTCGCTTTCGGAGCCACGTAACACGGCTTTTTGCCTCACCTGCGCACTACCATCCTCGCCGTGACCTCGCTGTATATCCCCCAACCTTCTCCTTGCCGAGCGACGGCCGCCGGGAACCATGGAGATCCACTGGTCCCTCGCAGGGTCAGTGCTGATGTTCTCTCCGTCATCGTCGACGCCTCCTCCGCAACCGTGTCGCGTGTTGTGGGCGTCGGGACTCATGTGCCGCACACCGAACCATGACTCGTGCTCGAGAGTCGAGGCGAGAGATTTCAGGTTGCGGAACACTGTCTTGGGCAGGCGGCTGGCATGTGCTACAGTACCGTTGTACACAGCTGGCCATGAATGGCGGTGCTACAGCAAGAACATGCGCCGTACAGGATCTCCGGCGAGCGCGGGGCGTCGCGGCGACTCTCCCCGGCGAGGTTTGCTGCTGCGACTGTTGGCGGGCCCGTAGTTATCCCGTGTCGCGGCGCCGTCGCGCCCTATCATGCTTGCACACGAATCTGAGCCCGGAGAACGTCGTGCTGTCACCCGCCTGTAATGTACTCGTACCAGGCCGTATCCGGCCGCTTGCTCACGATTTCGACTGTGTTTTAGCGTTTTAGCTGTTGCAGCACGGCTTCTATTGTCGTAAAGCACCCATGGAGCGGCAAACAGGGGTCGGCGGAAAGAACGACGGGCAGACGCATGCTGAAGCGTCGTCAGGGGGCTCTATTCTCGGGCGGAATATGTAGGACTCACGTAGGACTCACGGCGGCGAGGTGAGGGTGAGTGTGGTGCACGCTCCAAGACCAGCAGCAGTTCTGTAGAGTAACATAGTAAGCATGTATCGTCTGTGCACAATAGCAATGCCGGTGCGCACCTGTCCCACTGCGGAACACGACATCTCCGCAACACCCGCTCCTCAGAAACACCCTCTCCCCCAAATCTCCCTAATATCCCCAGAAAACAAATCTCCCCGAGATATCCTTGGAAAACACCCTGAGGTCGCCATCCTCGCTGCGGCAGGACTTTCTGCGCGTCCGCGATGGGAAGTCCGCGGAGTTGTCGTCCTCGGGCGCACCGACGGTCGCTGTCGTGTGCGAGCTCGCAGACGCCGGCGCTGCACGAGGCTACCAAACGCTCAGGCACACCGCGTCGCAACGTTCGCATCAACATCCTTGACCTCACAAGCCGCCAAACGCAATGAACTTCACGTTCATGTACTCCTCGATCCCATGTCCGCCCTCGCGACCTAACACCTCGTCAGCCCTCCTTCGCACTGTCGCAGACGACGCGTAAGACTCACCAAGCCCGCTCTCCTTCACGCCTCCAAACGGAATGACCGCCTGGCTGATCACACCGGTGTTCGTGCCCACCATACCCACCTCCAGCGCCTCCGCAACGCGCCACACCCGCCCAACGTCCCGCGAGAAGAAGTATCCCGCCAGCCCCACGGACGTGTCGTTCGCCAGCCGGATCACCTCCTCCTCGGTCTCGAAGCGCGTCAGCGCCGCGAGCGGCCCAAACGTCTCCTCCTGGTTCACCAGCGCGTTGTGCGGCACGTCCGACAGCACCGTCGGCGCGAAGAACGAGCCGGGCCCTTCGATCCGCTTGCCCCCGAGGAGCAGCTGCGCGCCCTGCGCGAGCGCGTCCTCGACGTGCCGCTGCACCTTCTCGATCGCGCGGTCGTGGATGAGTGGGCCGTGCGTGCTAGCAATGCACATAATCAGCCGCGATGGACGCATGCGCAAGGACGAGCACGTACGTGTCCTTCTCGAGGCCGTTCCCGACCTTGAACGCCGCGACCTTCTCGGCGAGCCGCGAGGCGAACTCGGCGTAGATGGACGACTGCACGTATATCCTGTTCGCGCAGACACAGGTCTGGCCCGTGCCCCGGAACTTGCAGATAATCGCGCCTGCGACACCGTTCAGCCATCTTACGACACAATCCGTTACAGATACCCACCTTCAACAGCCGCATCGATGTCGGCGTCGTCGAACACGATGAACGGAGCATTTCCGCCAGCCTCGATGGAGACCCTGCAGCCACCTACGCGTTAGCTGCAGATCAAGGCAGGTCGACCTGAACACGTACTTCTTCAGCGTGCTCGCGGCCATGCCATAGAGCATCTTCGCGACGGGCGTGCTTCCAGTGAACGACACCTTCTTCACAGCGGTGTTCTGGCACATCTCGCGTCCGACCTCAGCCACCTTCGCCTGAGTCGTGACGACGTTGATCACGCCCGGAGGAACGCCTGCACGAGTTGCGAGCTGCCGAGATGCGTGTGAGAGGGACGGCGGGCCAATTCACAGTCCAGGGGCCAGAACGTACCTCGACAAGTGCGAGTGCGGAGAATGGTGTCTCTGGTGGCGGCTTGATGACCGCCGTGCAGCCTGCAGCGAGAGCAGCACCGAGCTTTCGCGTGATCATCGCCGATGGGAAGTTCCACGGTGTCAGGATCGACCTGTATTACTGCATGAATACCGCAAGAATGAGGGCTGCCAACGTGGAGACGCACACGACACCTAGCAAGACAAGTCAGCGAGCGGTCCCACAGAGCGGGTATGTATGGACGGACCGATAGGTTGCTTGACGACCACGTTACGAAGGTTAGAGATAGCGCTAGGAATGACCTCTGCACAACAGGGTAACGTTCAGCGAGCAGTACTAGGTGTAGAAAGGGCGACGTCTACCTCCGTATGTCCGGACAGCTTCCTCAGCTGTTTACAGTCGCTGCGGTGAACTTGCGAACTCAACGACCAGCTCGCTGATCACTCACCAAACCACTGTGCACAAGACTGTGTGAGCAGACATAGTCATTGAGTCACCAGGATCGAACGTACTTCAATGAACGACGAGCTGTAGTTGTGCTCTCCCTGATGACACGTTGATGTGCGCTCCTATTCGTGTAAGTCGGACGGACATACCTTGGCTTCTGCCAGTGGCTTTCCATTCTCCAATGTCTACGAGACGGGAGTGACGTTTGTGACAGTACAGTACTGGAAATGCACGAAGACTTACGATGAGTCGCGAGAGATCATCCGCGTTCTCCTTCATGAGCGCGAACAGCTTCATCAGAATGTCGTGTCGATGCTGCAAATAGAAGGTGTGAACGACAGTCCTACGCAACGACGATGCATATATATGAAGACCAGGATCAAGCCGACGATATAACAGACGTCAGGTCGAGTGGGTGTCGGTCCGGCGAACAGTCCGCGCACTTGGGCGGACTGTCGCGTACATGACACATGACTCGGAACCCCCTGCCTGTAACGTACTCCGCACTCCCCTCCCTGACGCTCCCGACTATCATATCACCACCAGCCACGCGCCTCTTCGATTCTGGCCCCAGAATCGTCCCTCGGAGCGTGTACAAAATCGTGCTCGAAGCGTCAACTTAGGTCGACGGGCTGGCCGACGGCAAGTACACAGACACCATGCTCGACCAGTCCATCAAGAGTGTCGGGGCAGTCGGTCGGAAAGCAGCGAATCATCGTGCCGCCCTGCCGCCTGCCTCGTAGCTCTCAGTTGACTCTTGGGCCACTCTACCAACGTGCTCGAAGATGGCTTGGAATACGGGAGTTTCATGCCGGGAGGTTGGAGAACATACCTTGGCTGTTGTCTTGCTCCAGGTCTTGAAGGCCTTCGATGCAGCATCGATAGCCTGCTTCGTCTCTTCGAGACCCATCTCCGGGATCGTCCCCAGCTCCTCCTCCGTGGCAGGGTCTACGCGCGCGACGCGGTGTGCTCAGAGTTGGGAGTCATACAAGAAGCTGAATACGCACTGGTGACCTTGATTACCGCGCCGTCCGTCGCGTCGACCCATTTCCCGTCGATGAAGCCCTGCGTGCGCACCAGCGACGCATCCTTCAAGCCAAACTGCGCCCCTGACTGAGCGCATGCACACGCCAAGACTGCAAACGCGTCGCACGTACAGCAGAAGTGCTCGCCATTCTGTAACGGTAGAGCGAGTGTCGCGGGATGAACTTGGCCTTGAGAGGGGAAGCGAAGAGAAGAGACACGGAGGCCGCACGACGAGCAGGAGGCATGACTCCGACAAGGAGGGACTCGGTGAGAGAACCGGATCCGTCCCAGTTCTGCACCGTCGGGACCCCGTCGTCATCGTCATCGGCCCGAGGCCCGCGCTGCACTCGCCCGTCTCGTCTCGCTCTTGCTCTCGACTGCGTCCACTCCGCTGCTCGACTCCTGCTCGCCGCTCTACGCCTCTGCACCAGTTCTCGTTGCGCTAAGCCTATCTGCCCTTGAGCTTCCCCTTCCCCACACGCCCTGCATCCGCTCCTCGCTCTGCGCTCTCTGCTCGCTCTTCCTTCCCTTCCCACCCGTTGACTGCCACGCTGCGCACTGTACCAATAGCATATACCAATGCCACTCAGTCACCTCTACTGGATGCACCCAATCTGCGAGTCCCCGCCGTCACGCGAGACCGCGGTAAGTGCTTCGCGGCCATAGGTCAGCCAGTGCGTCCTGCGCACCTCTCCACGGCCTCTCCACGGCTTGCTCTCCACGGCTGCAGCTCGCAACGAGACACTCGGCAATCCGTTCTCGGTCAACCAGGCGCGTACTAGCAGTACATTGACATTCTAACACCAAAATACCGACATGTCTGTCTACGTACGACGTATACGCTGCGCGCTGCGTCCTCGCTCCGTCCCCTCAAGTCTGCGCGCACCGATCTCCGTTACTGCGCGCACGCTGCCCCGCCCTTCACGCGCGATGTTGGGCAGACTCCGCGCACTCGCGGTCAGAGGCTCGCCATGTCGGAAACGTGCACGCGTCTCAGCACCCACAGGAAACACGGTGAGCAGTCCTCGCACTCCTTCATCCCGGCTTCAAGATCTACTGCGCTGCCCTCTCGACCTCGCAGGGCACAGCCTCGGGCTCTCGCCGACTCAAACCACAGCGTGGCCGGATGGTAGGCAGCCGCTCGGCTCGGTCTCTGCCTACACGATACATGCATAACTAGGACGGTATTTCATCCCACTACCCCTCAATCTCCACAGCGACGAGTCACAACTGCGAGCAAGCGCGTCAGCAAATGATAGTGCATAACAGAGCTGGGCGAACTCACGGCTCAGAGGTCAGACGGGGGGATAGCGCTGTGCTAGATCGCGTCGTCAGTGAGTCGCGCCGCCCATCAGTACACGGCGAACGCTCACCTCTAGCATGCACTCACGCGACCGCGTTCGCCATCAACTGCTCTTCCAGTGTCAGCGTGGGCCCGAGAAGATACGGCGGGAGACTCACCGAGCGTGAAGGCAGTCAGTCCCCTGGGAGACGAAGCGCGGCGAACGCTGCATATCCAGGACCTTATCCTGTGCCACAATAGGACGAGCCGAAGCTGCGAGAGAACGCGTAAGCAAAGTCCAATGCATCACCGAGCTGGGCGTACTCACGTTCAGAGGTCAGCCAGCGCTGTGTTAAATAAAGTCGCACTGCACATGCACATCGCGAACGCTCACTCACCTCCCACATGCAGCTCGCACGGCCGCGTTCGCCATCAACTATCCGGCCAGTCTCAGCGCAAACCCGGGAAGAGACGGCCGCAGAGTCGACTCACCGAGCTGGTAGCAGTCGCCCGGAAGACGAGGCTCGAGCGAACGCGTCGGCGCAGGTCCGGTGCGCGACGGACGACGCTGCGAAGCCGCATGGTAAGTGCTCATGTCATGCTCCGGAGAAGACACGACGCTCACCCGTTCCATCAGGTCCGCTCGTGGCGTTCATGACGGCGTCACTGGGAGGAGAGAGGGTGTCCACGGCGGCGCAATGAGCGAGGAGGAACCGTCGGCGGCAGGGTGCACGCGCGAGCGAGTGCTGAGAGCGGCTCGTCGCCCCTACCCACGCACTTATCCACGAGCAGCCCGGACAAACAGACCACGCGCAGGGAAAGGTTCGTCGGCTGCATCCTCGACTCGCACAGCCCACCCGGGCTCCTGCATGCATGCTTGGTACGCACCTCTTTCATCGCGGCGCTTGCATTGAGTTGACGTTTAGTGAACCGTGACAGTCGGACGATGGCCAGGCTTCCCGCGCATGTCTACGTACGTCTAGCTAGCACCAACGTGCCACGGTGAAGATCCCTCCTGCTGCTAGCTCGCTGCGACGACAGCGTGTCACGCTCTTAACACCCAGGTTCAACGCAGAACGGGGTCTCTGCGGGCTCGAGGAGTTCGCGGCATGGTCAGGGCGTACGGCAGCCTCCCGTGGACTCGTACGGACGCGATGGGACGGTGCGAACAATCATGCCAGCATCCAGACACTCGGACCTGACCTGACCGACCCCAGCACGATCCTCCGCCGCTCTGAAACGGCGTGGAAGTGGTCAGACAAACATGGTCATCCGGGCCCGGAACGGGTCCGTCCTTGGAAGGTAGGCAGCAAGCAAAGGGACCCGTTGCATCGCGGCGTACCATACCGGCTGACGTCCTACGCTTGCAGCGCTGAGCGCACACGGTCTCTTCTTCCGACTTCGGACCATCTAATGTTGCGTTGCCGTTGCGAGGTGCGACTGGGCCGTCTCGTCCGCTCCGTCGCTGCACCGTGATGGACTAGGGCATGCTCTACCGCTACGCCTCCGATGTCCGTATGCGAGGTCTGCAACCTGGCGCGCAACACATCCCGCATCCCCCGCTATCGCAGTCCCGGTGTGCGGCCGCTGGCGGCTGCGGCACGGGCTTCAGCAGACGCAACTGGAACATGCACGCAAGGACGGCAGCCGACGAGGTGTCGGAACCCGTACGACCCTGCGTCGATTCTCGGCTGCTCTGCGACAGTTTCAGTTCTTGAGGGAAGCAGACGCGTCTCATCGGGAGCTGATCATCTGACAGTGTGCACGCCCGAGCTTTGCTTGGCCAATAGTGCACTCGCACTCGCACGCGGCTGGCGCGGGTTCACGGTCAAAGGTACGTCTCTGGCTCCGGACAGCCTCGACGGCGCGGACTGTTGCAGAGGTGCTGGCGTAGATGACCCCGAGCACTTGCCTGTCACGTAGACTACAGGGGTAAGAATGGGATGGAAGCAGATATCGAGCCGCCGCAGCTCTGGTTCTCATGGCGGCTGAAGGGCCGTCCGACGGTGACCCATGAGTTGCTAACTTGACAGCAAAGGTAAGTATAGTGCTTCGAACACTTACAAATCATGGATGCGAGTTTGCTGCTCGCTCGGAGACGAAGCTGTGGTACAGGTGAGCAGCGACAGTTGTTTACTCTGCGGCTCACGCTCGGAGACATGTCTTCCCTGCCCACAGAACATGTCGCTGGTGTATGCATGACAGGCTGACGCTCCTTCGCATCCTGTCAGTGCCTCCTGTT
Organism: Lentinus brumalis; assembly: GCA_001792895.1. Taxonomy (NCBI): domain Eukaryota; kingdom Fungi; phylum Basidiomycota; class Agaricomycetes; order Polyporales; family Polyporaceae; genus Lentinus; species Lentinus brumalis. The sequence goes on along the minus strand of MARA01000030.1, from coordinate 161,407 downwards.
AGTTACGGGGTTGAATGAGCCGGGTAGACGTACAGGTCGGTTCAAGAGCGCGGTCTACGGTATGTTCTACAGCACTTCGAGTGAATGCCTCGGTATGCCGTCAGCAGAAGACGACAGGATGCATGCTTACACTATGACTGCAGTATGTAGCCGGCGGCCCTCGCTTTGACAGGGAATATGACAGGCGCAACCGGATAATTCACATGATAGCGTCAGGCTCTGAGCCCCAATGTGAATGACACCGTGAATGTGTCGGTCCTCGGCCGCTGTGATGGTTTCACTTCAGGAGGCCAGATGGGAGTCACCCCGGCTGCTCCGATGTGCTCCAATCATTTGTGCAGTACAAGAAAACACATGACGGCACATCTGTACTTGTGAGTCTACTTCTGAGTCGACTTTGCATCGTGCAATTGCAGAGGACAGTGTTGAGGATGAAGTGTCCATTGTTGCATCCTCTTGTCTGGCTCGTTGCCGAGAAGCTTCCGAAGTTCAACTTGTTCAAGCATGAATCATACTGATAGCGCCCCACTCCGAGTTGCCCTGGATCTGGACTCCGAACATCAGAAGAGTCTTAGCCTCTATCAGTGTCACTGCCCCGTATGTATGAAGTACTAAAGAATGGATGTAAGTACTTGGTATACCCCAAATGAGCCGGTGTGCGCTCCGCAGCAATCTTCCAGAGTAAGTGCCCGCTTCTCAGAATCAACAAGCAAACTTCGGTTGGAGGGTTGGAAGTTCGGATTAGGAGAGGTTCCAAGTGAAGTCCTCGGAAGGCAGCAATCCTAGTGACTCAATCAGGAGATTGTATGGCAAGGGATCCTTGAAGCATTCACCCTTCCGAAGTTCCGCTGGAATCGGCTGCAAGGCCGCATTGAGCAGACTTGAACCAGTACTTATCCGGAAATGGCTCAATGATTCAAGTCTGTGCAAAATCCTCTTGATCGAGGAGTCCTGCACTTCCATGCCCGGAGCAGTCCGGTGGGCCCACCAGGTGTTGTCTGCTGTCATGTCTCCCTCCAACTCAGACTTAAGTACTACTACTGTCTAAAGCCTTCTACCTTTTATCATCGTTGCAAATATTATACAGAACTGCAGGAAGATGGAGACAACACAGGTCTAATAGAGCTTTGAGCCTGAGACAGTGAGACTTGCCTCAGACCGGAGATAGTAACTGGCAGAGCATCAGTATGCGGCCATTGCAGGAAGACATCTAACTCGGGCTAAAAACATGTCTCATTGACATGACACGAACGGCCTGCACGGTGTAACATGAAGTTGTCTGTACCTAAGTAGTTAGTCGGTATCCCACTGTGAGACCCTTGAATCCCTCCCAATCGGCTATGCTTGACATGCAAAATGTTTGACTGAGTCTCAACTTCCATGCTGATCGCAAGCCTCTGTAAGGTACCTCGGACATAATTACCGCGGTCTGCGCAGGTTGACAACATGGCCGCATCCGGCAGAAGTCATGCTGGCGGCGACAAAGAGTGTCCATCATAATGCTGAGCTACCTGCATGTATACTTATTGTTATACTCTACATACTGGTACATGCTGACCAACTCGCGTCCCCGTCAGTCCAATCCGACAGAAGCACATCCACTCCGCGCTACGCCGAGGCTACCCAGGAACTCAACCATCATGCCTTACACCTGGGAGGAAGCAAAAGCATTCGTCGATGAGATGCGCGACTCCGGATGCTTGGACACCGGTGACGATCAAGACAAACAGTGCAGGAACGAGGTGCGGAAGGATTTACGGGACGTGGTGAGGGACAAGCTGGGTGAGCATCGCCGCATCTTCTTCACCTGCCTTCGTTTATGTCGAGCGCGCCGGACCAGTCGAAAGCACCGGCAGGCTTGACGTCGGCATGAGCTGGTCCGAGGACGACTTCACCAGCCTCATTGTCCACCGAGAGGGCCGACTCGTCAAGGGCTGGCCTCCGCACATCCCCTTCGGCGACCCGGGCAGTATTCCGGGCGGTGTCAAGACGCTCGCGACTCTCCTCGAAGGCTGGAAGAGCGGCGCGATAAGATTCGTCAAAGCAACGGCGGAGGACTTGCGCAGGGCACGACGAGACCGGAAGAGCGTCCTCCCGAGCACCCCAGTTCCTCGGCGACCTACTGCGCCGAGAAACGCCGCGCATCCTCGCAGTTCGTCCCAGGCCAGCTCGTCATGGAGCCGGTTCGGCTCGAGGTCATCGCACGGCCGCTCGGGTCTGCCGTTCGTAGCGGAGGTCCGCCTGCGAAGCGTCTGCGTATGTCGACTGGCCAGAGGTCGGACAACAGCACTGTACGTGCACATCGCAAGTCGTCCCATCCCCGCAGTTCGAAAACGGGCGTGAAGACTCCCCGGAACGTCTTGGACAATGACGATTCCCCGGCGGGTATGGTGGTTCTAGACGACGACCTTGCACGGTTGTTTGAGGAGGGCGGGGTCGAGATGTAGAGGGCGAAGACGTGGACGAGTCACGGGTTCCTCGGGCTGATAGAATACGATACTCGTCTTGTTTGATATTCATGCGCGCAGTGACCAGTCGACTTGATAGGCCTAATATTCCGGCACTATGTGGAAGCGCAGAACAGCAGCTTGCCTCGTCGCGAAATTGGCTGCATCCGAGTCCCGCCGCCGCTAGTATGGCTATCCGAAGAGGTACATTCGGCCTGTCGGGGTAGTCCGCCAGTCGTCGACTCCTGCCGTCGGATGCTTGCTTCGGCCGCGCCGCAGGACTCGAGCGAGCGATGTCCCGGGCGGAGTCGGTCTGCTTACTCTGTGGGATAAACCGGGTTGGAGCGTCAGACCAAGACCGTCGCTTTCGGAGCCACGTAACACGGCTTTTTGCCTCACCTGCGCACTACCATCCTCGCCGTGACCTCGCTGTATATCCCCCAACCTTCTCCTTGCCGAGCGACGGCCGCCGGGAACCATGGAGATCCACTGGTCCCTCGCAGGGTCAGTGCTGATGTTCTCTCCGTCATCGTCGACGCCTCCTCCGCAACCGTGTCGCGTGTTGTGGGCGTCGGGACTCATGTGCCGCACACCGAACCATGACTCGTGCTCGAGAGTCGAGGCGAGAGATTTCAGGTTGCGGAACACTGTCTTGGGCAGGCGGCTGGCATGTGCTACAGTACCGTTGTACACAGCTGGCCATGAATGGCGGTGCTACAGCAAGAACATGCGCCGTACAGGATCTCCGGCGAGCGCGGGGCGTCGCGGCGACTCTCCCCGGCGAGGTTTGCTGCTGCGACTGTTGGCGGGCCCGTAGTTATCCCGTGTCGCGGCGCCGTCGCGCCCTATCATGCTTGCACACGAATCTGAGCCCGGAGAACGTCGTGCTGTCACCCGCCTGTAATGTACTCGTACCAGGCCGTATCCGGCCGCTTGCTCACGATTTCGACTGTGTTTTAGCGTTTTAGCTGTTGCAGCACGGCTTCTATTGTCGTAAAGCACCCATGGAGCGGCAAACAGGGGTCGGCGGAAAGAACGACGGGCAGACGCATGCTGAAGCGTCGTCAGGGGGCTCTATTCTCGGGCGGAATATGTAGGACTCACGTAGGACTCACGGCGGCGAGGTGAGGGTGAGTGTGGTGCACGCTCCAAGACCAGCAGCAGTTCTGTAGAGTAACATAGTAAGCATGTATCGTCTGTGCACAATAGCAATGCCGGTGCGCACCTGTCCCACTGCGGAACACGACATCTCCGCAACACCCGCTCCTCAGAAACACCCTCTCCCCCAAATCTCCCTAATATCCCCAGAAAACAAATCTCCCCGAGATATCCTTGGAAAACACCCTGAGGTCGCCATCCTCGCTGCGGCAGGACTTTCTGCGCGTCCGCGATGGGAAGTCCGCGGAGTTGTCGTCCTCGGGCGCACCGACGGTCGCTGTCGTGTGCGAGCTCGCAGACGCCGGCGCTGCACGAGGCTACCAAACGCTCAGGCACACCGCGTCGCAACGTTCGCATCAACATCCTTGACCTCACAAGCCGCCAAACGCAATGAACTTCACGTTCATGTACTCCTCGATCCCATGTCCGCCCTCGCGACCTAACACCTCGTCAGCCCTCCTTCGCACTGTCGCAGACGACGCGTAAGACTCACCAAGCCCGCTCTCCTTCACGCCTCCAAACGGAATGACCGCCTGGCTGATCACACCGGTGTTCGTGCCCACCATACCCACCTCCAGCGCCTCCGCAACGCGCCACACCCGCCCAACGTCCCGCGAGAAGAAGTATCCCGCCAGCCCCACGGACGTGTCGTTCGCCAGCCGGATCACCTCCTCCTCGGTCTCGAAGCGCGTCAGCGCCGCGAGCGGCCCAAACGTCTCCTCCTGGTTCACCAGCGCGTTGTGCGGCACGTCCGACAGCACCGTCGGCGCGAAGAACGAGCCGGGCCCTTCGATCCGCTTGCCCCCGAGGAGCAGCTGCGCGCCCTGCGCGAGCGCGTCCTCGACGTGCCGCTGCACCTTCTCGATCGCGCGGTCGTGGATGAGTGGGCCGTGCGTGCTAGCAATGCACATAATCAGCCGCGATGGACGCATGCGCAAGGACGAGCACGTACGTGTCCTTCTCGAGGCCGTTCCCGACCTTGAACGCCGCGACCTTCTCGGCGAGCCGCGAGGCGAACTCGGCGTAGATGGACGACTGCACGTATATCCTGTTCGCGCAGACACAGGTCTGGCCCGTGCCCCGGAACTTGCAGATAATCGCGCCTGCGACACCGTTCAGCCATCTTACGACACAATCCGTTACAGATACCCACCTTCAACAGCCGCATCGATGTCGGCGTCGTCGAACACGATGAACGGAGCATTTCCGCCAGCCTCGATGGAGACCCTGCAGCCACCTACGCGTTAGCTGCAGATCAAGGCAGGTCGACCTGAACACGTACTTCTTCAGCGTGCTCGCGGCCATGCCATAGAGCATCTTCGCGACGGGCGTGCTTCCAGTGAACGACACCTTCTTCACAGCGGTGTTCTGGCACATCTCGCGTCCGACCTCAGCCACCTTCGCCTGAGTCGTGACGACGTTGATCACGCCCGGAGGAACGCCTGCACGAGTTGCGAGCTGCCGAGATGCGTGTGAGAGGGACGGCGGGCCAATTCACAGTCCAGGGGCCAGAACGTACCTCGACAAGTGCGAGTGCGGAGAATGGTGTCTCTGGTGGCGGCTTGATGACCGCCGTGCAGCCTGCAGCGAGAGCAGCACCGAGCTTTCGCGTGATCATCGCCGATGGGAAGTTCCACGGTGTCAGGATCGACCTGTATTACTGCATGAATACCGCAAGAATGAGGGCTGCCAACGTGGAGACGCACACGACACCTAGCAAGACAAGTCAGCGAGCGGTCCCACAGAGCGGGTATGTATGGACGGACCGATAGGTTGCTTGACGACCACGTTACGAAGGTTAGAGATAGCGCTAGGAATGACCTCTGCACAACAGGGTAACGTTCAGCGAGCAGTACTAGGTGTAGAAAGGGCGACGTCTACCTCCGTATGTCCGGACAGCTTCCTCAGCTGTTTACAGTCGCTGCGGTGAACTTGCGAACTCAACGACCAGCTCGCTGATCACTCACCAAACCACTGTGCACAAGACTGTGTGAGCAGACATAGTCATTGAGTCACCAGGATCGAACGTACTTCAATGAACGACGAGCTGTAGTTGTGCTCTCCCTGATGACACGTTGATGTGCGCTCCTATTCGTGTAAGTCGGACGGACATACCTTGGCTTCTGCCAGTGGCTTTCCATTCTCCAATGTCTACGAGACGGGAGTGACGTTTGTGACAGTACAGTACTGGAAATGCACGAAGACTTACGATGAGTCGCGAGAGATCATCCGCGTTCTCCTTCATGAGCGCGAACAGCTTCATCAGAATGTCGTGTCGATGCTGCAAATAGAAGGTGTGAACGACAGTCCTACGCAACGACGATGCATATATATGAAGACCAGGATCAAGCCGACGATATAACAGACGTCAGGTCGAGTGGGTGTCGGTCCGGCGAACAGTCCGCGCACTTGGGCGGACTGTCGCGTACATGACACATGACTCGGAACCCCCTGCCTGTAACGTACTCCGCACTCCCCTCCCTGACGCTCCCGACTATCATATCACCACCAGCCACGCGCCTCTTCGATTCTGGCCCCAGAATCGTCCCTCGGAGCGTGTACAAAATCGTGCTCGAAGCGTCAACTTAGGTCGACGGGCTGGCCGACGGCAAGTACACAGACACCATGCTCGACCAGTCCATCAAGAGTGTCGGGGCAGTCGGTCGGAAAGCAGCGAATCATCGTGCCGCCCTGCCGCCTGCCTCGTAGCTCTCAGTTGACTCTTGGGCCACTCTACCAACGTGCTCGAAGATGGCTTGGAATACGGGAGTTTCATGCCGGGAGGTTGGAGAACATACCTTGGCTGTTGTCTTGCTCCAGGTCTTGAAGGCCTTCGATGCAGCATCGATAGCCTGCTTCGTCTCTTCGAGACCCATCTCCGGGATCGTCCCCAGCTCCTCCTCCGTGGCAGGGTCTACGCGCGCGACGCGGTGTGCTCAGAGTTGGGAGTCATACAAGAAGCTGAATACGCACTGGTGACCTTGATTACCGCGCCGTCCGTCGCGTCGACCCATTTCCCGTCGATGAAGCCCTGCGTGCGCACCAGCGACGCATCCTTCAAGCCAAACTGCGCCCCTGACTGAGCGCATGCACACGCCAAGACTGCAAACGCGTCGCACGTACAGCAGAAGTGCTCGCCATTCTGTAACGGTAGAGCGAGTGTCGCGGGATGAACTTGGCCTTGAGAGGGGAAGCGAAGAGAAGAGACACGGAGGCCGCACGACGAGCAGGAGGCATGACTCCGACAAGGAGGGACTCGGTGAGAGAACCGGATCCGTCCCAGTTCTGCACCGTCGGGACCCCGTCGTCATCGTCATCGGCCCGAGGCCCGCGCTGCACTCGCCCGTCTCGTCTCGCTCTTGCTCTCGACTGCGTCCACTCCGCTGCTCGACTCCTGCTCGCCGCTCTACGCCTCTGCACCAGTTCTCGTTGCGCTAAGCCTATCTGCCCTTGAGCTTCCCCTTCCCCACACGCCCTGCATCCGCTCCTCGCTCTGCGCTCTCTGCTCGCTCTTCCTTCCCTTCCCACCCGTTGACTGCCACGCTGCGCACTGTACCAATAGCATATACCAATGCCACTCAGTCACCTCTACTGGATGCACCCAATCTGCGAGTCCCCGCCGTCACGCGAGACCGCGGTAAGTGCTTCGCGGCCATAGGTCAGCCAGTGCGTCCTGCGCACCTCTCCACGGCCTCTCCACGGCTTGCTCTCCACGGCTGCAGCTCGCAACGAGACACTCGGCAATCCGTTCTCGGTCAACCAGGCGCGTACTAGCAGTACATTGACATTCTAACACCAAAATACCGACATGTCTGTCTACGTACGACGTATACGCTGCGCGCTGCGTCCTCGCTCCGTCCCCTCAAGTCTGCGCGCACCGATCTCCGTTACTGCGCGCACGCTGCCCCGCCCTTCACGCGCGATGTTGGGCAGACTCCGCGCACTCGCGGTCAGAGGCTCGCCATGTCGGAAACGTGCACGCGTCTCAGCACCCACAGGAAACACGGTGAGCAGTCCTCGCACTCCTTCATCCCGGCTTCAAGATCTACTGCGCTGCCCTCTCGACCTCGCAGGGCACAGCCTCGGGCTCTCGCCGACTCAAACCACAGCGTGGCCGGATGGTAGGCAGCCGCTCGGCTCGGTCTCTGCCTACACGATACATGCATAACTAGGACGGTATTTCATCCCACTACCCCTCAATCTCCACAGCGACGAGTCACAACTGCGAGCAAGCGCGTCAGCAAATGATAGTGCATAACAGAGCTGGGCGAACTCACGGCTCAGAGGTCAGACGGGGGGATAGCGCTGTGCTAGATCGCGTCGTCAGTGAGTCGCGCCGCCCATCAGTACACGGCGAACGCTCACCTCTAGCATGCACTCACGCGACCGCGTTCGCCATCAACTGCTCTTCCAGTGTCAGCGTGGGCCCGAGAAGATACGGCGGGAGACTCACCGAGCGTGAAGGCAGTCAGTCCCCTGGGAGACGAAGCGCGGCGAACGCTGCATATCCAGGACCTTATCCTGTGCCACAATAGGACGAGCCGAAGCTGCGAGAGAACGCGTAAGCAAAGTCCAATGCATCACCGAGCTGGGCGTACTCACGTTCAGAGGTCAGCCAGCGCTGTGTTAAATAAAGTCGCACTGCACATGCACATCGCGAACGCTCACTCACCTCCCACATGCAGCTCGCACGGCCGCGTTCGCCATCAACTATCCGGCCAGTCTCAGCGCAAACCCGGGAAGAGACGGCCGCAGAGTCGACTCACCGAGCTGGTAGCAGTCGCCCGGAAGACGAGGCTCGAGCGAACGCGTCGGCGCAGGTCCGGTGCGCGACGGACAACGTTGCGAAGCCCATGTAAGTGCTCATGTCATGCTCCGGGAGAAGACACGACGCTCACCCGTTCTACCAGGCCGCTTGGGCGATCATGACGGCGTCGCTGGGCGGCAGCGGGAGGGGTTCCGAGGGAGGGGTGCACGCGCGAGCGAGTGCTGAGAGCGGCTCGTCGCCCCTACCCACGCACTTATCCACAGCTGCCGGACAAACAGACCACGCGCAGGGCAAGTTCGTCGGCTGCATCCTCGACTCGCACAGCCCACCCGGGCTCCTGCATGCATGCTCGGTACGCACCTCTTTCATCGCGGCGTCTTGCATGAGTTGACGTTTAGTGAACCGTGACAATCGGACGACGACCAGGCTTCCCGCGCGTGTCTGTCTACTTACGTCTAGCTAGCACCAACGTGCCACGGTGAAGATCCCTCCTGCTGCTAGCTCGCTGCGACGACAGCGTGTCACGCTCTTAACACCCAGGTTCAACGCAGAACGTGGGGTCTCTGCGGGCTCGAGAGTCTGCGGCATGGTCAGGGCGTACGGCAGCCTCGCCGTGGACTCGTACGGACGCGATGGGACGGTGCGAACAATCATGCCAGCATCCAGACAGTCGGCCTGACCTGACCCACCCCGCACGATCCTCCGCCGCTCTGAAACGGCGTGGAAGTGGTCAGACAAACTGGTCATCCGGGCCCGGAACGGGTCCGTCCTTGGAAGGTAGGCAGCAAGCAGAGGGACCCGTTGCATCGCGGCGTTCCATACCGGCTGACGTCCTACGCTTGCAGCGCTGAGCGCACACGGTCTCTTCTTCCGACTTCGGACCATCTGATGATGCGTTGCCGTTGCGAGGTGCGACTGGGCCGTCTCGTCCGCTCCGTCGCTGCACCGTAATGTAGACACGCTCTACCGCTGGGCTCCGACGTCCGTATGCGAGGTCTGCAACCTGGCGCGCAACACATCCCGCATCCCCCGCTATCGCAGTCCCGGTGTGCGCCGCTGGCGGCTGCGGCACGGACTTCAGCAGATGCAACTGGAACATGCACGCAAGGACGGCAGCCGACGAGGTGTCGGAACCCGTACGACCCTGCGTCGATCCTCGGCTGCTCTGCGACAGTCTCAGTTCTGAGGGAAGCAGACATGTCTCATCGGGAGCTGATCGTCTGACAGTGTGCACGCCGCACGCAGAGCTTCTTGGCCAATATGTAGCGCACTCGCACACGTTGTCGCGGGCTCACGGTCAAAGGTACGTCTCTGGCTCCGGACAGTCTCGACGGCGCGGACTATTGCAGAGGTGCTGGTGTATACGACCTCGAGCACTTGCCTGTCGTGTAGATTACAGGGGTAAGAATGGGACGGAAGTGGATATCGAGCCGCCGCAGCTCTGGTTCTCTACGGCGGCTGAAGGGCCGTCCGACGGTGACCCGTGAGTTGCTAACATGACGGCAAAGGTAAGTATAGTGCATCGAAGCTTCTCGCAACGCTTACAAGTCATGGATGCGAGTTCGTTGCTCGCTCGGAGACGAAGCTGCGGTACAGGCGAGGGATGGTCGTTTCCTCCGTCTGCACTCGCACTTGGAGACATTCCTGCCCCGCCACAGAATGTTGCTGCGTGTACACATGACAGACTGATGCTCCTTGCATCCTGTCAGTGTCCGTTAGTTACGTTGAATGAGCCGGGTAGACATACAGGTCGGTTCAAGAGCGCGGTCTACGGTATATTCTACAGCACTTTGAGCACACTCCTTGGTATGCCGTCAGCAGAAGACGACAGGATGCATGCTTACACTATGACTGCAGTATGTGGCCGGCAGCCCTCGCTTTGACAGGGAATATGACAGGTGCAACCGGATAATTCACATACTTGCGTCAGGCTCTGAGCCCCAATGTGAATGACATGGTGAATGTGTCGGTCCTCGGCCGCTGTGATGGTTTCACTTAAGGAGGCCAGATGGGAGTCACCCCGGCTGCTCCGATGTGCTCCAATCATTTGTGCAGTACAAGAAAACACATGACGTGCATCTGTACTTGTGAGTCCACTTCTGAGTCGACTTTGCATCGTGCAATTGCAGAGGACAGCGTTGAGGATGAAGTGTCTGTTGTTGCACCCTCTTGTCTGGCTCGTTGCCGAGAAGCTTCCGAAGTTCAACTTGTTCAAGCATGAATCATACTGATAGCGCCCCGCTCCGAGTTGCCCTGGATCTGGACTCCGAACATCAGAAGAGTCTTAACCTCTATCAGTGTCACTGCCCCGTATGTATGAAGTACTAAAGAATGGATGTAAGTACTTGGTATACCCCAAATGAGCCGGTGTGCTTCGCGGCAATCTTCCAGAGTAAGTGACCGCTTCTCAGAATCAACAAGCAAACTTCGGTTGGAGGGTTGGAAGTCCTGGATTAGGAGAGGTTCCAAGTGAAGTCCTCGGAAGGCAGCAATCCTAGTGACTCAATCAGGACATTGTATGGCAAGGGATCCTTGAAGCATTCACCCTTCCGAAGTTCCGCTGGAATCGGCTGCAAGGCCGCATTGAGCAGACTTGAACCGTACTTATCCGGAAATGGCTCAATGATTCAAGTCTGTGCAAAATCCTCTTGATCGAGGAGTCCTGCACTTCCATGCCCGGAGCAGTCCGGTGGGCCCACCAGGTGTTGTCTGCGTCATGTCTCCCTCCAACTCAGACTTAAGTACTACTACTGTCTAAAGCCTTCTACCTTTTATCATCGTTGCAAATATTATACAGAACTGCAGGAAGATGGAGACAACACAGGTCTAATAGAGCTTTGAGCCTGAGACAGTGAGACTTGCCTCAGACCGGAGATAGTAACTGGCAAGCATCAGTATGCGGCCATTGCAGGAAGACATCTAACTCGGGCTAAAAACATGTCTCATTGACATGACACGAACGGCCTGCACGGTGTAACATGAAGTTGTCTGTACCTAAGTAGTTAGTCGGTATCCCACTGTGAGACCCTTCCGAATCCCTCCCAATCGGCTATGCTTGACATGCAAAATGTTTGACTGAGTCTCAACTTCCATGCTGATCGCAAGCCTCTGTAAGGTACCCGGACATAATTACCGCGGTCTGCGCAGGTTGACAACATGGCCGCATCCGGCAGAAGTCATGCTGGCGGCGACAAAGAGTGTCATCATAATGCTGAGCTACCTGCATGTATACTTATTGTTATACTCTACTTACTGGTACATGCTGACCAACTCGCGTCCCCGTCAGTCCAATCCGACAGAAGCACATCCACTCCGCGCTACGCCGAGGCTACCCAGGAACTCAACCATCATGCCTTACACCTGGGAGGAAGCAAAAGCATTCGTCGATGAGATGCGCGACTCCGGATGCTTGGACACCGGTGACGATCAAGACAAACAGTGCAGGAACGAGGTGCGGAAGGATTTACGGGACGTGGTGAGGGACAAGCTGGGTGAGCATCGCCGCATCTTCTTCACCTGCCTTCGTTTATGTCGAGCGCGCCGGACCAGTCGAAAGCACCGGCAGGCTTGACGTCGGCATGAGCTGGTCCGAGGACGACTTCACCAGCCTCATTGTCCACCGAGAGGGCCGACTCGTCAAGGGCTGGCCTCCGCACATCCCCTTCGGCGACCCGGGCAGTATTCCGGGCGGTGTCAAGACGCTCGCGACTCTCCTCGAAGGCTGGAAGAGCGGCGCGATAAGATTCGTCAAAGCAACGGCGGAGGACTTGCGCAGGGCACGACGAGACCGGAAGAGCGTCCTCCCGAGCACCCCAGTTCCTCGGCGACCTACTGCGCCGAGAAACGCCGCGCATCCTCGCAGTTCGTCCCAGGCCAGCTCGTCATGGAGCCGGTTCGGCTCGAGGTCATCGCACGGCCGCTCGGGTCTGCCGTTCGTAGCGGAGGTCCGCCTGCGAAGCGTCTGCGTATGTCGACTGGCCAGAGGTCGGACAACAGCACTGTACGTGCACATCGCAAGTCGTCCCATCCCCGCAGTTCGAAACGGGCGTGAAGACTCCCCGGAACGTCTTGGACAATGACGATTCCCCGGCGGGTATGGTGGTTCTAGACGACGACCTTGCACGGTTGTTTGAGGAGGGCGGGGTCGAGATGTAGAGGGCGAAGACGTGGACGAGTCACGGGTTCCTCGGGCTGATAGAATACGATACTCGTCTTGTTTGATATTCATGCGCGCAGTGACCAGTCGACTTGATAGGCCTAATATTCCGGCACTATGTGGAAGCGCAGAACAGCAGCTTGCCTCGTCGCGAAATTGGCTGCATCCGAGTCCCGCCGCCGCTAGTATGGCTATCCGAAGAGGTACATTCGGCCTGTAGGGGTAGTCCGCCAGTCGTCGACTCCTGCCGTCGGATGCTTGCTTCGGCCGCGCCCAGGACTCGAGCGAGCGATGTCCCGGGCGGAGTCGGTCTGCTTACTCTGTGGGATAAACCGGGTTGGAGCGTCAGACCAAGACCGTCGCTTTCGGAGCCACGTAACACGGCTTTTTGCCTCACCTGCGCACTACCATCCTCGCCGTGACCTCGCTGCATATCCCCAACCTTCTCCTTGCTGCAGCGACGGCCGCCAGGAACCATGGAGATCCACTGGTCCCTCGCAGGGTGAGTGCTGATGTTCTCTTCGTCATCGTCGACGCCTCCTCCGCAACCGTGTCGCGTGTTGTGGGCGTCGGGACTCATGTGCCGCACACCGAACCATGACTCGTGCTCGAGAGTCGAGGCGAGAGATTTCAGGTTGCGGAACACTGTCTTGGGCAGGCGGCTGGCATGTGCTACAGACCGTTGTACACAGCTGGCCATGAATGGCGGTGCTACAGCAAAACATGCGCCGTACAGGATCTCCGGCGAGCGCGGGGCGTCGCGGCGACTCTCCCCGGCGAGGTTTGCTGCTGCGACTGTTGGCGGGCCCGTAGTTATCCCGTGTCGCGGCGCCGTCGCGCCCTATCATGCTTGCACACGAATCTGAGCCCGGAGAACGTCGTGCTGTCACCCGCCTGTAATGTACTCGTACCAGGCCGTATCCGGCCGCTTGCTCACGATTTCGACTGTGTTTTAGCGTTTAGCTGTTGCAGAACGGCTTCTATTGTCGTAAAGCACCCTTGAGCGGCAAACAGGGGTCGGCGGAAAGAACGACGGGCAGACGCATGCTGAAGCGTCGTCAGGGGCTCTATTCTCGGGCGGAATATGTAGGACTCACGTAGGACTCACGGCGGCGAGGTGAGGGTGGTGTGGTGCACGCTCCGAGACCAGCAGCAGTTCTGTAGAGTAACATAGTAAGCATGTATCGTCTGTGCACAATAGCAATGCCGGTGCGCACCTGTCCCACTGCGGAACACGACATCTCCGCAACACCCGCTCCTCAGAAACACCCTCTCCCCCAAATCTCCCTATATCCCAGAAAACAAATCTCCCCGAGATATCCTTGGAAAACACCCTGAGGTCGCCATCCTCGCTGCGGCAGGACTGTCTGCGCGTCCGCGATAGGAAGTCCGCGGAGTTGTCGTCCTCGGGCACCGACGGTCGCTGTCGTGTGCGAGCTCGCAGACGCCGGCGCTGCACGAGGCTACCAAACGCTCAGGCACACCGCGTCGCAACGTTCGCATCAACATCCTTGACCTCACAAGCCGCCAAACGCGATGAACTTCACGTTCATGTACTCCTCGATCCCATGTCCGCCCTCGCGACCTAACACCTCGTCAGCCCTCCTTCGCACTGTCGCAGACAACGCGTAAGACTCACCAAGCCCGCTCTCCTTACGCCTCCAAACGGAATGACCGCCTGGCTGATCACACCCGTGTTCGTGCCCACCATGCCCACCTCCAGCGCCTCCGCAACGCGCCACACCGCCCAACGTCCCGCGAGAAGAAGTATCCCGCCAGCCCCACGGACGTGTCGTTTGCCAGCCGGATCACCTCCTCCTCGGTCTCGAAGCGCGTCAGCGCCGCGAGCGGCCCGAACGTCTCCTCCTGGTTCACCAGCGCGTGTGCGGCACGTCCGACAGCACCGTCGGCGCGAAGAACGAGCCGGGCCCTTCGATCCGCTTGCCCCCGAGGAGCAGCTGCGCGCCCTGCGCGAGCGCGTCCTCGACGTGCCGCTGCACCTTCTCGATCGCGCGGTCGTGGATGAGTGGGCCGTGCGTGCTAGCAATGCACATAATCAGCCGCCGAACTGATGCGCAAGGACGAGCACGTACGTGTCCTTCTCGAGGCCGTTCCCGACCTTGAACGCCGCGACCTTCTCGGCGAGCCGCGAGGCGAACTCGGCGTAGATGCTCGACTGCACGTATATCCTGTTCGCGCAGACGCAGGTCTGGCCCGTGCCCCGGAACTTGCAGATAATCGCGCCTGCAACACCGTTCAGCCATCTTACGACACAATCCGTTACAGAGACCCACCTTCAACAGCCGCATCGATGTCGGCGTCGTCGAACACGATGAACGGAGCGTTTCCGCCAGCCTCGATGGACACCCTGCAGCCACCTACGCGTTAGCTGCAGATCAAGGCAGGTCGACCTGAACACATACTTCTTCAGCGTGCTCGCGGCCATGCCATAGAGCATCTTCGCGACGGGCGTGCTTCCGGTGAACGACACCTTCTTCACAGCGGTGTTCTGGCACATCTCGCGTCCGACCTCAGCCACCTTCGCCTGAGTCGTGACGACGTTGATCACGCCCGGAGGGACGCCAGCACGAGTTGCGAGCTGTCGAGGAGATACGTGTGAGGACGGCGACGCCGGATCACAACCAGAGCGCACCTCGACAAGTGCGAGTGCGGAGAATGGCGTCTCTGGTGGCGGCTTGATGACCGCCGTGCAGCCTGCAGCGAGAGCAGCACCGAGCTTTCGCGTGATCATCGCCGAGGGAAGTTCCACGGTGTCAGGATCGACCTGTATTACTGCATCAATGCCGCAGAGATGAGGGCTGCTGACGTGGAGACGCACACGACACCTGGCAAGACAAGTCAGCGAACGAACCCACAGAGCGAGGAGTATGGACAGACCGATCGGCTGCTTGACGACCACGTTACGGAGGTTGGAAATAGCACTAGGAATGACCTCTGCACAGTAGGATATCGTTCAGCGAGCAGTACCAGGAGTAGAAAGGCGACGTCTACCTCCGTATGTCCGGACAGCTTCCTCAGCTGTTTGAATGCGCTGGTGTGAACTTCGAACTCAACGACCAGCTCGCTGATCACTCACCAAACCACTGTGCACGGATATAGGTGAGCGGGCATAATCATTTAGTCACCAGAATCGAACGTACTTCAATGAACGACGAGCTGTAGTTGTGCTCTCCCTGATGACACGTCGATGTGCGCTCCTATTCGTGTAAGTCGGACGGACATACCTTGGCTTCTGCCAGTGGCTTTCCATTCTCCAATGTCTACGAGACGGGAGTGACGTTTGTGACAGTACAGTACTGGAAAGGCACGAAGACTTACGATGAGTCGCGAGAGATCATCCGCGTTCTCCTTCATGAGCGCGAACAGTTTCATCAGAATGTCGTGTCGATGCTGCAAATAGAACGTGTCAACGACAGTCCTACGCAACGACGATGCATATGAAGACCAGGATCAAGCCGACGATATACCAGACGTCAGGTCGAGTGAGTGTCGGTCCGGCGAACAGTCCGCGCATTTGGGCGGACTATCGCGTACATGACACATGACTCGGAACCCCCTGCCTGTAACGTACTCCGCACTCCCCTCCCTGACGCTCCCGACTATCATATCACCACCAGCCACGCGCCTCGCAGAGAACATCACCGGCTGAGGTCACCAGAAGGCGAGCAGTCCAACGTGGGATTGCCAGTGTTTGAAGGGTACGCAGCATTGCGGCTCGCAAGGTGCCTCCAGGTCGGGCAATCGGTATCACATAGCTATAGCGTATGTGCTGCCCACAAAGTTGGTCATGGCGGCGAGCGAGGCACCGCGGAGGCGGCGGCCGTCAAGGCGGGAGCCGGACCAGGCCCATCCGTATGTGCAATTTGTATATATGTGACGCGCTGCGCAAGGCTCGATGTCTTTGTGCGGTGGACTATCCGGCGGACTATCCGGTGGATAGTCCGCCGGATAAAGTTCCTACTCGCTCAGACCTTCTCGGAATGTGTCCCCGTCAGCAGCAGAGTCCAAGGATCTTCGGACCAGAAGTCTCTATATCATATCCGAGTCGACTCGAAGGCCCCGGCCGTAGCACTTAGGGGCAGCCAAAGATGACGATTCGAGGGCAGTTTCCTGGACGATTCTCAAGAACGGTTCGAGACTCGGTTCTGCTCGAACCCGGCGACGGCAAGTACACAGACACCATGCTCGACCAGTCCTTCGGGAGTGTCGGGGCAGTCGGTCCGAAAGCAGCGAATCATCGTGCCGCCCTGCCGCCTGCCTCGTAGCTCTCAGTTGACTCTTGGGCCACTCTACCAACGTGCTCGAAGATGGCTTGGAATACGGGAGTTTCATGCCCATGCCGGGAGGTTGGAGAACATACCTTAGCTGTTGTCTTGCTCCAGGTCTTGAAGGCCTTCGATGCAACATCGATAGCCTGCTTCGTCTCTTCGAGACCCATCTCCGGGATCGTCCCCAGCTCCTCCTCCGTGGCAGGGTCTACGCGCGCGACGCGGTGTGCTCAGAGTTGGGAGTCATACAAGAAGCTGAATACGCACTGGTGACCTTGATTACCGCGCCGTCCTTCGCGTCGACCCATTTGCCGTCGATGAAGCCCTGCGTATGCACCAGCGACGCATCCTTCAAACCAAACTACGCCCCTGACTCAGCGCATGCACACGCCAAGACTGCAAACGCGTCGCACGTACAGCAGATGTGCTCGCCATTCTGTAACGGTAGAGCGAGTGTCGCGGAATGAACTTGGACTTGAGAGGTGCAGCGAAGAGAAGAGACACGGAGGCCGCACGACGAGCAGGAGGCATGACTCCGACAAGGAGGGACTCGGTGAGAGAACCGGATCCGTCCCAGTTCTGCACCGTCGGGGGCCCGTCGTCATCGTCATCGGCCCGAGGCCCGCGCTGCACTCGCTCGCTCGTCTCGCTCTCGCTCTCGACAGCCTCCACTCCGCTGCTCGACTCCTGCTCGCCGCCCTACGCCTCTGCATGAGCTCTCGTTGCGCTAAGCCTATCTGCCCTTGAGCTTCCCTTCCCCACACGCCATGCATCCGCTCCTCGCTCTGCGCTCTGCGCTCTCCGCTCTCTGCTCGCTCTTCCTTCCCTTCCCACCCGTTGACCGCCGCGCTGCGCACTGTACCAGTAGCATATACCAATGCCACTCAGTCACTTCTATTGGATACACCCAACCTTCGAGTCCCCGCCTTCACGCGAGACCTCGGTAAGTGCTTCGCGACCATCTGCGACTCGCAGTGCGACGTACCAGTCAGCCAGTGTGGCATGTGCACCTCTCCACGCCTTCCTCTCCACGGCTGCAGCTCGCAACGGGACACTCGGCGAGCCGTTCTCGGTCAACTAGGTGCGTACTAGCAGTGCATTGACACTAACACCAGAGTACCGACATGTCTGTCTACGTACGACGTATCCGATGCCCGCTGCGTCCTCGCTCCGTCCCCTCAAGTCTACGCACACCGGTCTCCGGCACTGCGCGCACGCTGCCCCGCCCTTCACGCGCGATGTCGGGCAGACTTCGCGCACTCGCGCTCAGAGGCTCGCCATGTCCCGATGGGAACGTGCACGCGTCTCAGCACCCACAGGAAACACGGTAAGCCACCCTCGCACTCCTCCATCCCGGCTTCAAGATCTACTGCGCCGCCCTCTCGACCTCGCAGGCGCAGCCTCGCGCTCTCGCCGACTCAAACCACAGCGTGGCCGAATGGGAGGCAGCCGCTCGGCTCGGTCTCTGCCTACATGATACATGCGTAACTAGAACGGTATTCTATCCCACTAGCCCTCAATCTCCACAGGGACAAGTCAAAACTGCGAGCGAGTGCGTCAGCAAATGCTAGTGCATCGCGGAGCTGGGCGTACCCACGTTCAGAGGTCAGCCGGAAGAACAGCGCTGTATTAGATCGCGTCGTCAGTGAGTCGCGCTGCCCATCAGTTCACGGACGCTCACCTCCAGCATGCACTCACGCGACCGCGTTCGCCATCAACTGCTCTTCCAGTGTCAGCGTGGGCCCGAGAAGATACGGCGGGCGACTCACCGAGCGTGAAGGCAGTCAGTCCCCTGGGAGACGAAGCGCGGCGAACGCTGCATATCCAGGACGTTATCCTGTGCCGCAATTGGACGAGCCGAAGCTGCGAGAGAACGCGTAAGCAAAGGCCAGTCCATCACTGAGCTGGGCGTACTCACGTTCAGAGGTCAGCCAGCGCTGTGTTAGATCGCGTCGTCAGTAAGGTCGCACTGCCCATGCACATCGCGAACGCTCACTCACCCCCCACATGCAGTCGCACGGCCGCGTTCGCAATCAACTACCCGGCCAGTCTCAGCGCAAACCCGGGAAGAGACGGCCGCAGAGTCGACTCACCGAGCTGGTGGCAGCCGCCCGGGAGACGAGGCTCGAGCGAACGCGTCGGCGCAGGTCCGGTGCGCGACGGACAACGCTGCGAAGCCACCAAGTAAGTGCCCATGTCATGCTCCGGGAGAAGACACGACGCTCACCCGTTCTACCAGGCCTGCTTGTGGCGTTCATGACGGCGTCACTGGGAGGAGAGAGGGTGCCATCTACGGCGGCACAATGAGAGGAGAGACGGCGGGTGGCAGTGGGAGGGTGCACGCGCGAGCGAGTGCTGAGAGCGGCTCGTCGCCCCTACCCACGCACTTATCCACGAGCAGCCCGGACAAACAGACCACGCGCAGGGAAAGTTTCGTCGGCTGCATCCTCGACTCGCACAGCCCACCCGGGCTCCTGCATGCATGCTCGGTACGCACCTCTTTCATCGCGGCGTCTTGCACTGAGTTGACGTTTGGTGAACCGTGACAATCGGACGACGACCAGGCTTCCCGCGCGTGTCTGTCTACTTACGTCTAGCTAGCACCAACGTGCCACGGTGAAGATCCCCCTGCTGCTAGCTCGCTGCGACGACAGCGTGTCACGCTCTTAACACCCAGGTTCAACGCAGAACGTGGGGTCTCTGCGGGCTCGAGGAGTCTGCGGCATGGTCAGGGCGTACGGCAGCCTCGCCGTGGACTCGTACGGACGCGATGGGACGGTGCGAACAATCATGCCAGCATCCAGACAGTCGGGCCTGACCTGACCCACCCCCGCACGATCCTCCGCCGCTCTGAAACGGCGTGGAAGTGGTCAGACAACCGCGGTCATCCGGGGCCAACGGGTCCGTCCTTGGAAGTTGGAAGGTAGGCAGCAAGCAGAGGGACCCGCTGCATCGCGGCGTTCCATACCGGCTGACGTCCTACGCTTGCAGCACTGAGCGCACACGGTCTCTTCTTCCGACTTCGGACCATCTGATGATGCGTTGCCGTTGCGAGGTGCGACTGGGCCGTCTCGTCCGCTCCGTCGCTGCACCGTGATGTAGACACGCTCTACCGCTGGGGCTCCGACGTCCGTATGCGAGGTCTGCAACCTGGCGCGCAACACATCCCGCATCCCCCGCTATCGCAGTCCCGGTGTGCGGCCGCTGGCGGCTGCGGCACGGACTTCGGCAGATGCAACTGGAACATGCACGCAAGGACGGCAGCCGACGAGGTGTCGGAACCCATACGACCCTGCGTCGATCCTCGGCTGCTCTGCGACAGTTTCAGTTCTTGAGGGAAGCAGACGCGTCTCATCGGGAGCTGAGCGCTGATCGTCTGACGGTGTGCACGCCCGAGCTTTGCTTGGCCAATAGTGCACTCACACTCGCACGCGGCTGGCGCGGGTTCACGGCCAAAGGTACGTCTCTGGCTCCGGACAGTCTCGACGGCGCGGACTATTGCAGAGGTGCTGGTGTATACGACCTCGAGCACTTGCCTGTCGTGTAGATTACAGGGGTAAGAATGGGACGGAAGTGGATATCGAGCCGCCGCAGCTCTGGTTCTCACGGCAGCTGAAGGGCCGTCCGAACGGTGACCCATGAGTTGCTAACATGACGGCAAACTTGGTAAGTATAGTGCATCGAAGCTTCTCGCAACACTTACAAGTCACGGATGCGAGTTCGTTGCTCGCTCGGATCAGACGAAGCTGCGGTACAGGCGAGGGACGGTCGTTTCCTCCAAGTCTGCGACTCGCACTTGGAGACATTCCTGCCCCGCCACAGAATATGTTGCTGAGTGTACACATGACAGACTGATGCTCCTTCGCATCCTGTCAGGGCCTCGTGTTAGTTACGGGGGTTGAATGAGCCGGGTAGACATACAGGTCGGTTCAAGAGCGCGGTCTACGGTATATTCTACAGCACTTTGAGCACACTGCCTTGGTATGCCGTCAGCAGAAGACGACGGGATGCATGCTTACACTATGACTGCAGTATGTGGCCGGCGGCCCTCGCTTTGCCAACAGGGAATATGACAGGCACAACCGGATAATTCACATAGCGTCAGGCTCTGATGACATGGTGAATGTGTCAGTCCTCGGCCGCTGTGATGGTTTCACTTAAGGAGGCCAGATGGGAGTCACCCCGGCTGCTCCGATGTGCTCCAATCATTTGTGCAGTACAAGAAAACACATGACGGCACATCTGTACTTGTGAGTCCACTTCTGAGTCGACTTTGCATCGTGCAATTGCAGAGGACAGCGTCAAGGATGAAGTGTCCGTTGTTGCACCCTCTTGTCTGGCTCGTTGCCGAGAAGCTTCCGAAGTTCAACTTTTTCGAGCATCAATCATACAGATAGTGCCCCGCTCCGAGTTGCCCTGGATCTGGACTCCGAACATCAGAAGAGTCTTAACCTCTATCAGTGTCACTGCCCTGTATGTATGAAGTACTAAAGAATGGTATACCCCAAATGAGCCAGTGTGCGCTCCGCGGCAATCTTCCAAAGTAAGCGACCACTTCTCGGAATCAAAACGCAAACTTCGGTTGGAGGGTTAGAAGTCCAGGATTAGGAGAGGTTCCAAGTGAAGTTCCTCGGAAGGCAGCAATCCTAGTGACTCAATCAGGAGATTGTATGGCAAGGGATTCTTGAAGCATTCCCCCTTCCGAAGTTCCGCTGGAATCGGCTGCAAGGCCGCATTGAGCAGACTTGAACCAGTACTTATCCGGAAATGGCTCAACGATTTAAGTCTGTGCACAATCCTCTTGATCGAGGAGTCCTGCACTTCCATGCCCGGAGCAGTCCAGTGGGCCCGCCAGGTGTTGTCTGCCGTCATGTTTCCCTCCAACTCAGATTTAAGTACTACTACTGTCTAAAACCTTCTATCTGTTGAACTCCGATGAGTTCCGGGCCGACCGGTTCGCGGATTACCGGTGGAGCCGTATTGATGCATGTGAATAAGTTATCACTTATCACTGATTGATATCAGTTACTTTCTTTAGTATTTGCTGGTATTACATAATCCGCCCTGTAAGTAGTATTTAAGGACAGTCCCTGCAGGGCCAATACACAAGTCGCATTCTGCCTCCTCTCGTGCCACTGCACTAGCGTTCACACAGGTGAGTTGCCGGGTGCGTACACTGCGTTAGGTGCCCCCTTCAACAGGTTATGAGCCCTGGTGACGCCCAGGTTGAGCGCCCGTTGTGGCTGCACCCTGGTGCTCCCAGATAGCTGGACGCTGCACCCTTTGTCGGCTGCACTCCAGTGTGAGCTTGGATGCTGCGCCCTTGCCGGCTGCACTCCACTGCTCGCAGCTCACCTGTACGTCGCCCTCTAAGGGCTCGACGTCGTGGACGACGACGAAGCGCCCATTGTGGCTGCTGTCATCGCCACTGAAGAGAACCTTCAGCGTGCAGCTTCTAGCGCCGTTACGGCTGCTTAACGTTGCTTCTGGACAGACGCTGACTGTGTTTCACACAGATCTCTCTTCGCTCTCCCATCATCACCATGTCCAGCGCCCTCACTCAGCTCGTTCCGATGCTGAACGGCACGAACTACACCGAGTGGTCTACGGCCCTCCAGTCCTACCTCATGTCCCAGGGGCAGTGGTTCGTTATCACGGACACTCACCCTGTGTTACGAACAGCCTCCCCGGTACTATTCATTTCCTTTCCCAGTCATCCTATTGTTCGATCACCATGATTCCCATGGTCCCTCTCACGCTATTGTCTTCATCCATGATGTCTCTCACGCTATTGTCTTCTGACACTATTGTTCCCTCATGTATATAAGACCACCAGCGCTACCTGGGGACCCTCAGTTTCGACCTCTTGTCCCCAGGTAAGCCAAGCTGTACTTCGCTCTGTAGATACCTCTCTCAATACATCTTGTCCCCAGCCCTGATCGTCGAGCATTGCTCCGCTCTCGCTGCACAAGTGCTCGTCGACGCCCCTGCTCGTCTCGTGAGTCTTTCCTGATCCCCCTCGACGATCAGTCGTAACATTAGGTCGAAACTTCAACACGAGCACTGGCGTACTCCCCCCCCCACCCTCCATCGGTTGATCGCCGGTTCTATAACCACGCTCCTGGTGTTGAGCTGTATCTGTCGCTGTTGGTTCTACAACCTACGTGCGCGGTACTACCCCCTGGACCCCCACCGCTGTCCAGTAAGACTCTGAGGTCCACTGACAGGCGAAGGTCAGGTGAACTCGTGTTCTACCTGACGTCGACCTCTACACACTGGATCAGCCCCGTCCCTCTTGTGCCCCCTACAACCACGCCTTTCATTCAAGTGCGGTAGAAGATCATCACTGGCGCGGCACTGATCAGCGGTGGTACATCTGTGATCAGCAACCTTGTCCAGAGCGACTACCTACCTGGGCGTCAGACGCGCAAGTCTGGACCGATCTCCATACCTACGTCTACCCCACACCGGAACAGGAGGAGCAGATCCGCCAGCGACTGACACAACCAGTTGCCACTACTACTGCTAGTGGACGCCCCCTACGTGAGGCAGTCCGCCTTTCGTCCAGCAGACCAGGTACCCGCCCGCCGAGCCGTCTCCCTAGCCGCACCAACACCCCTCCCACTGAGTCCCCACTCGGTGGATCCCGGATCCCTCTCCCCACTGCGCTCGTCCTTGCCAGCGAGCGTCTGCAACGTCGAGCATCAGGATCCTTCAGTCCAGTTGCCACCACCTCGGTACTGCCCCCTCAGTCCCAGCCGGAGGGACGACAACCTGACATCGTCCTCAACTCCCCGCCTCGGACTTCCCCACCACCTCTTCCTCCACGGAATCCTTCACGGACGACTACCCCTAGTGCTCCGTCGCAAGGCTCCTCGCACCCCACCACACCACCACCCATCACCCCCACTCTCCCCACCATGACGGCTCCTTTTGACGTCACCAAGCTCCTGCCGGTTCTACTGCCTCGAGAGTACGATGGCAAGAATGCTCAGGAAGGCCTCACCTTCATCAGCAGCGCCACAGCCTATCACGGAGTTGCCACCAGGGCAGGAGTAACGCGAACCTGATCTGGATGGTCGTCTTGAACCGCCTCACAGGCGATGCTGCAAGCTGGGCCGGGCCGCATATCATCACGGCAGCCACAACTACTCCTTGGGCGGATGTCGCTGCATTCGAAGATGCGTTCAAGGCCCACTTCTGCGCCGTAGATGACAAGGAGGCAGCCACTGCTGAACTGGTCAAGCTTTGCAAGGCTTCGCACAGGCTTGGCACGGTCAAGGAGTACACTGCTGAGTTCAATGCGGTGGCTGCTCGGACTGGGTTCTCCGATGACGACAAGCGCGAGCGCTACCGTGAAGGACTCCCCTATCGCATCAAGGACGAGTTCGCCACCACTGCTCACGACATCTCTACCCTTGTCAAGATGCAGACGGTTGCCTTGCAGATGGACCAGCACCTGGCACGACGGTCAGAGGAGCGACCTCGCACCGGGAAGTTCCCAAAACGCGGCGAGAAGGTAGCTGCGAATAAGGAACGTCCTCCTACCTCCGGTCCCACCGGTTGCTTCGTCTGCGGACGAAACGGTCACAGGGCCGCCCAATGCCCGGAGAGGAAAGGCGGTCAACGCGCCGCAGCCTCCTCATCATCCTCCACGACGTCGGATGAGGTGGTCGCCCTTCAGTTGCAGCTCAAGGCACTGGAGGAGCGCATTGCCACGCTGACGACGATGAAGGAGAAGGAGGGTTTTTGATTCGAGCTGCGCTAGATGCCGCGCGCGCACGCTCATGTACCAATAGTCGTTATGCTGTACTGGGATCGTCGTTTATTTATGAACTCAATCATGATGGACAACACTTCCACATCCCAGTACGACTGAGCGGCAAGCGGCAAGAGAAGGATGTGGTGGCCATGGTTGACAGTGGGGCCACTACAAAGTTTTTGCATCGACGGTTTGTGGAGGAGAACCGTGTTGCTACGCGGAAGCTAGCATCCCCCATCCGTTTATACAACATCGACGGTACAGAGAACCGCGATGGCACGATTGCAGAGGTAGCCGTGCTAGGATGACGATCGGGGACCACCAGGAGCAGGTGGTGTTTATGGTGACAGACGTAGGTGACGAGGATGTGATCATCGGCCTTGACTGGCTGCGCGAGCACAATCCGGAGATTGACTGGGAACGTGGCTCGCTGCGCCTATCCCGCTGCCCTTCAACATGCCATGCTAGTAAGAAGGCACCGGAACCTGCTGCAACTGTGACGCGTGATACGGAGGTCAGGCTCACGGCGCGTTCACGTTCAGATCGGGTCCGGAAGGCCAAGAAGATTGGCAGGGTGTGTGCAGCGGTGATGGTCGAAGAGGTGGAGGACATTAATGAGCCACCATTGCCGAATGAGGAGGAGTGGGATGGATCTGAGCAAACCCTTCTGGATGCCTGGATGGAGGGGCGCAGCCTACAAGGCGCTCCTCAACTCTTTGTCTCTGCGAGCCATACCTATTCCCAGGAGCTCGCGGAACAGGAGTACCAGAAACGGGGGCCAGCTCGTCCTATCGAACAACTGGTGCCGGAACACTACCATGAGTACCTTAGTGTGTTTTCAAAGGAGGCGTCAGAACGGTTGCCCAACCATCGCCCCTATGATCATGCTATCGAGCTGGTTCCCGATGCCAAGATGTTCCACTCCAAGGTGTACCCTCTATCCCCGAACGAGCAAGTCGAGCTTGATAATTTCTTGAAGAGAACCTGGCCAAGGGTTACATTCGTGAGTCGAAGTCACCGATGTCCTCCCCCTTCTTCTTCGTCAAAAAGAAGGATGGCAGTCTTCGCCCTGTGCAGGACTATCGGAGGCTGAACGACATCACCATTAAGAACCGTTACCCGCTGCCGCTGGTTTCGGAACTGATGGATCGACTCAAGAAGGCCAAGTACTTCACGAAGCTCGACATTCGCTGGGGGTACAACAACGTTCGCATAAAGACAGGCGACGAGTGGAAAGCGGCCTTCGTGACCAACCGGGGACTCTATGAGCCCACAGTCATGTTCTTTGGTCTGGCCAACTCCCCCAGCACCTTCTCTGCATTCATGAACGACATCTTCAAGGACCTCATCGTTCTTGGCAAGGTCACCGTCTATCTCGACGACATCCTCATCTTTACGAATGACCTTGCTGAACATCGCACCCTTGTCCGAGAGGTCCTGAAGCGTCTGAAGGAGCATGACCTGTTCTGTAAACCAGAGAAGTGCGAATTCGAGCAGACCAAAGTGGAGTACCTCGGGATGTTCGTGTCCGAGAACCAGGTCGAGATGGACCCGGTGAAGGTCAAGGGCATCGCAGACTGGCCAGTTCCCCGCAATGTGTCAGACATCAGGAAGTTTCGCGGCTTTGCGAACTTCTATCGTCGCTTCATCCGGAACTTCAGCGCCATCTGCAAGCCTCTAGACAGGCTGACCGGCAATGTCCCTTGGCAATGGGGAGAGGAGGAGCAGCGGGCATTTGAGGAGCTGAAGCAGTGCTTCCTGACAAGTCCCGTACTCCGCATCTACGACCCGGACCGTCCCACACGAGTGGAAGTCGACGCCTCTGGGTTTGCCACAGGAGCGGTGCTGTCGCAGGAGGGGGAGGATGGAAAGTGGCACCCGATTGCCTTCCACTCCGAATCCATGAATGATGCTGAGCGCAACTACGAGATCTATGACAAAGAGATGCTCGCAATCATTCGTGCCCTCCAGGCGTGGCGCCACTACCTCGAAGGACTGCCCAGTACATTCGAGATTCAGTCAGATCACAAGAATCTTGAATACTGGCGTACGGCGCAGAACCTCACCAGACGGCAGGCTCGATGGGCTCTCTACCTCTCTCGTTTTGACTTCGTCATCACACACAAACCGGGCACATCTAACGGTCGAGCAGATGCACTATCCCGTCGCCCTGACCACCAGCGAGATGACGCAGATGACAACCAAGGTCGCACGGTGCTACAGCCTAGTCACTTCCGCTCTCTGGCTGCTAGACGTGGACATCTGGCCCTTGTACCGGAGAAGTCACTTCTGCGTCGGATCCGAGAGTGTGGAGACCGCGAGAAAGAGGTGGCAGAGGCACTGCGCAAGGTGGAACAACTCGGGCCAGCACGGCTGCAGAATGATCTGGTGGACTGGAACGTCGAGCAAGGTCTTCTCCTCTATCGAGGCAAGGTCTACGTCCCCAACGATCGCGCACTACGGGCAGATATTGTTCGCCTGCACCACGACCTACCACCCGCTGGGCACCCAGGCCAGTGGAAGACCATTGAGCTAGTAAGCCGCAACTACTGGTGGCCGGGTATGACACAGTTCATCAAAAACTATGTTGAGACCTGTGACACCTGTCGACGAGGCAAGCCAATCCATGGCAAACGGCACGGTCAGCTGCAGCCAAACGAGATCCCAGACGGCCCTGGTCAGGTTGTGACCTGTGACTTCATCACCGGCCTACCAGAGGTTGATGGGTACAACGCGCTGCAGCTCATTGCGGACCGGCATGCGAAGCTAGTGCATCTCATTCCATGTCGAGACGAGATCGATGCCGAGGGTGCGGCGAACAACTTCATACGGGAGTATTTCCGCCTCCATGGACTACCGCGAAAGATCATCTCCGACCGTGGCCCCCAGTTCGCCAGCAAGCTCTTCCGTGCCATTCTTAAGGGTCTCGGCATTGAGAGTGCACTGTCCACTGCGTACCACCCCCAGACCGACGGACAGTCAGAGAGGTGGAACCAGGAGGTGGAAGCCTACTTGCGGATGTTCTGCTCACGCCGCCGAGACGACTGGGTGCAGTGGTTGCCCATTGCAGAGTTTGCGTTCAACTCTCATGTCCACTCCTCTACGGGGTATTCACCCTTCTACCTGCTCTATGGGTTCGAGCCACAGTTCCACATCCCAATGCTACCCACTGAGGTTCCTGCAGCGGACAGTCGTCGCGAGGAACTCCGACGGGCCCGGGAGGATGCGACTGCAGCCTTGACGCTCACTGCGGAACGCATGAAGGCACACTTCGACCAGCATGCTCGAGACGCTCCGGTCTTTGAGCCAGGTCAGAAGGTGTGGCTGGACACTCGCAACCTGCGAGTCACAGGAATGCCTCGGAAGTTGGTGGACAGGTATGCAGGTCCCTATCCAGTGGTACGCCGAGTTGGCAACCTTGCCTATGAACTCCGTCTACCAAAAGACCTACCCATCCATCCAGTCTTCCATGTGTCGCTGCTGCTGCCGCACAAGCACAGCTCCCTGCCGGGCCGGCACCCACCAGAGCCTGCACCGATTGAAGTGGAAGGAGAAGAGGAGTACGAAGTTGAACGGGTGCTGGAGTCTCGCCGCTATGGACGAGGAAGGAAGCTCCAGTACCTCGTACGGTGGAAGGGATGGGGTCCCGAACACGACAGCTGGGAGCCTGCAGAAAACCTGACCCATGCTCCACAGCGGGTTATGGAATTCTACGCGCAACACCCAACATCCCACCGTTAGGTCGTGCGGACACGACCCTTGGGAGGGGGTACTGTTACGAACAGCCTCCCCGGTACTATTCATTTCCTTTCCCAGTCATCCTATTGTTCGATCACCATGATTCCCATGGTCCCTCTCACGCTATTGTCTTCATCCATGATGTCTCTCACGCTATTGTCTTCTGACACTATTGTTCCCTCATGTATATAAGACCACCAGCGCTACCTGGGGACCCTCAGTTTCGACCTCTTGTCCCCAGGTAAGCCAAGCTGTACTTCGCTCTGTAGATACCTCTCTCAATACATCTTGTCCCCAGCCCTGATCGTCGAGCATTGCTCCGCTCTGCTGCACAAGTGCTCGTCGACGCCCCTGCTCGTCTCGTGAGTCTTTCCTGATCCCCCTCGACGATCAGTCGTAACACCCTGCCGCTGTCGATGCAACCCCTACCGAGGCGGAGTTGGCCGCTCAGGCTGACTGGGACCAGGCGAACGTGCGTGCGCTCGGCAACATCCGCTTGCGGATTCCGTCGAACATCACCACGAAGGTGTCTACGATACCTACCGCCAAGGAGGTCTGGGACAAGCTCGCAGAGCTCTACGGAAAACCCGGCATCGCTGCGGTTTACTCCGTGTTCAAGTCGGCTCTCGACTTGAAGATCCCCGGGGACAAGCACCCTTCTCAGGCCTTGGACGACTTCCAGGCTGCCTTCGTGCGCCTTGCGTCCTTGGAAGTGAAGTTCCCCAGCTACGTCCAGGCGATGATCCTTCTCGCCAAGCTGCCTCCCGCGATGGACGTCATTGCCCAGACTTATAGTCAGGGTGACGACATCAAGAATCTCAAGCTCGACGGCATCGTTCGAGCTTGTATCCTGAACTGGGAACAGCGCAGCGGACGGAAGCAGGGATCGTCCAATGGTCATGGCTATGCCAACAAGCTCTCCGCTGTCAAGCGGAAGCAACCCGATCCTTCGTTCCGCCAGCAGCAGCAGCAGCCTAGCGGCAGCAGCGGTGGCTCGAAGAAGAAGAACAAGTTCCGTCGAGGAAACCGTTCGGGGAATGATGTGAAGCAGAAGAACAACTCTTCTGGCCACATCCATCTCGCCTCTCAGGCGGATGTTGGCGAGCCTATCCTTGCGGACACTCCGAGCACTGAGGACCCTCGTGCCCTTCTGCATACACCCGCCGTAAAGGTGTATGGCGAGAACCAGTACCCCACGTTCAAGTGTGCACTGGACCTCTCCCACGACCTTGGCATCCAGCCTTCCTTCGAGCGCATCCGTGCGCTTGAAGACGTCGTCAAGCAGAGCAGCCGCGTCCCCGTCGACACCGATGACACCGGGACTCGTGCCTCGAAGCGCTCTCGTCTATCTCTGATCGAGCGCATCGAGTGGTCGGACAAGGTCCCTGCCTCTGACGACGACGATATGGTCTCCCTCGGCTACACGGACAACGAACTCGACCATGAGATTGCCGAAGCCGCTGGGATTGACGAGGCTGAGGAGATCTACGATGCCTACAGGCAAGTCCCTTTTCCCTGTGACTACAACGACGTCACTAATGCGTTTTCTACAGCGCTGAGTGATCGTCAAGGGTATAACACTTTATGTAGCCCAGTTGTAGTATCACATATGTCCAATGTATGTCGTCATTTGCGTGACTATGCTGCATGCAGTCAATGCAAAGGGAAAGGGAAAGCCGTTCGCGACGATGAGCTCGACTTAGCTCCCATGTGGCTTATTGACTCTGGAGCGTCGATGCACTTTACATATGACATGGACGACTTCGTCGAGTATACTCCGCTTGACAAAGGCTTTGATGTCTTAACAGCGAACGGCACTGCCAAAATTAAGGGCTTCGGAACGGTCATACTCAATTGCCCAATCACGACGGGTGGTGCGCACACCACTGTGCGTGTATCGCCAGTATTCTTCATACCGGACTTAAACTCCCGGTTGCTCTCTATGGGGGAGTTCCTTCACGATGGCTTGGTTGTACATGGTACTTCTCGACGGATAGTATTCCGTCAGCCATCTGGGGCGATATATCTCGCCTTTTACCCTCGAGGACCAGACGATACAATCTTCTGTGTCCGGTCGCTCCCAACTCGGGATGCAGCGGCCATATTCCCTACGGTCTACGAGATTGACTACGAGACCGTGCATCGCCGCCTCGCGCATCCTTCACGTGAAGTGCTCAGGCATGCTAGGGAACATACCGAAGGTTTTCCTGCCATCGAGTTTCCCACCAAGGACTCAATCTGCCGCGGATGTGCTCAGGGAAAGATGCCTTTGCGTCCTTTCCCTCCATCCAAGCGACGTGCTACACGTCCCTTCCAGCTTATACACTCAGACGTTAAGTCCTTCCCTGTGGCGTCTTACCACAAGCATCGGTATGCGATCATCTACTTTGATGACTATACATCGCATGCGTGGACCGTCAATTTGCGTGCCAAAAGCGCTGCACTTGCGGCTACCCGGCACTTCATTGCTTACGTCGAGACTCAGTTCAAGACGAAGATACAACAATGGATGTCCGATGCAGGGGGGAATACAAGTCTGATGTGTTCGATAATATGCTGAAGGAAAAAGGCATTGAGATTCTTCAGAGCGTACCGCATACTCCACAGCAGAACGGTCGCGCTGAGCGTTGCATTCGCACGCTATCAGAGAAGTCAGAGTCTCTACGCCACGACGCCTGTCTTCCTGAATCTTGGTGGGAATTCTCACTTGAACACGCCACACACGTATACAACAGAACTCCTATACGTCGCCTTAACTGGCGTACACCCTATGAAGTTCTGTATGGCAAAGTTCCACGCATAAGTCACCTTCGAGTGTTCGGGTGCGGTGCGTACGTCCACATACCCCAAGATGTTCGCAAGAACAAACTCTCGCCTAAGTCTGAACTCATGACTTACCTTGGCGTCGCACCTGGAGGCCATGGAAATCGCTTCATGCGCTCCCCAAACAATGTCTTGTTCACCTCAGCTCATGCATTGTTTGACGAACACATGTTTCCCAAATGCCCTGACCAGCGCAAGCGGCGAAACACTCGGTTGCTTGAACCAGCACCGAAACCTGACCATGCGGACCAGCATTCGCACATTCCTCCGGGATCCGATGACGACGATGAGTCACGTCGTCCTCCCAACAACCTCCCATCAAAGGGACAGGACACGGAGCGTGACGACGCTCCTACGCCACATCGTGAGCATAGTCCTAGTCCGCCGCCACCTCCTCCGGAAGAGCCGCCTGCACCAAGGCGCTCTGGTCGTGAGCGGAAGACGAAGACTCGTCCAGGCAATGTCTACGGGGAGTCACGGCACCCAGTAGAACAATACAAAGAGATTGAAAAGCAGGGAGCATGGAAACGAATCGTTGGCGAGCCATCGAGTCGCTCTCGAGCTCAACCACGTTCTCGGAAAGATCAGGTTCCCGGACCTAGTTCTGCTCCACAAGTTCCTGCTCAACGCGACGAACCTGCTCAATCCGCCTCGGATGAAGTGTCTAACCCGCAGCGTGCAGAATCTCCTGACTCAAATTCGTCTGACGAAGTTGACGAAGCGCTGCGTGGCTCGGATGCAGAGTCACTTCTGGCAAAACTATGCCGGGAAGGGGGAGTAGGACTCATCAACCACTTGCTCATGCAAGCAATACCACCGGTTGATGCTGATCATCCCGATACGTCCAACGTCAGAGACTGGACATTCCGTGACATAGCTCGCCTACCTAAGGCGCAGCAAGAGAAATGGCGGACTGCGTGTCGTGAAGAGCTTGAGGCACTCGAGCGACGCAAAGTCTATGATCTGGTTGACCGGCCCAAAGGGCGTAAGGTCATCAAGAACCGCTGGGTCTTCGACGTCAAACCTGACGATCGAAAGAAGGCCAGACTAGTTGCCAAGGGATACTCCCAGGTTGAAGGCATTGACTTCGACCAGATCTTCTCCCCCGTCGTCCGTTTCGAGACTGTACGCCTTATACTTGCACTCTCAGCACTTGAGAACTGGTACATCTCTGGACTTGATGTTCGAAATGCCTACCTCTACGGCAAACTCGACGAGGAGATCTACATGGAGCAGCCCGAAGGCTTCGTAGTCAAAGGCCAAGAGCACAAAGTACTCCGGCTACGTCGTGCTCTATATGGACTCAAGCAGGCAGGGTTAGCGTGGTGGCGCACCCTGAACGAGTCCATGGAGCTTCTAGGTTTCAAACGCCTAAGCTCTGATGCCGGAATCTTCCTCTATCGGAGGAAAGACCGATCCTTTGTGATCGTCATCGTCTATGTCGACGATGCCCTCTTCTGTGGACCTGACAAGTCCCTTGTCGCTGAACTAAAGGCGAAGTTTATGGAGAAGTGGGAGTGTCGAGACCTTGGCGAAGTCAAGGATTTCTTGCGCATGCGTATTCTCAGGAAAGGCAGCCAGATCCGTATAGATCAATGCGCCTACCTTGAGAAGGTTCTGCTGCACTGCGGCATGCAGAACGCAAAGTCTGCGCCGACTCCTCTCCCCACTGGCTATCAACCAGTCGCAAACACTGCACCGGTTGACCCAGCTCTCCGTAGCAGGTTCCAGACCATCATCGGGTCACTTCTTTACATCATGTTGGGTACTCGACCTGACATTGCATATGCTGTTGTCAAACTGTCTCAGTTTGCTGCCAACCCATCCGAGGACCACTTGAGTAAGGCGCTCTACATCTGCCGCTACCTTGTGGGTACCAAGTCTTATTCGCTCGTCTACGACGGAGCTTCGGGTCTTGGCCTAACAGCTTGCACTGATTCCGACTGGGCTTCGGATCCAGCGACCCGACGGTCTCAGACAGGATATTTCCTGAAGTTGGCGAATGGGATTTTCAGCTGGACTTCTCGAGCACAAAAGACCATTGCGCTCTCGTCCACTGAAGCTGAGTACATGGCACTCAGCGATTGCAGCCGTCAAGTAGTCTGGATTCGCAACCTTCTGGGTGAGATCGGCTACAGGCTCAATCCAATCCCTATCTGCGGGGACAACCAAGGCTCTATCTTCATCTCGTCCAACCCTGTGACAGAGAGCCGGTCGAAGCATATCGACATCTGCTATCATTACATTCGGGAAGTCGTCGACAACAAGCAAGTCGAGATCTTCTATGTCGATAGCGACAATAACCCTGCAGATATGTTCACCAAGAACCTGGGGCGAGTCAAGTTCTTGAAGTTCAGGGCTATGCTTGGTCTCGAGTTCCCCTAGAGCCAAGCAGGCACCATCCGTTCACCGGATTTGCCACATACGCTTGCGCACACTACCGTGGTACTTAGCGAGGGGGAGTGTTGAACTCGGATGAGTTCCGGGCCGACCGGTTCACGGATTACCGGTGGAGCCGTATTGATGCATGTGAATAAGTTATCACTTATCACTGATTGATATCAGTTACTTTCTTTAGTATTTGCTGGTATTACATAATCCGCCCTGTAAGTAGTATTTAAGGACAGTCCCTGCAGGGCCAATACACAAGTCGCATTCTGCCTCCTCTCGTGCCACTGCACTAGCGTTCACACAGGTGAGTTGCCGGGTGCGTACACTGCGTTAGGTGCCCCCTTCAACACTATCTTTTATCATTGTTGCAAATATTATACAGAACTGCAGGAAGATGGAGACAACACAGGTTTAATAGAGCTTTGAGCCTGAGACAGTGAGACTTGCCTCAGACCGGAGATAGTAACTGGCAGAGCATCAGTACGCGGCCATTGCAGGAAGACATCTAACTCGGGCTAAAAACATGTCTCATTGACATGACCCGTCGCCCGAACGGCCTGCATGGTGCAACATGAAATTGTCTGTACCTAAGTAGTTAGTCAGTATCCCATGAGAGCCTTCTGAATCCCTCCCAATCGCCTATGCTTGACATGAAAATGTTTGCCCGAAATTCAACTTCCGTGCTGGTCGCAAGCCTCTCCTGCAAGGTACCTCCGAAATAAGTACCGCGGTGATAACATGGCCGCATCCGGCAGAAGCCATGCTGGCGGCGACAAAGAATGTCAATCATAACGCCGAGGCACCAGCATGTATACTTATTGTTATACCTACTACATGTTGACCAACTCGCGTCCCCGTCAATCCAATCCGACAGAAGCACGTCCACTCAAACAGGAACTCGACCATCATGCCATACACCTGGGAGGAAGCTAAAGCATTTGTCGATGAGATGCGCGACTCCGGATCCTTGGACAACGGTGACGATCAGGACAAACCGTGCAGGAACGGGTGCGGAAGGATTTACGGGACGTGGTGAGGGACAAGCTGGGTGAGCATCGCCGCATCTTCTTCACCTGCCTTTGTTTATGTCGAGCGCGCCGGACCAGTCGAAAGCACCGGCAGGCTTGACGTCGGCATGAGTTGGTCCGAGGACGACTTCACCAGCCTCATTGTCCACCGAGAGGGCCGACTCGTAAAGGGCTGGCCTCCGCACATCCCGTTCGGCGACCCGGGCAGTATTCCGGGCGGTGTCAAGACGCTCGCGACTCTCCTCGAAGGCTGGAAGAGCGGCGCGATAAGATTCGTCAAAGCAACGGCGGAGGACTTGCGCAGGGCACGACGAGACCGGAAGAGCGTCCTCCCGAGCACTCCAGTTCCTCGGAGACCGACTGCCGCCGAGAAACGCCGCGCATCCTCGCAGTTCGTCCCAGGCCAGCTCGTCATGGAGCCGGTTCGGCTCGAGGTCATCGCACGGCCGCTCGGGTCTGCCGTTCGTAGCGGAGGTCCGCCTGCGAAGCGTCTGCGTATGTCGACTGGCCAGAGGTCGGACAACAGCACTGTACGTGCACATCGCAAGTCGTCCCATCCCCGCAGTTCGAAAACGGGCGTGAAGACTCCCCGAAACGTCTTGGACAATGACGATTCCCCGGCGGGTATGGTGGTTCTAGACGACGACCTTGCACGGTTGTTTGAGGAGGGCGGGGTCGAGTTGTAGAGGGCGAAGACGTTGACGAGTCACGAGGGCCTCGAGCTGATAGAATACGATACTCGTCTTGTTTAATATTCATGTGCGCAGCGACCAGTCGACTTGATACTATGATAAGTATTGAGTAGGCCTGATATCCCGGCACTATGTGCGAGCGCGCAACTAATCCCGAGATTGGCCGTATCCCTGCCGCCGCTATGGCTGTCCGAAGAGGTACGTTCGGCCTGTCGGGGTAGTTTTCCGTCGACTCCTGCCGCCGGACGCTTGCTTCAACCGTGCCCCAAGGACTCGAGCGAGCAATGTCCCGGGCGGAGTCGGTCTGCTTACTCTGTGGGTAAACCGGGTTGGAGCGTCAGACCAAGACCGTCGCTTTCGGAGCCACGTAACACGGCTTTTTGCCTCACCTGCGCACTACCATCCTCGCCGTGACCTCGCTGTATATCCCCCAACCTTCTCCTTGCTGAGCGACGGCCGCCGGGAACCATGGAGATCCACTGGTCCCTCGCAGGGTGAGTGCTGATGTTCTCTTCGTCATCGTCGACGCCTCCTCCGCAACCGTGTCGCGTGTTGTGGGCACCGGGACTCATGTGCCGCACATCGAACCATGACTCGTGCCAGTGCTCGAGAGTCGAGGCGAGAGATTTCAGGTTGCGGAACACTGTCTTGCGCAGGCGGCTGGCATGTGCTACAGTACCGTTGTACTAGTACACAGCTGGCCATGAATGGCGGTGCTACAGCAAGAACATGCGCCGTACAGGATCTCCGGCGAGCGCGGGGCGTCGCGGCGACTCTCCCCGGCGAGGTTTGCTGCTGCGACTGTTGGCGGGCCCGTAGTTATCCCGTGTCGCGACGCCGTCGCGCCCTATCATGCTTGCACACGAATCTGAGCCCGGAGAATGTCGTGCTGTCACCCCGCCTGTAATGTACTCGTACCAGGCCGTATCCGGCCGCTTGCTCACGATTTCGACTGTGTTTTAGCGTTTCAGCTGTTGCAGAACGGCTTCTATTGTCGTAAAGCACCCTTGAAGCGGCAAACAGGGGTCGGCGGAAAGAACGACGGGCAGACGCATGCTGAAGCGTCGTCAGGGGGCTCTATTCTCGGGCGGAATATGTAGGACTCACGTAGGACTCACGGCGGCGAGGTGAGGGTGGGTGTGGTGCACGCTCCGAGACCAGCAGCAGTTCTGTAGAGTAACATAGTAAGCATGTACCGTCTGCGCACAATAGCAATGCCGGTGCGCACCTGTCCCACTGCGGAACACGACATCTCCCCAACACCCGCTCCTCAGAGACACCCTCTCCCCCAAATCTCCCTAATATCCCCAGAAAACAGATCTCCCCGAGATATCCTTGGAAAACACCCTGAGGTCGCCATCCTCGCTGCGGCAGGACTGTCTGCGCGTCCGCGATAGGAAGTCCGCGGAGTTGTCGTCCTCGGGCGCACCGACGGTCGCTGTCGTGTGCGAGCTCGCAGACGCCGGCGCTGCACGAGGCTACCAAACGCTCAGGCACACCGCGTCGCAACGTTCGCATCAACATCCTTGACCTCACAAGCCGCCAAACGCGATGAACTTCACGTTCATGTACTCCTCGATCCCATGTCCGCCCTCGCGACCTAACACCTCGTCAGCCCTCCTTCGCACTGTCGCAGACGACGCGTAAGACTCACCAAGCCCGCTCTCCTTCACGCCTCCAAACGGAATGACCGCCTGGCTGATCACACCCGTGTTCGTGCCCACCATGCCCACCTCCAGCGCCTCCGCAACGCGCCACACGCGCCCAACGTCCCGCGAGAAGAAGTATCCCGCCAGCCCCACGGACGTGTCGTTCGCCAGCCGGATCACCTCCTCCTCGGTCTCGAAGCGCGTCAGCGCCGCGAGCGGCCCGAACGTCTCCTCCTGGTTCACCAGCGCGTTGTGCGGCACGTCCGACAGCACCGTCGGCGCGAAGAACGAGCCGGGCCCTTCGATGCGCTTGCCCCCGAGGAGCAGCTGCGCGCCCTGCGCGAGCGCGTCCTCGACGTGCCGCTGCACCTTCTCGATCGCGCGGTCGTGGATGACCGGGCCGTGCGTGCTAGCAACGACCATGGTGAGCCCCACCGAACCGATGCGCAGGGCGAGCACGTACGTGTCCTTCTCGAGGCCGTTCCCGACCTTGAACGCCGCGACCTTCTCGGCGAGCCGCGACGCGAACTCGGCGTAGATGGACGACTGCACGTATATCCTGTTCGCGCAGACACAGGTCTGGCCCGTGCCCCGGAACTTGCAGATAATCGCGCCTGCAACACCGTTCAGCCATCTTACGACACAATCCGTTACAGAGACCCACCTTCAACAGCCGCATCGATGTCAGCGTCGTCGAACACGATGAACGGAGCATTTCCGCCAGCCTCGATGGAGACCCTGCAGCCAGGTGCGCGTCAGCTGCAGATCAAGGCGGGTCGGCCTGAACACGTACTTCTTCAGCGTGCTCGCGGCCATGCCATAGAGCATCTTCGCGACGGGCGTGCTTCCGGTGAACGACACCTTCTTCACAGCGGTGTTCTGGCACATCTCGCGTCCGACCTCAGCCACCTTCGCCTGAGTCGTGACGACGTTGATCACGCCCGGAGGAACGCCTGCACGAGTTGCGAGCTGTCGAGGAGATACGTGTGAGGACGGCGGTGCCAGATCACTGCGCAGAGCGTTACCTCGACAAGTGCGAGTGCGGAGAAGGGCGTCTCTGGTGGCGGCTTGATGACCGCCGTGCAGCCTGCAGCGAGAGCAGCACCGAGCTTTCGCGTGATCATCGCCGATGGGAAGTTCCACGGTGTCAGGATCGACCTGTATTACTGCATCAATACCGCAGAGATGATGAGGGCTGTCGACGTGAAGACGCACACGACACCTGGGCAGACAAGTCAGCGAGCGGTCCCACAGAGCGGGTATGTATGGACGGACCGATAGGTTGCTTGACGACCACGTTACGAAGGTTAGAGATAGCGCTGGGAATGACCTCTGCACAGAAAAGTAACGTTCAGCGAGCAGTACTAGGTGTAGAAAGGGCGAAAAGGGCGACGTCTACCTCCGTATGTCCGGACAGCTTCCTCAGTTGTTTGAATGCGCTGGTGTGAACTTCGAACTCAACGACTAGCTCGCTGATCACTCACCAAACCACTGTGCACGGATATAGGTGAGCGGGCATAATCATTTAGTCACCAGAATCGAACATACCTCAATGAACGACGAGCTGTAGTTGTGCTCTCCCTGATGACACGTCGATGTGCGCTCCTATTCGTGTAAGTCGGACGGACATACCTTGGCTTCTGCCAGTGGCTTTCCATTCTCCAATGTCTACGAGACGGGAGTGACGTTTGTGACAGTACAGTACTGGAAATGCACGAAGACTTACGATGAGTCGCGAGAGATCATCCGCGTTCTCCTTCATGAGCGCGAACAGTTTCATCAGAATGTCGTGTCGATGCTGCAAATAGAAGGTGTGAACGACAGTCCTACGCAACGACGATGCATATGAGGACCAGGATCAAGCCGACGATATACCAGACGTCAGGTCGAGTGAGTGTCGGTCCGGCGAACAGTCCGCGCATATGGGCGGACTATCGCGTACATGACACATGACTCGGAACCCCCTGCCTGTAACGTACTCCGCACTCCCCTCCCTGACGCTCCCGACTATCATATCACCACCAGCCACGCGCCTCGCAGAAACCATCACCGGCTGAGGTCACCAGAAGGCGAGCAGTCCAACGTGGGATTGCCAGTGTTTAGAGGGTACGCAGCATTGCGGCTCGCAAGGTGCCTCCAGGTCAGGCAATCGGCATATCACATAGCTATGGCGTATGTGCCGCCCACAAAGTTGGTCATGGCGGCGAGCGAGGCACCGCGGAGGCGGCGGCGGTCAAGGCGGGAACCGGACCAGGCCCATCCGTGTGTGCAATATGTATATATGTGACGCGCTGCGCAGGGCTCGATGTCTTTGTGCGGTGGACTATCCGGCGGACTATCCGGTGGATAGTCCGCCGGATAAAGTTCCTACTCGCTCAGACCTTCTCGGAATGTGTCCCCGTCAGCAGCAGAGTCCAAGGATCTTCGGACCAGAAGTCTCTATATCATATCCGAGTCGACTCGAAGGCCCCGGCCGTAGCACTTAGGGGCAGCCAAAGATGACGATTTGAGGGCAGTTTCCTGGACGATTCTCAAGAACGGCTCGAGACTCGGTTCTGCTCGAACCCGGCGACGGCAAGTACACAGACACCATGCTCGACCAGTCCATCAAGAGTGTCGGGGCAGTCGGTCGGAAAGCAGCGAATCATCGTGCCGCCCTGCCCTGCCTCGTAGCTCTCAGTTGACTCTTGGGCCACTCTACCAACGTGCTCGAAGATGGCTTGGAATACGGGAGTTTCATGCCGGGAGATTGGAGAACATACCTTAGCTGTTGTCTTGCTCCAGGTCTTGAAGGCCTTCGATGCAGCATCGATAGCCTGCTTCGTCTCTTCGAGACCCATCTCCGGGATCGTCCCCAGCTCCTCCTCCGTGGCAGGGTCTACGCGCGCGACGCGGTGTGCTCAGAGTTGGGAGTCATACAAGAAGCTGAATACGCACTGGTGACCTTGATTACCGCGCCGTCCTTCGCGTCGACCCATTTGCCGTCGATGAAGCCCTGCGTATGCACCAGCGACGCATCCTTCAAACCAAACTACGCCCCTAACTGAGCGAAAGCACACGCCAAGACTGCAAACGACGTACAGCAGATGTGCTCGCCATTCTGTAACGGTAGAGCGAGTGTCGCGGAATGAAGTTGGACTTGAGAGGT
Source organism: Lentinus brumalis (assembly GCA_001792895.1). Lineage (NCBI taxonomy): Eukaryota > Fungi > Basidiomycota > Agaricomycetes > Polyporales > Polyporaceae > Lentinus > Lentinus brumalis. The sequence goes on along the minus strand of MARA01000030.1, from coordinate 121,358 downwards.
GCAGCGAAGAGGAGAGTGACGGAGGCCGCACGACGAGCAGGAGGCATGACTCCGACAAGGAGGGACTCGGTGAGAGAACCGGATCCGTCCCAGTTCTGTACCGTCGGGACCCCGTCGTCATCGTCATCGGTCCGATGCCCGAACACCGTCTGCCTATTGCCAGAGTCGAACTCGCACCCCGCGCCACACGCGCCACTGGCTCAGCTGAAATGTGTATGTACTAGTCCTACTCAGTACCAGCGGTGGCCCGAGAAGGCGTCCTCGACTCTGCGCATCGACGATCTCAGCTTCTCCCTGGAGCACACAATTCGCAATGTCAATGGAACGTTGATGTGTTCACACTTGCGTCCGAAGACTTCCAACTCCACACTCCCGCAGCCTGAGCCAAGTACTGAGGTATCCTCAAACCCATGTGTGTACCTACCTCGCCTCTGCGTCGCGCCCCATCTTTTCCTTCATTTTTCATACCCCGGGTGACGTCTACGCCGTTATAGCGCTCGCTCCCCGACGCAGAGCGCATGACCATCTCACCCTCACGAGCTCTTCACGGGATGCCCGGAGCCAGTCGTTCCTCCGCTGTTGAGGCCCAGCCTGGCACGAGGCAATTCAGCTCTGGCCGCTGTTGATGCAGATGCGATCGAACATAGACAGGTGGCACGCGCGAAGTGTGTGTTGCTATCTGACTTCAGCCAACGAGTTGCGCTCTGAGCCGGAACTAGGTGCGTGCTGCTCGTTACTCAAGTGTTGTCTTGTTGCGTCACTGACTGTCTGCGCCGCTCCGTGTTAGGTACGCACACATAATCTGTCGCAGTACACGGCACGGAGAACACAAGATGTAGCTCTCGTCGGAGGCTGATCAGTGATGATCACTTGGTCAGACGGTATGTGACTGATATCGTGCGGGTCAGTTTCCAGCTCGTGAGGACTAGGCAAGCAGATAGCCTCCTACGCCGGGAGTCGCTGGCCTTATTCGAGGAGCGATGGTGAGTCCCTTTCTCCCTGCTCCACTTCGTGCTCTCACATCCTTCAGTTGTCTCTGGATTTCTCGCACTCGCCTCGAGCCGCAGAAGCGCGGGAGATGTCCTCGGCGGGGCGCATCGAAGACTCTGACCCTCTGGTGCAGTATTCAAGCTCGCAATGGATCGTCGACCCGTTCACGCTCGCGTCCGGGAGCTCAAGGCACGGTGCTGCTCTTCCGGAGCTGACGGTGTCGCTTCGATTTCACGGTATGGGGCAGGGATGTCAGTGGGCTTCGTTAAGTACTGACGACGATGATGTTAGGTACGGGTGTGCAGGTTGTGGGCATATTGGATCCGTCTGTTCATGACGGTCAGCCGACGACCATGTACACTCTCGACGGCGTGGTTGTCGATACTTACAACGCACCCTGGACCAGCGAGAGGACCTTTGACGTGGTCTTCTACGTGAACCGAAGCCTGTCTCCTGCAGACCATACCATCGAGATCACTAACGTGAACGGGACGAGTCCGAATCTCTTCTGGCTGGACTACTTCCTCGTAGATGCGGCTCCCACCTCGGGTGCGACGACCTCGACGACGTCGAGACCGCCCACGTTCTCAGCCTCCTCTTCTACATCTTCCTCGTCTTCGTCCTCCTTCATCGGAGTTACGACCACGCGATTAGTGTCGGAGACTCGCACCTCTGTCACGCCCACATCCGCCATTTCGACCACGAGCATCACTGCAAGTCTGAACTTGACTGCGCCGTTCACTGGCGATAATATCACCTCCACTACCTTTCAGACCGACTCGACGGTGTCACTTCTCAGCTCGCCTGCTAGCTCGAGGAGTTCTTCCGCGTCAGCAGTGGCTACGGCCCAGGGGCCGACCTCCTCTTCAGCAAGCCGCGTCGCTACGATCGGAGTCTCCGCGGGAGGCGCGGTGGGTGTCGTACTCCTTGCCGTCGCCCTCGCCTTGTGGTGGCGACTCCGACGGAGGAAAGGTAGGACCTCAGCTCACATGTCGCATTCGTCGCATGCTCACGGTATGCACTCGCAGCAGCCCTGTGCGCGCCCTCCATCTTCACTCAAGAGACAGCATCCTTCACGGGCACAGCGTTCTCGCGCCCAGATCCCGACGGCCATTTTTGCAAGATGCATGGTTGCGTACACAGGCAACATGCACCATGCCATTACGCCACGAGCGCCGCCAGCATATACACCAGTTCGTCATACGCGCAGGCTCACGACGTCCGCCGCTCGTACATGCGTTCGATCGAAGATCCCCTCGACGCCGCCGCGGCGCATGGCCGCCATTCTTCTCGCCCCTCTTCTCATAGCTCCGAGTCCGAGGTCGATTGCGAGCCCATTCCGCCAGTGGCGGAAACCCCGGAGCCCGCGACTCCAAGCCCGAGCACGATCTTGCGAGCGGAGGTTGCTCGATCGCCGTGGTATGTGCCTCCTGGGCCCGAGCGGCAGCCGGATGTACAGTCGCTGTTACGCGCGATACATGCGCGTGAACGGCCCCGCAGGCCACTCCGAGCTCAAGCAGTGCCGCCATCTGGACGGATGGAAGAGATGGATTCGGGATTGAGGCTGTATCGCGACGATGGTACCCTGCCGCCCCGGTACACTGCCCAGTAGGGATATACGGACTACTTTGATATCGCGCTGCGTCCGCTGGATACCCCGCTTTCTCGTGCTTGTTCTTCTTGGGTCTCAATCCGAGTTTACTAGTGTCTGCTGCACTTGGTCTCGGACTACATATCACACGCAAGTACCTTGTGTAACAGTACGAGTACTCTTGAGGACGACTATATAGCTGCGCTACTTGCCTACAGCCCTTTGCATAAAGATCCGGAATTCTCGCCGCGCGAACTATTGTTTGTTCCGAACAAACAATACCCTAAACAGGCAAGAGCCTGTGACCAGAGTCACGTCGCCCCATGCCTCCTCACCTCCAGCAGCAGCTTCGCGAGCGCATCGTTCACTGGCGGTACAATGACCACATCTCTGTGGCCGACATCGCCCAGCTGGCTGGTTGTGGCACAACCGCGGTCTACGACGTGCTGCAACGCTTTCGAGAGACCGGCGACGTCCAACCCGGAGTATCTCCCGGGCGCCCTCGAACCCTCAGTGGTGAAGATGTCGCGTTCATCTCGACACTAATTGAAGACAACTCGGTAGTCTACCTTGACGAGATCCAAGAAGAGCTTGAAGACACGCGGGACATCCGGGTTTCACTTGCAACCTTATCGCGTACTCTGCAAAACCTGTCCCTCTCACGCAAGAAGGTGTCGAAGGCAGCGCTGGAGAGGAATGATCTGCTGCGGGCGACTTGGATCGCGGAGTGGGGAGACCTTCCGTTGGAGTGCTTGGTCTGGGTGGACGAGTCAAGTGTTGATGATCACACAAATCGACGGCAGTGGGGATGGGCAGAGGTTGGGCGGGCATGTGTGAGAAGAGATACCTTTCTGCGCGGTCAGCGGTACTCTGTTCTCCCCGCTTTGACCGCAGATGGCATCGTTGCATTGGATATCTTTGAAGGATCTGTGAACAAGGAGCGGTTCCTGCAATTTTTGAATAACGAGCTGGTACTGTACTCTATGAATTATCCTCAGTGTCGACTACAAGATTCATCTGTAGTCCTAGGCTCCTATCCTCAATCCTTATCCTGGGCCACGCAGCGTAGTGATCATGGATAACTGCACTATTCACCATGACGAAGACATTCGACATCTCATTGAGCATGAATGTGGTGAGCATGACTTCGGGACGGAGCTCTGGAGGGGATTATTGATGGACTTCTTCAACACAGGTGCGAAGCTCGTGTACCTGCCACCATATTCACCCGATATGAACCCAATTGAGCTGGCCTTCAGTGCCATCAAGGCATGGTTGAGACGTCATGAGGCAGAGGCCACACGGCCAGAAGTGCGGCCATGGCTAATTCATCGGGCTACAGAACATATTACATCGGAACAAGCATTAGGGTGGATTAAAAACTGCGGATACATGTAATCATACGACAGCGAGACCCCGATGAGACATTACAGGGAAGCCTTGCACTTCTCCTGCTGCCTAGCAACCCAGTCCTTTGCAAACTGTTGCATCTTCATGAGCCTACCCTCGACGGCACCCGTGACCTCCACCAAACGGGCAAGAGCAACGTTGGGCAGGATGTCCGGGGTGAAATCCTGTGCGGTCAGCGCAGCTTCACATGACAACAGATCAACGTCGCGCTTGGCTAGAAGCGCAACAAGGAACTGGTGGATCTCCTGATCACGAGCCGGCAGCGGAGAGCTAGGAGGAGTACGCGGACGTTGGCGGGATGGGGTGCGGGGCATGTAGCCTGAAGAGTACGCTAGTGGTGGTGCCATCGGGGCGTACTGGTGTCCGGGATAGGCAACCCACGGGTTGTACGGGGGTGACGCGTAGTAGACCTGCGATGGATCAGGGAGCATCTGCGGAGGGGGCGGCATGAACGCATGGGGCATGGCATGCGGACCGGTGCGGCCGCGTGCACGCACTTGGCCTCCCTCGAAGTCAGTCGTGTTTGGAGGAACAAACTTTGTCGCCTCCCCGGCAGCCTAAGGTTGGGTTAGTCAGGTCCTCCGGAATTGTTGGTGTGACATACCACTGCAGCCGCCCAGGCTTTGAACCGCCGGAGGTTCAGCCGGACGTGGCCGTCGAGTGTGCTTCCTGCCGGCTTGTAACAATGTCCCGGGGCATTATTCTCCGTCGGGTGATCCTTGCAGATATGGTGCTTCTTGATGTCGATGATGATGCTTCCATGAAGCTGTGTGCAGTCTGGAAAGTGTTCTACTCGGGGGACCTACCAGTACGGTACAGTCAGTGAGTGAGCACAAGGAAGTATGACGAGACATACCCCTGTCCCTGATAAGAGTTCGTCTTCACCATCAGTCTGCGGCGCAGCTTCAAACGGAAGAGGCTGCATACAGTTCACTCAGCATGATCGCAGCAGGATCAAAATAGAAGGACTTACACGTTTGGGGCGGACATGGAAGCCATTGAGATCCATCTGATTGAACTCGACTCCCACGCGGCTGGACCTCTTACTCAAGATGGCGGTCCGCGCAATGGTGAATTCATCGTCATTCTCAATGGTGAACGCTGCTGATTTGCTGATCGACATGTAAGTAACATTGTAACTAAGTAGGACGGAGTTGACTTACTTGACACCTGTCCACCACAACCGGAACTGCGGGCCAGAGAGGGGGCCAGCGGCATACTGATCGCCGAGGCAGTGCGCATCCAGGAAGACCTGCACAAATTGCGCACGGGTGATGTCGCGCAACGGGGCATTAACCATCTTCGTAACGGAGCAAGCCTTCGGCACGACCTTGCTTCCCTTGGCCGGGGCTCCTCTGGTGTGCTCAACGTAGTTCATACTCACTTGGAGGAGGTATTTCTCTGGGGGGAATATTTCAGTGCATATTGAGAGACCGAAGGCCAACGGAATACTCACCAGCCGGCGGCAGCGCAGCAATCCTCTGGCATGCAGGACCTGTCTCACTGTCATCCGAGCCAGACACTGACGACAGCTCCGGAGTGGGGGAGGTGAGAACAGCAGGTGCAGGCGAAGGTGATTGGCGTAGGACGTCGGGTGTTGGAGCGCGACGGTCTTGAAGGGCAAGAAGCCCAGCAGCTGCTCGAGCTGCGGCGTGACACTCCCTGCGCTCCTCTGGGTCGGCGTAGAACTGCGGCACTTCAAGAGCGCCGTCTAAAGACGAGTATTAGTCTACAGCATCGAGCCCGAGCCTGTGCATACATACCCATAGAGGCGGGCTTCTCAGACTCCACCCAACCGCGGGATGCGAGACGACGGGGCGGCAGAGGTTCACCAGGCTTGGCGGGAGGTTGGTACTCTATGATACGAAGCAAGGGGGAAGAAAGAGCGACGTTGAGAGACATTATGAAAGAAAATATGGTGGGGTTGAACGGTGCAGGAATGGGTGCAAAGTCGAGACGAACTCACCATGTTTTATAATCCAGCCTTATCGTCCAGCTCCTGAGGGCCATGCTAACTTCCGGGTCCCGCTGTGGGCAATCACGGTCAGCTGCCCGACTAGCACAGATGGCTGAAGCTGCCGTTGATATTGAACACAACATACCGAGAGCCCCGGGCCAAACTCGACTCCCCATTCGCTCGATAACTTCCCGCGATTGCTTGGCCATCCCGGACGTGTAGATGCCTCACCAGACTAGCGAAGAGGAAGAAAGAGTGTCCGCTGTCACAAGTGCAAGAGAGAGAGCAGCTGAGCGAGCAGGCGAGTGTTGGGATTGCGCGCAAGCTGCGGGCGACGTGACTCTGGTCACAGGTTCTTGCCTGTTTAGGGTATTGTTTGTTCGGAACAAACAATAGTTCGCGCGGCGAGAATTCCGGATCTTTATGCAAAGGGCTGTAAGTAAGTGTGGTATAAGCAAATTGAAGCAATAACAAAGCTGCAACAGAGTTGGTTACTTATTAAGAAGCGCTGAACGCACCTTGTCTTTGAACTTCTTCCACCGCTTCGCCCGCGTGCTGCACGACGCCAACATCTCGCTAGGCTCCCGAAATGCTTACGACCGGAGTGGCTGGCGAGTCTGACGTCTCACCTTGCGAACCCTTTGCCAGGCTGTCGATACGCTGTTCATGCGTCTAATCAAATACGAGGTCAGAACTCATCACCACTCGCCCCGACTGCTCATGGCGGGTACATACGGGCTCAGTTGATTGAGGACGAGGACACGCGAACAACTGGTGGAAAGGGTACGGAATCGAGGCAATTCGGTACGAATGCTTCACCTAACAGTCCGATCTGTCAACTCACGTTCATCGAGCAGATGTGCTGCCCGGATGCCTCATGCGCTGTAGCGTGCGAGGTCCCGCGCGAGGTCTCTGTGAGCTGTAGTCTCTTCTCTGGCTCGTATCGGCACTTCGTGAAATGGCCGTCTATCGACATCGTTCATCACCATGCCCCATTCTTATGGCTCCCCGTATCGACGCCCTTCCTTGCGACCGACTTCGTACTGCCTGAGACATCCAGATGTCCGCTCCTATGCTCATCGACGACGGCGACCCTGCCGTCCAGTATTCGGCGGGATGGGTGTATGACCTCGGATTCGGCCCCGCCGTAAATCACACGAGGCACGGTGCCGTAGGGAAAGGCAATAGTGTCTCCCTTACGTTCGACGGTATGTTGACGTACACGACCAGCTTCGGTACTTGCTGACGCAAGGTAACAGGTACTGGGATAGAAGTGGTCACGACACTCGATCCCACTTCACAAGGTGGACGGCCTACGACGTCGTATACCATCGATGGATCCCATGTCGCTACCGTAACCGCGCCATTCGCACCGAACGCGCTCACGCAGTTCAACATCACTGCATTCTCACAGAACGGAATGCCTCCGGGCTCGCACGTACTCACCATAACCAACATGAATGGGACTAGCCCCAACATATTCTGGATAGACTACTTCCTCGTGTATGGTCCGCCGGCTTCGAGGCCGCAGCAGTCGACGACTGCTGCCCACCCCACGACCATTCCCATTGGTTCGGATCCGGCAACCACGCACTCAGTCACACCTATCTCCAGCTCTACGTCAACTGCTCATAGATGGTCCTCGTACGAGCCATCGGAGTCGATAGAGCTCTCTTTCACTCTGCCGCACCTCACAACGGCTACCCTGTCAGGGGCCTCATCCCGCTCTATCACCACTACGGGTGATGCCTTACACACTACCACCGCGTCTACCATCTCTGCTGTTGACTCAAACACGACACCTAGTCGCCATCCCGCAAGTGAAGAGCCCTCACCGACGGCAGCCTTGGGGACTGTCCCCAGCGATGCTGCAGACACGTCTCGCCGCCCGCGTCACAACGTTATCCCAGCCGCGGTTGGGGGTTCACTTGGCGGAATCATCATTGTATCGGTGCTGGTCGCCCTCGTGTTCCTTGTCAGGCGGCGCAGCAGGTCCAGACGTCTAGGTGAGTGCAAGAGGAGATCGTAGGACGAAGTACATACTTACCTCTTCCTCCATTTCAGACATCGACGCTAGCAAGAGAGAAAGCTGCGTCAGCGACGAAGGCTGGTTACCTCTGAGAAGCAAGTCCGACGCTTCTATGGTGGAGATGACTCGCACCGCGGTATCCGTGCTGGGTGACGAGCGGCCTCTGAGCGGCTCCTCTGAGTACGCTTCTGCCCTCCAGCACTCAGGAGATTCTCGGCAGTTGCTGGGGACATGGCACGCGCTGTAGGAGCGTCGCAATTGTACAGACGAGCAGCGGCGGTGACCGTTCGCCGAGAGCGTCTTGTAGATGGGACCGACGGCGACCTCGTAGTTCTCTGTGACCATCGATCCCGCCACCCGTTGGACGATGATTTCTTTCTTGTCGTCATGTTGGCGAGTTGATCCTGGCCCTTGATATACGATAGTGTTTGTTCGGAGCCTCGGACATCTCGCTTGCCGGAGCTATGGCTATCTGGCAGTGGTACTGGATACGGCATGGCTCCTTTCTGACGAGGAAAGCTGTCCATCTGTCATATCGAGGGCGGTGTTGCGGAGACGATCATAACCACTGCGGCGAAGTGGTTCTTGCCCCTGGACGTGGTAACCAACATCCATTCGCGCACCCAGCATATACCTTCATAGCGGCATAGCGACCTGCGGCAAGTCTGCCGCCAAAGCTTGTCCTCACGCGTCACATATCGAACGTGTGGTTCAGTCCCCTCGAGCTCATCCATGGCCCTTTCTAGTTGGCTTGCACACGTCGGGCACCGGAGGTCCGATTCTTGCACGCCCGCACCACTCGCGAGCGACATCAGCGCCTTGCATTTTAACGGTGAGCATCCAATGCTCCTGACTGACTGTAGTGCTCACATATGAGCCGATACATTGGCAGGTACAAAGTTGAAGATCTCTGTCGATGGAAAGACTTCACAGAAGGGATATCCCACCTTCGTTGTCGACAGCTTGAAAAAGTGTAGCAAGGAACACGACTCCGATTCACGCGACTCGGATTCTGAGAACGACTCCTCCTCTGATGATGATGATGGCGGCAGTAGCGACGATGACGACGATGACCACGACGTGCACGCCGAGTTCGAGTGCAAGGGCCTGTCTTCCAAGTTTCACGACCTTGCGATCACGAATTCGCAAGGCATGAACATCACGCTCTGTCTTGACCCGGGTGTTGTCACCCGTCTGCCTTCCTCAACCCAGACTAGCTCCCCACCCACAGACGCCTCTTCGACGTCTCCTTCGAACACATCCACGCATTCCGAGCCTGAGCACACCTCATCGTTATATCCCGGAAGCACGACGAGCACCACGGTTTCAACTTCATCTTCAAATTCTACCTCTCTCGATGGCGGCTCCGTGACATCGTCTATCTCTATCACACCATCGTACACCGTATCAACCACTCCATCAACTGCCTCCACCGACCCTGCAGGGCAATCAGTTTCTTCGTCGACGTCCTCACCCCCGAGCTCGTCGACCCAAAATCGTGTCTCCCAAGCCGCAGGACATTCGCGCCTTCCAGTGATTATTGGCAGCACACTGTCCGCTCTTGTCCTCATCGTTCTCATAATTGTCGGAACGTTGGTCTGGAGACGACGGAAGAGGAGAAACGGTGAGGAGCGGCCTGGGATACTGCGTTCGAGTTGTCTTTCGCTCATGCTATTCCAGACTCACGCGTTCAAGGCCGGTCGCATTACGGAGACGATGTTTCGGACACTGGGACTACGATCAAACCGTCGCTTACTACCTGGTCGCCAGACATGTTCCAAGTTTCATCTTGTCCACCTACGCGCACGGGGCAGCATGCCCTGGTGGCGCCGCCCCGCGATTCCTCCGAGCATGCGTTCACTTACCTCGCAGATGCCAGCTCGCAGTTGTCTTCGATGTCGCCATACTCTTCCTACTCCTCCAAGCCGCTCCTCTTTCCATCTGAAGGCTCGGAGGACGGTGATCGGGGGAGCCTCTCTCTACATCCTTCCGATTCACAGGTATCTTGGCATGCGTATTAGGTCGAGCTCTTGTGAGCAGGCGTCTCGGGCCTGGACTTGACGAGGAGAGCTCAAGCTGTCATGCCCATTTTCCGTAGTAAGCTGCATAGTAAGTGACACTCTGGTGATCAGGGTGTCAATCGTCCGAGACTCACTGCACGGCTTAGTTTTGTACGATTAAACGCGGATCTATGCATCCGGAGCGATGCGACGTATGTACATCTCGCAGGCCGTGTCCTGTGGACATGCTCAAGTCGATGACCTCGCGGTCTGCCCGGTTCCCATCAAAGTACGACCTATCGAAGCGCCGTCTGATCCTCCATCCTCCATCAGGTTCAGCAGCATCACAGTATGACATGTATCAGGAAGGGGCCCGATACACGCAAGACGGACGCCTCAATTCCTCGTGTGTGAGTGCCCAGTTACGCGTTAGGTCCTTTTAGGTCTCAGCCCGCAGGGCGGCGCTCCGCTTTCCTTTTGAGCGACGAGCGACCGCATTCCTGCCGCTCCTTCTCACGTCGGCGCCACGAACGTGACATTGTCCATGAAAGATCCGGCTGACATCTTTGTTTGATGCTGTCGCGAGGTTCAGGCACCAGATATACCAACAGGTCCGTCAACGTCTCCCCCTGGTCTGCTCGCTTCTCTCCCGACCTGCTCGGAACGCACCTATGTCTTCACCGGAACTCGTCGACGATAGCAACTCCGCCGTTCAGTATGTTCCCGGGTGGCTATGGCAGACTCTGGTGAACGAGGTGGACGGGACGAGGCACGGGGCGGCGGAGACCGGCTTATCAGCTACTCTCGCGTTTGTCGGTGAGTTCAACTTATGGCCATGCAAGCAGCATCACCTGAACACCGGCGCAGGGACCGGGATACAGGTCGTCGGCACGCTGCAGCGCACCAGTGGGCAGCCGGTCGCGACGTTCACTATCGACAATGAAGGGAACACTACCTATGCTGCTCCGGCATACTCCTCCCCAAGGATGCAGTATACAACGTCACGTTCTACTCACGGCGGGACCTCAAGCTAGGCAATCACGAGCTGAAGATCATCAATATGGACGGGACGGGTACGAATGTCCTGTGGCTCGACTACTTCCTCGTGGATACGTCCCCCGTGAGCCCGTCCGCAACATCTGGGAGCTCCTCGCAGTCGCCTACTTCTTCTGGTTCCGCCTCCGCCTCCGCATCCTCCTCTGCTTCTCCGGAGGCGACATCCTCGACATCGCAGTCCGCCACACGAGGGAACACAGCCGCCATCGTGGGCGGCGTGGTCGGAGGTGTGGCATTGCTGCTGCTCCTCGGGATACTGCTCTACTTCCTACGGAGACGTCGGCGTATAAAAGTGGGCGAGAAAGGTATGGGAGCATTCAATATTACTGTACCTGCCTCTAACAGCCGCGACTCGATGTATAGGTGTTCGGCCATTCACGGAAAGCGCCACGCGGTCATCTATAGATGGGTCTGGATATCCTAACCCCTCGAAGTGGTCTGATCGACCAATCAGCGTCGATTCTCCTTCCACACCCCTCGAGATCTCCACTCTCGACATGACGCCGCCGTCCGCATTCGCTCCAAGTCACGTAACCGCGAGCGACAATCGTACGGTCGAGGCTTCTGCGACTTCACGTAGAGAACCCCCACTTGAGCCTCTCAGGAGTGCTACTACAACGCACGCAGATGCCAAGGATGACGAGCCAGCACGCTCCGCCGGAAGCCCGAGATCCACAGCGACGTCTCCAGCCGCTCCGAGTCCAATTGCGCCTCTACCGACGGATATCGGACAGGCCCTCGCTCACGCATCTCCGGAACTCCAGTCCACGGCGCTGACTTTGATCCGCTCACTCCTGCAGCGAAATCAGTCGCAAGGCGTACCAGTGCAGCGCCCAGCAGAGGTGGACTCCGGGCTCCGAATAGTAGACGAGGCTAACATGGTGCCGCCTCCGGAGTACACTGCGGACTGAAGTCATCAATGCATATCGTCACTCTCGTCTGAGCTCGGTACATCTACGTGACCGTGCCTTGCTCGACGTACGGACAGCCTCCACAGAGTACTTACCTACGCCTTTCAACCCCGCCATCGATCCGTACACATACAGTAATTTGTACACAGGATAGGCGACTCTGCTAATCGTTCAATATGTCTCTGGGATGGGGTCTCGACAAACGAACGCAGTCACTTGTAGGTGCTGGTCAGTCGAACCCGTCTCGGCGCTCCGGCCCGGAGGAAGCAGCTCACAGCCTGGGGCGCTTGGACTCACTTGGACTCACATCTCGTCTTCCATGTCCACGACGGCCCTTGAGCTTGAGAGTTGGACTGCTCAAAGATACGCCTGTTTTGCTGCGCGGGTGAACAAGGTAACGCGACGCCTAGGGAGAACATGACGTGAAAAAAACGCGCAATGCGACTTCGCGGACGCCGTGCTTAGAATGGGCTGAGATGCCAGATGTACTGGTGAGTAGTTGTCTAGGCGATATGTTGGCTGACGGACACTAGGTATACTGCCTTCTGCACTTGTACAATCGACGGGGCAAGCTGCCGCTGAAGTATGGAGGCTCCTGCGCTTGACCGGCCCCTTCAAGTCGCTCCAGGTCCCGATGCTAGTACTAGCGCTGCTATGTCTGCCGCCGTACTCCGTCAACATGGCATACGACCGCCAATGCGCGATCGCTTTCTTTCAGATGCCCTGAGCTTTCCTTGCTCCAGCGTCAAACGTCGGCGAGCCTCTGTTGTGAGCGCGGCACGGGTGCTATATGAGCGGCCAGATTGAACGCCATCCCGAGCTGTTCCTGTGATGGTGTGATGGCGCTATGATGGACTTCGTCTACAGGGCTGAGGTTTAAGACTTCAAGCTGCTCGCACCTCATATACTGTAAGTACTATTTGCACCTCGCTTCGCCAGGTTGAGGGATATAGTCGCTGACCCTCATGATGTTCTAGTCGTATGATAGCTGTCCGCGAAGAGACAGCTTCAAGGCACCGGCAGGGAATCCAACCCACGGTGGATGGTGGGTGGTCGCACGGGAAGATCGGAAGCGCGTTCATCAGTTCGAGATGCGCCCGCGGTCTGACGCCGTTACAGTGATTATCACGGCGCGACCGGCCAGAAGTGCTGCTCTAATGCGCTCAAGCTGCTCTTCCCGCTTCCCGGGACCTGTTGCAGTCCCTGATATTCTCGTCGTCATAGGAGGCAGCACGACCTCTTCTCTTTCTCCCCCTCTCTTTGGGGCGTCTCGTCGCCCCGCTTTCTTGTCCTAGTATTGCAAACCCATGCGCAGACTATGCAGCCTCAGCAGATAGACGATGATGACCCGCGAGTGCAGTACTCGCCTGGATGGAGCCAGGATGATTCCCCAGGATCATTTGACAGCTCGCTGCACGGTTCTGCCACGCCCGGTTCGACAGCGACGCTCACCTTCACAGGTATGCAGATCACAGACATACTTCGCGGATTCGCAGCTCACTGGCGCACAGGTACCAGTGTGGAGGTCCATGGCATTGTCATGAACACAAGACAGCACCCGACGATGACGTTCACCGTCGACGGGGGCTCGACGAGCACGTACCCCGCACCCACTGTGGGTAACAAGAACAGCATGCTTTTCTTTTCGGCCTCGGGCCTTTCGTCGGATCAGCACAGGCTGGTGATTACCAACCAGGATGGCGGCGGTCCTATTGCGCTGTGGCTGGACTTCTTCATCGTTACTCCGCCGCAAGGTCCTCCTCCGGGTAACCCTCCTCCGGGTCACACCCATAGCGATCCTCCTACCTCGCCGAATTCCTCTAACACACCCAGATCCACCTCTACTTCAACTTCCACCAGTCAGGTCAATCCTGCTCCTACGATCTCTCCGGCCGACCCTCCGTCTACGCCTTCAGATACCAGCTCAGCGCCCAATGCGAACAGCACACAGTCCTTACCCGTATCCACATCCTCGGAGTCGAGCTCCGGCTCCGACTCAGACTCAGGCTCATCCACAGCGTCGGGATCGCAATCAACGACCGCGTCGTCGAAGCCGTCGTCCTCAACAAGTTCACCACGTTCTGGGTCTCCAACGTCTGTATCACCTTCCGCCGGGTCAGTCGCTTCAGGCTCTGACACAGCCCGTTCGTCCAGATCTTACAGCTCGCTGCCGGACAACGCGTCTTCGACCACTCCCGGGGCATTCGCCTCGTCCACATCTACGCTAGGCGGCGACCCGGTAATCCCAGCGGTCACGGACACTGCCGCCCATGCTGCAAGTCGCCCGAACGTCGGCGCAATCGTCGGCGGCGTGTTCGGTGCCCTGGTGTTGCTTCTCCTCCTCATACTCGCGCTCTTCCTCTACCGGAGACGACTCAAGAAGCGAGCTCCAAGTGTGTAGCGAATATAAACGTGCGCACCCATGTACTGACGGCCACTTCTAGCGTTCATCTACCCCTTCACGATGGAGGAGTCTCACGCCCGAGACGACAGGTCCGAAGTCGGTACAGTTGCGACGACGGCCGAGGGCATACTCACGACGTGGGCTCCGGAGATGTTCCAAGTCCCGTCGGGCTCGACGGTGAACCTGGCCCCGGGCCCGCAGCCCTCGTTACCGCGACCAGCTCCTGTCGACATCCCGCACGACGTGTTGGCGTACTCGCCCTCGGCAGGCAGCGCTTTCTCTCCAATGTCTTCCAACCCATTGGTGCACCAGTCCATGGGCTCGGTCGACGTCGTGGACGTCTCGTTCGTGAGGAGCCCTGTCTCGCCGGAGTTCGAGCAGTTGTCACCGGTGGAATCTCGTGGCTCGTGGCCGGCAATATGATTGGGTATACGCACGAGGTCTGTGCAGTGTGAAACTGTCGGAGGAGGCAGGTGTTTCCTGCCACTTGATTCGAGTTGGTCGAACGGATTCGCGGAGGTTATCTTTTTCATCTGAACATGAGTTGTCTTCTCTGTGACCTCGTACATCTCTCGCACTCGTTTGTAAATTACCCATATATATCGCGATCGTCAGTCGCCTCTGCCAGGCTGCCAGCGGGGCAATGGTTGGAGGTTCAGTTCCAACTTCCAAGTTCGCGGTCACTGCTTGAGATCTGGAGATAAGATAAGATTCGGACATCCCACACAAGCGCTGGCTCAGTATTTGGGAGTCTCAAGCTAAGGCTTGCTTACGCTCCTGCTCATTCCCGCTCGAGGGTGGAGCAACGTCTTATGCAAAGCTCTTGACCACTACAACTCTCCGC
The DNA here is from genome assembly GCA_001792895.1 of Lentinus brumalis. NCBI lineage: Eukaryota > Fungi > Basidiomycota > Agaricomycetes > Polyporales > Polyporaceae > Lentinus > Lentinus brumalis. The sequence continues at coordinate 106,166 of MARA01000030.1, read as the reverse complement.
TTTTCACTTGGCATATTGTTCTGTGCGCACGACACGCGAACTCGTCAAGCCATCAAAATCCAGCTTGAAGAGCGACGACGCTCGAAAAATGTAGAACTGGAGGAACCTGAATGCGAGCAAGATATCGCCGCCGGGAGTCCACACGTTGGAAGAATTAGGAATCAAGGTGGGTCGTTATCGAAGCGCAGGAAGATTGTGAGCTCATTGGTTGGAATGGCTCGCATGCCCGGTGCTGGGATCGCGCAGGCCACGGCCCACGAACGCAACATAGAGCTTGCTGATCGCCACGCTAAGATCGTCAACTGTCGCGGCGAGCCCTGTCGGCTACGACTATCTTGCGGTTCAGGTGCGTTGATTCCCAGTGAGTCATACACATCGTACGTGCTGTTGCGGCAGGTGCTGTCCGCGTCCTGCGCGAAAACGCGGATAGTGTCTCGTACGTGGGACAACGTCTCACATACAAAGCGCTTTCCAGGAGACGGGGAATATTGTGGAAGAGTGCTGTGTTCGTTTGACGGTTGACGGTTGACCAGCCGCGTAAGAGTGCGTCTTGAAGCTTTCAACTCTCATGATGTTGTACTCGTTCTCTATGACAATAAATGCACTGCGCTCTCAAGAGAAAGCTCTGCTATGTGCGGTCTTGTCATGGGGACGTTGAAGCTTGCAATAAGACGTGGAAGGAGTTCGTCCTGTCACTTATCTGCGGTGGAGACGATCATATACACTGCCACCAGCTGGACAACTACCTTTAAAACGAGAACAAAGGTTTGTCCACGCACTTAATATACGCCCTCGTGGAGGTTTCCCTGAACCAACGCTTCCAGTAGACCTACCCAAGTCTCACACATCGCCTGCAAGCCGTGCTGAGACATGAAGCTATCATCTGCTCGGCTTACATATCGTGGAAACCCTACATTCTGCCAACCACTCGACAGCGACTCTTCCCTCGTGCGTTTCAACGGTAAGCTTACGGTCGTTAATATCATGAATGCTCCTCACAGTAGGCCCGAGTCAGGTGAAGACATACAGATCTTGGTCGAGGCTACCACGGACTTGCCGAAGTTCGCCGTCGACGGAAACTCATGTACGACGCCGGGCACGCGAGATAACATAGGGCAAGTCTCCATCATCTGTCAGAGCCTCGGCGCAGGGACCCATGAGCTCGACATTACGAACGGCCAAGGCGTCGACATGTTCATCTGCCTCGACTCTGGCGCGACCACTCTGCTTCTCGTCGCCGGGACTCAGTCGGCCAGCCAGTCCCATACACCCAGCGCCTTATCTTCTTACCCTTCCGCAACGTCGGCCGCGTATACGGGAGGGACGGGTATTATTGCATTCCCAACACCCTCCGGCTCTTTCCTGCCTCTGTCCACTACCCCACGAGCAGCGCACACCCAGCAGATCGTTGCTGGCACCGTTGGCGGCACAATCCTTGTCATGACTTTCGCCGTCTGCGGTTACCTGTTGTGGCTGCGCCGCCGCCGCCGGTATCAAGGTCGCCAAGGTGACGTCCCTTTCCTTTGAATACTTCTCCGCCACTAACATCCCACAGACACAACGCTGCCTGGATATGTACGGCCGTTCGTCCCGTCGTTGAGGCTGTCTCCGCCGAGATCGAGGTCTTCCTCACTCGAGAAGGCATCGATCGAGACTCTTAACATCACCGAGGCCACAGGGCCCACATTTGCCGGCTCGGAAGTCACAGTGTCTCCACACGACGTCGTGCATGCTGCTCTAGACCACAACTCTACCAGCGGCCCGCAGTTGAAGCGGCTCAGCCTCGTAACGATAATGGGCAACATGCCTTCGAGACGGCCTGCTAGGGCGGCCGCTCAACCTCAGCCCGAGACCATTGCCGGCCATACGGGCAGCCGAGTGGAAGAGGATCAGGAGTCCAGGGAGGCAACGACGGGCTCTGCTGCGTCGCCTCTCGCCCGTTCCGAGTCGCATGAGATTGGGCGCGTCCTGACTTCTGCTCCGCCGGAGGTGCAGTCTGGTGTCATGCGCATCTTGCGATCGTGGCTCTCTCAGCGTGTCTGGCAGGAACCAGCACTCACTGAGCTCGACTCTGGGATGGGATTCGTCGAGGACATATATGCGCCACCTCCAGCGTACACTACGGAGTAAGGATAGGACTTGTCGTACAAGGAAGCATCGTCCCACTTCGTTGCTGCTCATAACGCGTCAGACCGGGCAGGGAATGTGGTCGTGGAAGCCCGTGAGCCACAGTGCGGTGCGTTCGCAAGTCTTTGTACTTGCAGTTCAACGTCGGGCTCATCCCATTGCGTCCCGTTCTCGCAGAGCAACGATCGCCGTGTACGGCAGTACTATGAACCATCACACTGTGGACATTTCCCTGTCTAGACTCCACACGCCGTGTTCGTCTATCCGTGTGAATACCTCGCCATCTGTCATGAGTAATGACGCCGCACGCTAGAGACGATCACGCTGACTGCGGCCAAGCGAAGTTGTTTCCTGAAAACTCATAAACATCTTGTTCTCGCCTCTCAGCATCCCATTTCATCGCGAAGCCAGCGGCACACAATCCTTCACCAAGATCTGCACCGGACGTCGCATCGCCTCGTCATCCCTGGTGTATGACGTTGTCGATCACCTATCCGACTCGGAGCCGGCTCTCCCCCCGTGTAATTCCTGCATCGTGCCAGACACTCACGAGCAACACTGCTCCCGTGCAATTCACCGGTAAGTTGCCGATTGATTTGTGGTATGAGTATCACTACTCACCATGAGTTTTGGATCAGGGGCAGAGATTCAGATATACGCCCTCGACGTTGGTCAAGATCTGCCGACCATAGTCATCGACGGAACGCCATGTACTACAGACGGCACTGGTGTGTCTGACCATCAAGTAACTTGGATCTGTCAGGACCTCGGCGCTGGAACCCATGAGCTCAAGATTCAAAACGACCAAGGGTACGACATGTTTGTCTGCCTTGACTCGGGGGCGAGCACCCTACCTCTTCCCTCCACGACATCATCCTCCAGTGCTTCCAGCGTCCTAGGCTTCTCCGCTACGGCGACGAGGTCTTCCTCTCATTCATCGACCACGCATACAAGTCTGACGGCCACTTCTTCAACGGCCCTATCACCGTCTGCCTCGCCCCCATCTACCGCACAATCGGCCCCGAACACATGGCGAATCGTTGCTGGGACTGTGGGCGGCGCACTTTTTCTCATGGCTGTCGCCGCCTGCTGGTATCTGTTGAGACTGCGCCGCCGCCGTAGAAACCGTCAAGGTAATGTTTCTCTCGTTCGGACACTTCCGTTCTCATGATATTTCACAGAGATGATGCCTTTTGAAAACGTACGCCCGTTCGTCCAATCCCTCAGGCGCCGCCCGCCGAGAACGAGGTCGCCCTCGAGCTTGCTTGAGAAGCCATCCAATGAGACTCTGAGCGTCACCGTGGCAACGGGGCCCACATATGCAAGCTCGCAGGCTGTAGCTTCACCTCCACCTGCTGCTGTGCATCCCGCTAGAGGTCACCGTCCCGACGCCCGCCCGGCGCCCTCGAAATCGTCGAAACACAAGAGGAACACCCCCTTGCCATCTGGACCGTCTACTCGGCCAGTAGTTCTACCCCAGTCATCGGAGATCGTCACCGAACAGACAGGCATCCCAACAGGACTGGATAGGGCCCGCTCCCACGCGGCGAGCATGGCGGAGACAAGCTCTGTTGCGCCTCCTCTTGGCCGCCGTCCGTCGCACGAGCTCGGACGTGTCCTGTCCTCTGCGCCGCCGGAGGTGCAGTCGGGCGTCATGCGCATCATGCGCTCGTTGCTCTCTCAACGTGCTTGGCAGGGATCTGCACGGACGGAGGTCGACTCTGGAATGCGGTTTGTCGAGGACTCGTATGTGCCGCCTCCGGAGTATACTAGAGACTAGGAGCACGGCGCCTTCCGTATTGCATCCATGTCTTCTCAGCCACCGCCCAGTGCACGCACATCATCGTCTACGCGAAGCGATCCGCATTAAGTATGCCACGAGTAGGTCCACTACATACACGTAGTAATGGCGCTCTACTCTCCGTGGTCGATGGCGACCAATGAGATCTAGGTTTCTGCTGCGATACACATCCAGCTGCGCCATCTCAACCTTACGGTACTCTACATCGCCTCTGGTTGTCTTGCTCGAGCCGCATTGTGTCCGAAGTCGAAGGCAATCTTATATCCGCGACACCTCTCAATGATCAACAAACGTTTCCTCACTCATCACTCATAGCGGGGCGCAAGCAGCTTCGCGATGTCTACGCCTCTGCTTGTCGACGACTCTCATCCTGCTGTCCATTACACTCCGTCCGCCAGCGCCTGGGAACTCAGCACAGGACTTGCATCGGCTGTGAACAAGACCCTCCATGGCGCAAACACTACAGGTTCCGGTGTCTACGTATCGTTCAAAGGTGCGTCCACATTGCATACTCCCACCGAACGCGCGCGCTCAGACTCATCTATCCCACAGGTACCGGAATCCAGGTCTACACGATGCGCGGACGCGCCGTGCCGGTCACGTCCTATGCAATCGACGGAGTGCACCTCGCCACGGTGACGACGCCCACTTCAGGGAGCGTGACAGATTTCAACTACATGACGTTCTCCAAGAGGGACCTTCCGTCTAGCTCACACGTACTTGCGATCAGCCATCTCAACGGGACGTTCTGGCTCGACTATTTCCTGGTGGACGGCTCGCTCCTTGATGTCGATGACGGCCTATCTCAGTCATTGGCCGTGACTGCGACCGGTGTGTTGATCTGCTTCCCTCAGGTGATCCTGCGATATGCTGTGGTCTCTGATGGGGCTGTACTCTACAGTAGTATCGACAGTGATCGTCCCGTCGTCATCTGCTTCCCCTACCACTGCGATCCCGGGCCCTTCGGCAAGACAGAGCACAACTCACACTCTCAGCATAGTCGCTGGCACCGTCAGCGGCGTCGTGTTCGTCATACTCGTCGTGCTCTGCGCATGCCTGATACTGAGGCGACGGCAGCGGCGGAACCGGCGTGCATCATGTACGTTTTCTTCAAGCTTCGACCTTCGCCCGTGATCCCGGGTTCTTGCTGACGCTCCACAGACTCTCAACATGTGCAGCCGTTGCTTCCGTCGTTCAGGAGCGTTCAGCGCGAAACGAAGTCTTCGTCGTTCGAAAAGGTCTCGATGACGACGGACACTTCTAGCATTGCGGAATGCACTGCGGCCACGTCCGCTAATTCCGACATCCTGGCATCTCCGCGTACCGTCAAGCGCGCCGCTCCCGGGACCCGCTCGACACCTTTGAAGCTTCCTGGCCTCGCGACAGGAGACAACTCATTTACGAGGATATCCATGATGGGCAGACGAGACCATTCCCCTCTAGAGAACTTGCGGGCGGGAGCAGCGATGGGGTCGCCGGCGACTCCTCTTGCCCTCCCGCACGAGGTTGAACACGCTCTGTCCAGTGCATCACCGGAAGTGCAGTCGGGAGTCATGCACATCTTGCGTTCGTTGTTCACGCGACGCGCTTCGCAGACGTTCGAATACGTGCCGCGACAGACGGAGGTCGACTCTGGAGTCAGGATTATGGAGGACTCGTATGTACCGCCGCCAGAGTATACCATGGAGTAGGATCGTCGTAGCCAGGGTAGTCACTCATGTCCACAAGCAGATTCGGACCTTAGCAGAGTCATCAGGTCGATGGCGCGAGCCGAAGTGCCTTGCGGTGACCTGCGAGATACTGATAGCAGTACAATCCAAATATCATACATATACACAGGTCGGTCAACCAAGTCCGCCACTCACCACGAGCCGTAGATCAGATATGCAACACTCCGGAGTCCGCTTCAATCCTCGTCTTCTTGTCCATCAGGATCGAGCTCGACGCCGTCCTGCTCCTCGCTCCCCGCATCCTCCACCGGCACCCTCACGAACCGCGTATCGAACCCGTTCATGGTCATGCCCATGCCCATGCCCACCCCCGCTCTGACGCCCGCGCGCTCCCTCTCCAGCACAACCCGCTTCACGGGGTCCCACTCGGCCACGCTCTGGAAGAACCGCCGCTTCTTCCCGTGCCCGCCCGTGTTCGCGTGCACCCCGCACGGATCCTCGTCGAGGTCGCGCTCGAACTCGGGCGGGAGCCGGGGCACGTCGAAGTACTTTGAGGTCACGATGCTCATGCGCTTGCGCTGCCCGTTGCGAATGCGCCGGGACGAGCGGCGTGCGTCCTTGCCGTCTGCATCATCTTCTGCGTCTTCGGGATCCGAGTCGGATCGATCTGAGTCTTTCTGGAGGTCGTACACGAACCGTGCATGCTCTGCCGAAGGTTTTAGCAGCCCGCGTTGCGCTGCAGTAGGAGAGATGAAGGCGGGGACGTACGTGCTAGTCGCTTGTCGAGCTCGTCAAAGGGTTCGTGGACCTGCACACCTCCCAGCCCGAGCTCCTCGCCGAGGCTTTCCCTTGGCACGTCTTGCAACTGCACGGAGGGCGCGGGCCGGAGGTCCGAGAGGTACCGAAGCGTCTTCTCCCTACACGCGAAGTAATACTTATGTTCAGCGCGTTCGCTCGTAAGAGGAGACAAAGACGTCCACAGCGTACCTGACCTCGTCCAGCGAGTGGTCCCTGAGGTTGTAGTCCTCGACGTTGCTCTCGAGCACCTCAAGCCGGTAGCGCGGCCCGAACCACTCGAAATACTCGTTCCACGGCAAGTTCAGGTCGATGTCGTCCTCGATCCCGAGCGCGCATGCGGTCTCGTACGTCCACGCGCGCGCAACATTCTTCACGGTGTACCCGCCACCGCCGACCAGCATGAGCGGGATGTTCTTCGAGCGGACGTACTGCACGCAGCGCGCGTGGCCGTGCATGGTGAGATTGAGCCCGCCGAGCTTGTCGCCCGAGAGCGAGTCCGCGCCGCACTGGAGCACGATTGCAGACGGCTGGTACACTTCAAGAATCTTGTCGAGGACCTGCGCGCGGACCGGTGAGCTGCCATACGGATAGACACTTTCCAGGAACGCACCGGCTCGAAGACACTCCGGTACGACTCGTCCGTGACGCCGTCCTTGAGCGGGATGTTGACCGCGTATCCACGGCCTTTCCCCCGTCCGCGGTCGTCGATTTGCCCGGTCCCGGGGAAGAACTCGCCGAACTTGTGTAGCGAGTATGTCATGACGCGGTCGGTGGTGTAGAACGCCTCCTCGACGCCGTCGCCGTGGTGGCAGTCGATGTCGATGTAAAGCACGCGCGGGACGAAGCGGAGCATTTCGAGAATGCCGAGTACGATGTCGTTGATGTAGCAGAACCCGGACGCTTCGCGCTTCTTGGCGTGGTGGAGGCCGCCAGCCCAGTTGATCGCGATGTCGGCATGTCCGTCCATGAGACGATTCGCAGCAGCTATGCATGCAAAATATGACCAGAGAGTAGAATAGAAAGTAGAATGAAGACGCACCTATTGAGCCGCCGGCTGAGATCGAGCAGAACTCGAACACTCCTTCGAACGGGGGGTTGTCATCTCCGACGAGGAACCGCGTGCCTTGGTACGTGAGTCTCCGCGCGTTCTCTGGGGTCACTTTGGAGAGGAAGTCGACGTATTCATCTGTATGAAAACGCGTCATGGTCTCCGCGGAAGCGCGTTTGGCACGCTGGACGCGCATGCCTCAGTGCTTTGTCCTTTGTCCGAGTGGGCGCGAGTGGCAAGGGGGACGTACGAGTATGTGCATCTTGGGCAGCATGTCGTATGCTGAGACGAGTTCGTGGGTGATGCGCATGCGTTGCGGCTTCATGGCGTGGGTGACGCCGTAGGAGTATGCGCCGACATCGGCTGGGGCGGTATGATGTTCGAGGAGGGTGGACAGAGTATGGGTGGGCAAACTTACAGTCATAGTAGTAGGTCACCCTTCTCTTCGACATCCTTCCTACCGTGTTGATTGTGATGTTGTAGCTTTCACCGTCCTGAGTGCCTTTGGCTAGATCGTGGAGACCGCTGGAGTTGAGTGTGACTTGAAGCTTGGTTGCTGGCGAGCCCGCGTAACAAGGATAGTCCAAGCGTCCCAAGATGTTCTTAACAATCAAGAAGCGCCATGAAAGAATTCGAGGAGGAGGAGGAGGCAGGAGGAGGAGGAAGAGGAAGAGGTTCAGGACTTGCCGCCGTCCGGTGCGGATACTGTAGACGCCCATAGTTTCAATATCTCAGATTACCCCTGATCTCTGATCGCATCGAGATCACCCCGGCACGACGACGCGACTCCCAACAGCTCTCTCAGTACCCAGACACGAGCCCTCCTTGCTGCTCCCATCCGCACGACCTTGCACAGCCCGCGGCTCCTCTGCACGCCTCGCACCGCTGACGTCGTTCCCGGCCGCTGGATTCGCACTGTCGCGCATACAGGTGGGCATCACTGCTACGGTCAGAGCTCCGCTCCCTTCCTGCAGTCCCTCGTCTGCACGCTCTCGCACCGCCGCCGTCTGGTGCTGCTCTCACATCCGTCTGCACGCCCAGAGCAACCCGTCCTACGTACTCGCGCCCTCTCGCATACCCTGCATACAGCCACCGTCCGGCACCACTCGTACGCGCCGCTCGACAAACCGGCTGCTCTCCTCCACGGTACAGCGAAACCCGGCCCCGCCTGACAGCCCCAGGTCAGTACGACTCCCCTCCGAAAAGTCACGACACGTACCTGTTCCGCTGTGCCGCGTGCGGAGCCTTGACTCGGTCACGGACCGCGATGACCGTGAACGATGCTGTCGCGGGACGGCTCCAGTAGGACAGGAGCGCTGCATGTCGAGGTCAGTACAAGCACCCGACGTACATATGTGCGCTCACCGGCACCTCTCACTTGCTCCCTTGCTCGCTGGTACAGCACCACGACGCGGTCATCGGCGCCCCATCAGGTACGTGTACATCCTTTCTCCGGTCCCTCCCCGCACCTTCTGGCCCCCGGACGAGCGGCCTGCGACCTGCGACCGCTGCCGCACGTCTGCGCTACGAGTTTGCAAGGCGTGTCAGCAAGCAAAGGTAGAGGAACAGAAAGGCGAGAGCTCACTGACCTCGACGTTGCAGACAGCGACGTCGGGACAATCGGACTCCGTCGAATGAGTGGGTGACATCAGCTGCGACTCCCGTGCCACGAAGATGCGTACATAGTAATACCTCGGCAGCCCATCGCTAGCAGGTCACTCCGACGGCACACCGAGGACGAACAGCGAGGAGGGGGTCTGGACAAGGTGTGTCGGCGGACGCATCATGGGGGAGCCGCAGATAAGTAAAGTGGGCGGTGAGCGGCCAGCGGGATCGCTCACCTCTCCCATTATAGCGTTCCCCGCGCGTCCGGCCCAGACCGAACTCCTGCGCGCACGCGCCGTCGAGCACAAGAAGGGAATCCACTTTCCCCGCGGATCGAATCGCCGCTGCCCCCGCCTCCGTCAATGGCGGGCACGGCGACGCACGGCGGACGATTGCGTGCCCGCCGTGGGCAGGTCGGATACGGGTGCCGAGTTGGCCGTGGCCATGGCATACATCGTTGAGCCACGCGTGCCGACGTCCGCGCGGGTATCCGCTTCGGCGATGCGCTGGAGTCTGTACGACATCGCTGAATACTATGCTGTTTCTCCCTGCGAGTGCTACGGGTGTGTGTCTGCAGATTGTGCGTCTTCAACGGTCCTGCAAGCTCGTCATCGGAGCGGTAAGTAGGTACAGTGCTCGACACCGACTCGTGCGCGGCGACTGCAGGCTGGATGTCTGCGTGCGTGCTTGCCCATGCGGTGTGCCGAGGACTCGATCCAGAGCGCGGAGCTGCGTGCACAGGCTGGGGTTCTCGGCCGAGGAGCGGTGCGAATTGAATGAGATTCGTGGCGCGTTGGACTTTGTAAATTCGCGAGAAGCAGGATGTACTTACCGAGTGGTCTCACCGGTCAAAGCTTCCACCGTGACCGGGGCCGTGGAGGTGCCATCGTCTTCCGCGCGGCGGCATGATTGTCGCCTTGGCCGGGACATTGCGGGAGGCCCGGTACATTGGCCAGTCTGCCGTATATTCCCAGGTACGCAGATAGTACAGTTGTTTGTGTGTATATTCGTGGGGGTCGCTCGAGAATACAGCATATGCACCGCGGGCTGGTGCTCGGACTTCATACATGGGTGTGCGTGTGAAGAGAGAATAGAGAAGACAGCAGCGAGCCATGGATCCGACGCGGCTCGGAGACGGTCTCGCATCCGTGGCATGGCAATATTTTGATTGATAGACCTCGGTCCTCGTAGCCCGTGACGACTCGACCCTGAGCTCTGCCGGGTGACACACCATGGAAGCCTGCTCATGAACGGTGCGCCTGTGGCCGTTCAGAGGCTGTATGCATGCACGGGCTGTTGGATGCTCGCGGCGTACCCGATGGAGCAGACCGCCGGGCTGCGACCGGCCTTGTCTGGAGTACTCCCGGGTCGCTGTGCGTGCTGGTCGAGAGCGAAACAACAGAGCAAAGCCAACCGCGTCTGACCTAGAGTAGGGTTCTGTCTGTTCTTGCACCAGCTGGGTCGCCGCGCACGAGTGACGCGGTGAGACTCGTGACGCACGTCGGACAGGCCAAAGTGGCAGACGGATGCCCGCCGCAGTCCAGCTTCAGCGGCGGCAGGCTATCAGACAGGTTGTGCGCAGACCTTCCTGGGAACATGGACAAGTCAGCGTGTTCGCATCTCGGCGCTGTACGTACACCGACTGCTCAGTTTGGCACGTTGTGCTTGCGATTCCGGACCGGTGTCGAAGATCCACTCCAACTTCGCGTCCAGTCGCTGTCCTGCGTTGCCCTGGGATCAATGTGTCGCAACTACACGTACCTCTGTGGAATGCTACGGTGTACCTAGGTATACAGGCAAGCCCGCGAGGGGCGACTACAATCGTAAGTAGTCTCATGTCTGTGAAACGAGATGAGTAGACATAATCATGGACGCGAGAGTAGAGCGACGTACAGGCGGCGTTCTCGGCTCATTGTATGACCTGATTCGAGATTATGACCGTGGCGTGCTCGATGAAGGCCGCGCTTCATTCCCTGCAGAATGTACCTCGCCATCTCCTCCACGACTCGGAGCAGGAGCCGCCTGCTCTGCGGTCTGCGAGCCACGGACAACACAGTCTGCTGCGGGGATGCCGAGTGCCAGTGCTCATGTATCAGGTGCGCATCGATGTGAGCATAATATGAGATGGAAGGATTCAAAGAACAGCTCGGCCTCATCATGCATACGAGTCGAGCGTCAGGCTCCCGAGAGATCGCGGCTAATTCCTGTCTCGATTCTCGAATGGTCATTGACATCATGCAGTCCATGCAGCCGACTCACCATCTCGACTCCCGAGTAATACGCAGGCCCATTACCCGTTGCGTCCCAACACTACAGTGTTCGAGGCCGACTCGTCCACACGGAGATGCGGTTAGTTCCGAGCGCGCTGCTACTATCAGCTCTGAGCTAACGCGTCACCGCCGTTCTCCTAATGCAGCGAGACTGGTATCCGAGTCGGCCTGCACCAGATCTTCACAGCGTGCCTGTGTGGCGAGGGCGCACGGATGACTCGACCGTCAACGAGGTCCTCACTGCTGAGCATGGGCACCATGGTGCGCAGCGCTCTGCAACATATCGAGCAGGTGAGAGGTCAGTTCTCGTCTGGGAGCTTTGAATATCATACTCACATTTCCAACGCCGTGAGCCGCATCCCTTCTCTGGTGGTCGAAGCTGTCTGACATGGTGGCGGCGGTGAGTCGACTCGACGGTCCGGAAGGACGCCGCCAAACGCACACTTCTGTTCATCCGACCGCTTGGAGTCTTCTCTTCTGTATGTCCCGCTGTTCGGATTGACCCGTGTGAAGGTCGTGTTCTTGCTATACTGTTACATCACCGCCGTTAATGCCTTGCACTTCGAACCTGACCTGCTCTGATGGCCGCGGTCGTATATCTCTGTGTAAAGGCCCGGGGTCAGTGGTCCAAAGCTGAACAGGCTGTCCTCGCATGACGTCTGGGAAAATGAACGCGGACTCACTGGTAAGGAGCAGGACGAAGAGTGGGGAACCATTCCTGAAGCCGTACCTGACAGCCTCGCGAACACCGGAAACTCGCGAAACTCGCCTCCGGGCGGGTGATGGTCAGAGACCCGCGGTCCCTGCATAACTCGTCAGCGGCGCAACTCATGTGCTCCAAATTTGACCATGCCTCTCGATAATGCAGAGATATCCGCCGTTTAGCGACTTGTACTCCGCCCACGGCTGTTCGTGCTGGTTTCTGGCCGTGCTCCCGTATCTTGAAGCCTCCCGCGATCTCTGTCACGCATGCGTACTCGTTCGGAGCCTAGCCCGCTATTCGCAACTTGCGCCTGAACCTGCGGGAGTGCCATATCATAAGCCGAGCAACACCATGATGAATGAACTGTATACACGTCATGGAACCGCGGACCACGGGGCTCGCCGTGAGAGCATCGAACGCAATTGTCGTGACGGTGTCTTCATACTGGTCTGCACCCAATTCCATGCTGCAATCCTATGCGGAACTGGTCAGTCTCGACTCCCTGCCCACCGGAGAGGCGTACCTTTCCAGAACTGCCCGCTGACAGAATGACAGCTTTGAGTGTCGGCCGCCTCCGAGTCAATGCTGCCACAATGCGGGAGGTCAGTATTCTGCCCGTATGAAGCGACTCAGCTAGCCGACCGGACCACCGGGCACCAGGACTTCTTCAAGTTCCGCCAAAATAATCCTGAGAACGTGCATGCATGACGGCTGTGCTGAAGCGAACGTCGAATACATGCCAGCAGCGTTCGAATACGGGCATACGTACATCATCTGGATTCGGGAGATACCGTCCGCGTACCTTCACACGACGGAATGGCCTTCGCCTTGGTTGTGCGACACCCCCTCCCGCCCGCCGAACCATGCAGCGTCGTAGAGACTCGTCGAGTCCATGCAATCGTGCGAGCTCAAGGTTGACGTTCAAAAAGCCCGCCGGGAAGCACGAGGAGGATGCGCGCACCTCACCTTGACGGCAGATCGGGCGGTCTCGAAGACTGCAGTCGACTTTCGGCCGTATGTCTTCGACTCCTCGCGGCCAATGCAAGCTGAGAGGCCGCCCCGCATCACGCTCGACTAACCCGTGCCGGCTGCCAAATCAAGTCACGAACATCTATCTGGCGCGCCGGATATCAGCAATTCGCCCGGTATAAACGCGGACCGCACGGGACAGTACCTTGAACAGTCCAGATACGGCGACAGATGGGTACGGAATGGCCGCCGGCTCGATGAATGGCGGTGGGTGGACCGTGATGACCCGGCTTGTCTCAGTCCAGTGGCATCTGCGCGAGGGAGCAGAAGGCGACCCCAAATGCCATTCAGCATCGAGTAGTCGCAGTCGCTCTCTGCATGATCGAGGCAGGACGGTGCCAGCTGGCTGACTGGGGCATCTCTAGCCATGGCAACGCTCTCTGCGTGGCAGACGTCAGCGTGCATGCACCAGAAAATAAGTGGGAATGAATGTTAGACGGACCAGTGTGTTCCTGACCGTGGCGTATGTGGCTCTACGCGGCAGTTCGCGTCCCGGATGTCTGTCCAGTCATTAGTCACACAAATAATAGTACGCGGCTCGGACATAGAACGTTAGTCCGGACGCACCAGACATGGACCGTGACTCTTGACCGTGCCGGTACGTGGCTCCATGCGGCAGTTCGCATCCCGAATGTCTGCCCGAATCGTGAGTTACACGAGTGATACTACGCGGCTCGGACATACCTGTCGAGTATGGAGCGTCCGGACGAGCATTACTCCTCCCGGATAAGCGATTCCTCGCCCTCCGCCGGTCATATAATGACGGCGCGTCTCCAAGCTCCCCCTTCTGTTCCTCTTTCGCTGTCCCCTCCCAGCCTTTGCCCTCTCCGTCCTCGCCCAGCCACCGACTGTGTCGTTTCCTCTCGTCTCTATTCTGCACAGCATGTGTGTCTGCCTGTAACGAACCGCGCAATAGACGAGATGGAAAGGAAAACCGACTGTGGAGGTGAGTGACATGTTCACGGTCAAGGCGTACCGCGGACCTATGCCTCGAGCGTCCCGGACGACTCGCACAGCGCCGACAGCATGGGCGATATGCTGGACGTGAATCGGCAGTGCTTGTACTGGTCGTAGAGGTCCGTGTCCGCGGACACCGAGCCGTTCAGCTCCCGGGCGAAGTTGCAAAGCCCTCACGCGCACCGGGTTCGTCTGCGGGCGAGTTTCGAAGCTGCTGGTGCCGTGGCTGAAGCTCGGGGACGATGACGTTGCGTACACGCCGTACAATGACGGTTCCGGGCCCGCAGCCAGTCTCCGCCCGCCTTATTCTCGAGTCGATCTTTCTGAGCGCCCCCGGAGAGGACCCCGCGTCGTCGACGGTCTTCACGCTGTTCTGACTGGCCAGAGAACACGGTAAGCCATCTGTAGGCTCAACACAAGGGTCAACGGCTGACATACGACAAGGATGGGCGTGGACTCGAGTCTCGAGGGCTGGGAGGAGAAGCGGAGGGACCCGGCTGAGCGAGGCGGCGCAGGATTTGATTAGGATAGCGTATTTTGGTCGTGTATATCTTCGTGCAATGTCGGCTTGTTATCCAGCTTCCCGCGTGCAGTCGTCATCGTGGTCGAGTCGAGCGCAGTGACATGCTGTGCTAGCGCGAAGTACGAGCTCGTTTCCCTTTTTAGTAGTCCAGTCTTGCCACTCGTCGGCGTCCTGGAATTACAGTAAATGAGCCGCGCGACTGACACAACTGGGAAGAAGAGAAATAATATGATTGTTGCTACGCTACGTGCGCTAGGGTGTGGCTAAGGACGAGAAGCGAAGGAAGCGCGCCGTGCAAGGCGTTCCTCGCTTCACGAGGGCGTGCTCCGACGACCGCGGTTGTCCTCCCGCTGCCCCGCCGCCCTCCCTCGTCCGCTCTCTGCGAGTCTCTCCTCCTGCGGGCCCCGTGCCCCGTGTCCGGCGTGGCCGTCGTAGATGTAGTCCTGCAGCCCGCAGCACGAGTAGACAGCCACGAGACGAGCGGTTCCACGCACCTCGTAGTCCGGGGCAAGTGCCCACAGATGTAGTCCAGCGTGTGCACACGAGACTGTGCACGCCGTAGAATAGCAGACAAAACACGCACCTGTTCACAGAAATACATCCCAGAAACCACCTAAGGTCCGTGCTCGTGCTCTGGAGGGAAGTATTCGCGTGCTGCGAACGGCCGCCTGCGAGCACTCCAGCGACACGGACCCGCCCTCGCTCCGCATCCACACCGGCACCCCAGCGTACCTGATCGACACGCGTCCGAGCACCTCGAGCCGGTACCGCAGTCGATGTCGTCCTCGATCCCGAGCGCGCACGCGGTCTCGTACGTCCACGCACGCGCGACGTTCTTCACGGTGTACCCACCGCCGCCGACCAGCATGAGCGGGATGTTCTTCGAGCGGACGTACTGCACGCAGCGCGCGTGGCCGTGCATGGTGAGATTGAGCCCGCCGAGCTTGTCGCCCGAGAGCGAGTCCGCGCCGCACTGGAGCACGATTGCAGACGGCTGGTACACTTCAAGAATCTTGTCGAGGACCTGCGCGCGGACCGGTGAGCTGCCATACGGATAGACACTTTCCAGGAACGCACCGGCTCGAAGACACTCCGGTACGACTCGTCCGTGACGCCGTCCTTGAGCGGGATGTTGACCGCGTATCCACGACCTTTCCCCCGTCCGCGGTCGTCAATTTGCCCGGTTCCGGGGAAGAACTCGCCAAACTTGTGTAGCGAGTACGTCATGACGCGGTCGGTGGTGTAGAACGCCTCCTCGACGCCGTCGCCGTGGTGGCAGTCAATATCGATGTAGAGCACGCGCGGGACAAAGCGGAGCATCTCGAGGATGCCGAGGACGATGTCGTTGATGTAGCAGAACCCGGACGCTTCGCGCTTCTTTGCGTGGTGGAGACCCCCAGCCCAGTTGATGGCGATGTCGGCGTGCCCGTCCATCAGGCGGTTCGCAGCAGCTGGTGTGTCAAAGAGCGTCAGTGGGAAATCTGAATGAGCAGTGTTGCAGGGCTCCTCTTCATCCGGACCTCGCACATCCGGAGGCTCCGATACAGGCCGACTCGGAGGGTCTCCTGCTTGAGGGGCGCTTGCGTATTTCGTCACCAGCCCTCGGTCTAACACGTCGTGCGTGCAACACCCTCACGAAGCTCGGGCAGGGGGCAACGTCCGGATTGCAGAGGAGCAGAGGAAGTTAGAGATATGACGCACCTATTGAGCCTCCGGCTGAGATTGAGCAGAACTCGAACACTCCTTCGAACGGGGGATTGTCATCCCCGACGAGGAACCGCGTACCTTGGTACGTGAGCCTCCGCGCATTCTCCGGGGTCACCTTGGAGAGGAAGTCGACGTATTCATCTGTGTGGAAACGCGTCATGGTCTCCGCGGAAGCGCGTTTGGCACGCTGACCGCGCGTGCCTCAGTGCTTTGTCCTTTGTCCGAGTGGGCGCGAGTGGCAGGGGGACGTACGAGGATGTGCATCTTGGGCAGCATGTCGTATGCTGAGACGAGTTCGTGGGTGATGCGCATGCGTTGCGGCTTCATGGCGTGGGTGACGCCGTAGGAGTATGCGCCGACATCGGCTGGGGTGGTATGATGTTCGAGCAGGGTAGACAGAGTATGAATGGGCAAACTTACAGTCATAGTAGTAGGTCACCCTTCTCTTCGACATCCTTCCTACCGCGTTGATTGTTATGTTGTAGCTTTCACCGTCCTGAGTGCCTTTGGCTAGATCGTGGAGACCGCTGGAGTTGAGTGTGACTTGAAGCTTGGTTGCTGGCGAGCCCGCGTAACAAGGATAGTCCAAGCGTCCCAAGATGTTCTTAACAATCAAGAAGCGTCATGAAAGAATCCGAGGAGGAGGAGGAAGCAGGAGGAGGAAGAGGAAGAGGTTCACTGGCAGGACTTGCCGCGGCCCGGTGGCGGATACTACTGGAGACGCCCATAGTTTCATTATCTCAGATTACCCCCGATCTCTGATCGCATCGAGATCATCCTCGGCCCGTCTTGAGCGCGACAACGAGACTCCAAGACAAAGTCAACTCTCTCACTACTACTCCTTCACATGGTACCCGAATACGATAGCAAGTTGCAGAAGGTAAGAACGTACGAAGTACACATAACGATTCATTACTTATCTCGTACTAGGAAGTAGCACGGTCCGCTGGCCGCCAAAATGGTTCAAATTCGACATGTTCAGAACGTGAGCAATGGGCAGCGACTCAACACAATTATACTAACTAGGTACCATGAGTTATGTGGGTTATACATTAGGCTAGTATCCACAATCCCGAAAACTTGGAGTCCTCCGTATGAAGTATGTCCGACTATTTACTGCACCCGTGGAACGAGATTCCACGTACTACTTACTCAATGACCGACTCACTTTACAAGCATTCGCTAAGTCTACCGTGTGGTATACTGGGGAGGCGGCACGTACTCTTCATCGTACATCCGCACTCCAGAGTCCACCTCTCCCGTGACCCCGCCTCCAGCGAGTGGCCGTTGCCCCCCTTGCAAGAACAGCGTATGCACGAACGACATTACGCTCGACCGGACCTCTGGCGGTGCATCTGATAGTGCTCGCCCGAGCTCGTCGGGGAGGACAAGGCCAGATGCGGGGGACTGAGGAACCGTTGCTGCTGCCGTCGTCTGAGACGTCTGCCCAGGCGAATCTGCTTGTCGCAGGAGAGCGGGAGATGGAGGAACGTCTGCGTCAGAGGGCGTATATGCCAAGTCGATGCCGCGTTCTGGATTTGAGCGCGGTGTCTGCGAGAACAGATAATTGCATCCTCTCTGACGGGGGCCCCTCTCGGGCTCAGCGGCCGACGTGCGCACGTCGGAGGTGGACACAGAGGGGCTTTGTGTGCCTGCTGCAAGGCTGGGAGGGACTTTGTCGAGGCTGTGCAGCGATGCTCGATATTGCGAGACAATCCGGACGACCGGGACGTATGGCTGGACGTTGGCCCGCATCATTTTCTCTGCGGCGCATTAAGATTGTCAGATACGGACGTACTCGGTAGGAGGAGAGGGAGTATGTCACCTCTGCGCGCCCTCCGATGGCGTCTCCTCCAGAGACAGGCGAGTACTGCGGCCACGATGACCAACAGGACGCCAGCGACGCCGCCTACAATCGCTGGTATGTGTCGTGATAGCGGCGTGGCTGAAGACGCAGGGGACGTTCCAGTGGAAGAAGAGGTCGACGAAGACGCAGACGAAGTCGTGCCCACGGGAGCAGTCGGCGAGATGTCGACGAGGAAGTAGTCAAGCCAGAAGGTCGAAGGATGTGTTCCATTCACGTTGACGATATTGAGAGTGTGCGTACCGAATGTCAGGTCTCGCTTCGCAAACACGGTGACGTTGGCTTGCGAGGGCCCGCCGTCGGCCACGAAGGGCGTGTCGACGTCGGTGATGTACGTTCCGTTGAGGTAGTAGGACGTCACGGGATACCCAGCCAAGCTAGAAGGCTGACGCATGGTGACGACCTGTATGCCAGTCCCTAGAATGAAATGAGCCATTGAGCCTCGGTAAAGGCTCACGGCTTCTGGAGGCCGTGGTACTGAACCCTGGTATGGCGTACCTCGGAAGACGACAGTTACACTCTGCCCCACTTCAGTTGCGCGGTGGAGGGTCAGGTTGTAGGCCTGGCCGTATCCTGGGCCTCCTGCTAGAGCCCATGCAGGAACGTACTGGACCGCGGGGTCGCTGTCGTCGATGATGAGAGTAGCAGACATGTGGACTGGGACGAGAAGTTGCTTCCTCGGATATCGTCGTCAGTACGAGCGAAGGGGCGGGGACAGGCGGAGACACTTGAAGGCTGTGCGAAAAGTATGAGCGTCGACCTTGACAGCGGTGAGAAGGCATGTGGACTGTCAACTGACTGTCGGGCCCAGTACGCTTGATGCAATGATGATATCCACCGCCAGTGATTCCTTATGTGCAGGAAGCAACGAGGGGTCGAGACGTGCACCAAGCACCGATGAACACAGGTAGACATCGTTCACTTCGGACACTGGCTTCCGGCCTCAATTGACAACACAGAGCAGTGTCGCGAGGTGTCAGAGTCTAGAGATGATTGCATCGCTTCTGCACTGCATGCTCTCGAGAAGGACAACCGTGGGAGGTAGACACATATGACGAGATGATAGTCACGGAAGAGTCGATGTTTTTCCGGGGCCGAAACATACCTTACTTGTCACGGTATCGTGTGCCTGGTACGTTCACGAGAGATAACGCAGATATTGGATTGGGACAGAGTATAGCAAGCGATGATATTTCGCCGGCAGCGATGGGGGAAGGCGAGACTGGAAGTTATGAAGCGCGAGAGGAGCGGTACCGATATGTTGCTGTTGACGGCTTGAAGTTGAGATCGTATGAATGAATGGATTACTAACGATCAGGAGTCATGCGATACCGAGCCTTCAGCCTAAGGTTCATCAACGACCATCAAGTCTCCGGCAAGCCCAGCACGGAACATTCGGAGGACGGTCTCCTGGTCAAGCTGCCTGTCGTCCATGGAACCCGTGTCCTCGGAACGATCGCTCGAGGTCTCCTCCGAGTACCAGCTGTCCTCGTCGACGTCCACGTCTTCACCGAGGATCTCTGCATTGACTTCCGACGACTCGGAACTCGATGCCGAGCAGACATACGAGCTGTCGTCATCGTCGACATCCACGTCCATACCGAGTTGATACTGAAATCGGGGGAACACGTATCCAGGGCACCACCAGGGGTCGTGCGCGACGCCCCACCATTTTTGGCGGAGTACTTCGCCGTGTACGCGGTGAATGACACCTCCTGCCACCCAATCTTCCCAAGGTTCCTTGTTCGTGTTGCGCGGCTCCGTGTCCTGGCCTTTCGGACGGGCCTGGGGGGTCTCGGGTCCGTCGACATCCACGGGGAGGAGCTCGGGGTGGATAAGCCTCGGGTATTGGGCTGCGACATCCCATGCGCCGTATCCGAGGAGTCGGACGCGCTTCAAAGCGGGAATGTGGGCGTCCGAGGCGAAAGTGACACGCCTGTAGTCGCTGAAGGTCGGATAGCTCTCGCGCATGATGTCCAAGTAGCGCAACGTCGCCGAGTCGACCATGAGCTCCTCCAGTTCGAACAGCAGTGGGAGGGTGAGGTGTTCTATCACAGGAAGAAGTCGGGAGAGCTGAGGGAGGGTGTGTGCCGCGCACCCGAAGTACGCGTAGGACAGCTTCGAGCCGTGGACTTCCAGGAACTCGACTGGGTCGATCTCCGACCGGTATGTCAAGCTCTTCAGCTGCGGCATCTCCCAACGATTGATCATCCAATCGCAGAACAGGGCATCTTGCGGGCGGATATGCAGGGCCTCGAGAGCGGGGAACTTGAGCGGAGGCGCGCTCAAGAGCCACTCGTCTCTGCGCCATCTCAGCTCGAAGGAGTTGAGCACGATGGTTGTGACACAGCATGCGTTGCTCAACATAGCGTAGAGCGGGCCGATGAATTGTTCTCCGTTGCAGATGCCCGACAGGTCCAATTCCAACGTACGTAGACCTTGCTGGAGTAGGTAGGCGAGAGAATTACCGAGGTTGGGACGGCCGAATCCGAGAAGCCAAAGAGGATCGATGTTAAACTCAGGACTCTCCGGTCCTCGCGGATCGTGATCGACGTCGAATGGCCACATAGAAGGCGACGTGGGGTGATAGGTGAAAGACGTGAGGGCAGAGCATCGGCCAAGAACGTGATATAAGCTCCGGCGGACACTATCCGCGCAATGGCGGAGTACGATGCAGTCCTCGAGACGGATACTCTGCACGAGCTGTGCGAGGTTGCGACCATGATCACTATGGAGGAGTGTGTCGGCGAGCGCGCAGATCTGCCCCATGCGTCGGATGACGACGTCCTCGTAGAGAAACGCGGTGGCTGGTCCCGACCAGGCCTTGCAGACGAGCGTGAGTGCCTTCTTCGTCCGCAGGCCGACCATCCACGGATTCCTCGGACCTAGGGCGACAGATGGGCTGTATTCGTGAGGAAGCGGCTGGGTCATGCGAAAAATGGGGTCGATTAGTTCGTACGGCAAGCTGGGGTTCTGAATTGGGTTCGCAAAGATGAGTTCGGCGCAGGCGACAGCTTGAGTGGCGAGGAAATGGATGCTTACCCCCTTGGATGTCTCCGGAAGCGGGTGTCCTGCAGACTGTGGCGGCAGGTCCGTAGTACACTGCGATATCGTCGATCCAAATTCTTCTCTTTCCTCCGCCAGGCCCTCTGCAGCGATAGCGTCCCCGTCTGCCATGGGCTGACGAGTATTTAATTAACTATGCATTGCGCGTGATTATGAGCATACGGCGACACAGATGCGTACCGTAGGCTTACCGCAGTAGATGGAGGGAGACACGAGTGGGGATGTCTCAGTCGATCGCTGCAATGTATATGTATCAACGTGGGTACAGCGTGGCAGGGGAACGGCGACATACGGGTTTGAGCAGACCTCTGGCCATCACGTCGCAATCTTACGCGCATGTTCGATTAACTCAGATCGACATCCGCCCACCACGAGTACTTTGAAGGGCTGTTTAGTTGAAGATCATCGCGAAAGGGGGCCCGGAGGAACATAGCCATGATGATGGTACTGGTCAAGGTCTTAGGTGGCGATGCCGCCGAGGCTCTTGACTTAGTACTTCCACCATCTCCACCACTTCCACCACTTTGACTGCTCGCGAACCCTGGAACTGTCGACATACATGCTTCCGCTTCTGGGCTGGTTGCGAGTATAGGCTGGTCAGATTGTGGGACGACATGGCCTCGCTTGGGTGGAGGAAGGGGTAGAGAACGCAGAAAATCCGCAAGGGTCCGTGGGGCGATTCATGTCAAGGTGAGTGCTGTTATCTGCTACACGACCTCGCATTCCCCGACATGCCTGTTCTCTTTCTGTTCACCTACATCACGTTCATCATCAATGTCATGACGATCATCTACTTCGTTCATGTCCATGCAGCTCCCGAGCCTCGTACTGCGGAAGCTTCGTGTTCAGTCAGATGGTACTACGTAGACGAGTGACGCAGTACCATGGGGTCATCGTCCCGTTAGCTGGCGACGGTACTCTGTGGCTGCGCATCCATCCTTTCGTGCGCAGCAGTGAGTGTGTACATAGCAGCCTGATTGATTGATGTGCCACCGACACACCAAGCGCGCTGCCAAGCACAGTGCAAGTCACGATGATCTGCCGATCCGCAGTAGGAGGAAGTCCTACATATAACTAGCGTTGTTGCTTTCGCGCCCTCGTCACAACCATGTTGTCTAGGTTCACGTCGAGCTCTGCCTTGACTGTATACATCCCGCCCGCCATCTATGTGGCGGGCAGCACGATTGAGGGCGAGGTCGAGATGCGATTCCCGGATCTGCAGGACGAGAACATCGAGGAGGTTCAGCTGCGACTCAGGGGTTCCTCCAGGACGTATGTCCCCACAAAGTCCGCGTTCTCCCACTCGTAGCTGACGGCGAATTTGCAGAGTCATCACCCGAGACAAGACTACGTTGATAGAGACCATTCCCCTCGTGCGCGACGACTTGAGCATCTGGTCCAGAGGCGGCGCGTATCCCCTACCGGGCTCAAATACCCTCCGAGTGCCGTTCAGCTTCTCGCTGTCCGAGCAGCTCCCGCCGTCGTTCCACGTGCGCAGGTTCGATCCCAAAGGAGATGTCCGGTACTCGCTCTCTGCGGTCGGGGTGCGCAAGGGCTTGCTCAATCTGAACAAGAAGCACGTCGTACCGCTCGCGATCCTTCCGAAGGACGAGCTCGGGGCTGAGCTGAAAGCGGCGCATGCGACGCACGGGTGGAAGACCTTCCAGAAGGAGGATCGGATCCGGAAGGGGCTCTGGGGAGATTACTCCAAGGTGCACGTCGAGGTGCGTGTCGTATCCTGTTGACCTCGTCTTCGCCGACCTCTGATCTGTGCATCAGCTGTCGCTTCCGGACATACCAGTCCTCCCGCTCTTCTCCGACATACCGTTCACGATCCGGGTTACGACCACCACCGCACTCCTCGCGCGCTCCAAGGCAGACGCGTCCCCGAGCGACAAACCGGTCTTCCCCCCTGTGCCCGTGGTTCCGGATGGCGTCCAGTTCGTACTAGAGCGCAAGGTCAAGCTGCGCGCGAAGTCCTTCACGGACAAGTCTAGCAGGGACGCCGCGATCTTCCTTGGGAAGAAGAAGTCTGGGATACGCGGTGGGTGCGCAGGGCCCATTGAGACCGAGCCGGCGGTGAAGGAGTGGGTCCCTAGCGAAGGACACGAGAAGGATGCGAAGGGAGAGGAGACCAAGGGCGGCGAGGGCTCGGATGCCACGGGCTCATGGCTTCAGCGCGCAGTATTCCACTCGACGTTCCAGCTTGATTGTCCGCCGACGTTCGCGGTGCAAAACATTGAAACATCTGTGAGTCTCGATCCGCATGCTCTCTTCCGGCGGACGGGTGGCTGATACGGGCCTTCGCAGTATCAGCTCGTCGTGAAGGTTCCGTTCCCGGGTATAGGGAATGACTTGAAGCTCGAGGTGCCCGTGACGGTGACTTCGGGTGTCGTCGAGCCGATTCCGAAGGAGCAGTCGGATGGTGAGGACGCAGCATCCCCTCTGACGACGCTGGACCTTCCGCCGTATGTGACCATCAGCGTTGTCGGGCAATGGCTTCCGTTGACTGATTTTGACGATGATATAGGGCGTACTGGGATCCTGATGACAAGGGCTGGGGAGACGACGAGAAGGATTGAGTGCGACGTGGCGCGGACCCGTGTCGATCAGGTACGCCGAGGGAGCGAGGAGCGGGTCCGCGTCGCTGGAGTGCTCGCAGGCGGCCGTTCGCAGCACGCGAATACTTCCCTCCAGAGCACGAGCACGGACCTTAGGTGGTTTCTGGGGCGGGTCTCTGGGGACAGGTGCGTGTTTCGTCGTGCTGTTCCACGGCGTGCACAGGCTCGTCTGCACACGATGGACTACATCTCTGGGGACTTGCTCTGGACTACGAGTTGCGTGGAACCGCTCGTCTCATGGCTGTCTACTCGTGCTGCGGGCTGCAGGGCTACGTCTCCGACGGCCACGCCGGACACGGGGCACGGGGCCCGCAGGACGAGAGACTCGCGGAGAGCGGACGAGGGAGGGCAGCGGGGCAGCGGGAGGTCAACCGCGGTCGTCGGAGCACGCCCGCGTGAAGCGAGGAACGCCTTCCACGGCGCGCGTCCTTCGCTTCTCGTCCGTAGCCACACCGTAGCGCACGTAGCGTAGCAACAATTATATTATTATCATCTTCCAAGTTGCAAGAAGCGCGGTTTATTCAATACTAGGACGCCGACGAGCACTGACATGACTGGACTAATAAGGGAAATGAGTTCGTAGTTCGCGCTAGCACAGCATGTCACCGCGCTCGACTCGACCACGACGATCGACTGTGCGCGGGAACCTGGAAAACACGCCGACATTGCACGAGGAAATACACGACAAAGACACGCTATCCTAATCAAATCCTGCGCCGCCTCGCTCAGCCGGGTGCCTCCGCTTCTCCTCCCAGCCCTCGAGACTCGAGTCAACGCCCATCCTTGTCGTACGTCAGCCGTTGACCCTTGTGTTGAGCCTACAGATGGCTCACCGTGTTCTCTGGCCAGTCAGCACAGCGTGAAGACTGTAGACGACGCGGGGTCCTCTCCGGGGGCGCTCAGAAAGATCGACTCAAGAATGAGGCGCACGGAGACGGGCCCGGGACCGTCGTCGTCCCCGGCCTCAGCCACGGCACCAGCAGCTTCGAAACTCGCCCGCAGACGAATCCGGCGCGTGTGAGGGCTCAGCAACTTCGCCCGGGAGCTGAACGGCTCGGTGCCATCCGCGGACACGGACCTCCACGACCAGTACAAGCACCGCTGATTCACGTTCAGCATATCTCCCATGCTGTCAGCGATGTGCGAGTCGTCCGGGACGGTCGAGGCATAGGTCCGCGGTACTAGCCTTGACCGTGGACATGTCACTCACCTCCACAGTTGGTTTGACTTTCCATCTCGTTCGTTACAGGCAGACACACAGCTGAGTGGAATAGAGACGAGAGGAAACGACGCGGGTGGTGGCAGGGCGAAGACTGGAAGGAGACGGCGACAGAGGAAGAGAGCGGGAGCTTGGAGACGCGCCGTGCTTATATGGCCGGTGGAAGGCGCCCCGGGAGCGAGTAATGCTGGCCCGGATGCTCCATACTCGACAGGTATGTCCGAGCCGCGTACTATTATCCATGTGACTAATGACTGGACAGACATCCGGGACGCGAACTGCCGCATAGAGCCACGTACGGCACGGTCAGGAACACACGTCTGGTGCGTCTAATATTCATCCCCACTTCGTTCCTGGTGCGTGCACGCTGACGTCTGCATGCAGAGAGCGTTACCGTGGCTAGCCGCTAGAGATGCCCCAGTCAGCCAATTGAACACCGTCCTCATGCCTCGAACATGCAGAGAGCGACTACGCCCAGATTCGAGGTAGAACGGGCACGCATCTGGACACCTGTGACCGATTTCACGAGCTTTGGTTCCCTGCAACACGCCATTCTGATTTCGAAAATTACAGGCCCGCCGGTCGCGATCTGTTGCTGCTACAGGACATGGCAGCCAGGGTCGCTTTCTGCTCCCGCGCCCAAATACCAGACCAGCGGCATCACCACGGCCCACCATTCATCGAGCCCGCGGCCATGCCGCACTCTTCTGTCACCATATCTGGACTGTTCAAGGTACTGTCCCGTGCTTACGCTCCGCGTTTATGACCGGTGAATTGCTGATATTTGGTGCGCCAGACAAATGATCTTGACTTGATGTGGCAGCCGGCTCGGGCTACATATCCGGCCGAAAGTCGGCTGCAGTCTTCGAGTCCGCCAGATCTGTCGTGAATGTGAGGTGCGCCCATCCCCCTTCGTGTTCATGCACTGCCCGACGGTAATTTGAAGCTTAAACCTTGAGCTCGCAGGAATGCATGGACTCGACGAGTCTTTGCGACGCTGCATGGTATCACCCAACTAAGCCGAAGGCGATTCCGTCCTGCGAAGGTACGCGGACAGTATCTCCCGAATCCAGATGTACGTATGCCCATACTCGAACGCTGCAGGCATGGGGTTGATGTTCGCTTCAGCGCAGCCGTCGTGCATGCACTTTCCCGGGATAAGTCCTGGAGCCCGGCGGTCCGAAGCAATGGGTCAGTCGGCTGGCTGGATTGCTTCATGCGTCCGAGATACTGCCTTTCCGCGTGAGGATCGCATTGAGGCGACCGACACTCATTCCGTCAGCAGGCAGTTCTGGAAAGGTACGCCTCGGAGTGGAGACTGACCAGTTTTGCATAGGATTGCAGCATGTAATTGGGCGCAAACCAGTATGAAGACACCGTCATCACCGTCTCGCCCGAAGCTCTGGCAGCGAGCCCCGTGGTCGGCGGTCCTATGATGTGAATACATTTCAATTATCACGGTGTTCCTCGGCTCTTGACACATTGCTACGGTTCTCCCGCAGGCGGTACATCACAGTTCGCAGATTCGACGTGCCCTGGGCACCCTCACACAGGGCAGTGCGAGCAACGGGACATACAGAGGAGAAGACTCCAAGCGGTGGAGTAAGCGGAAATGTGCGCCTCGCGGTGTACCGCGGCCAGACACAATCCGCGAACACCTTCACTTGAGGTTGTCCGAAGAAGGACAGGTGTCGGCGCGCTGCCTGTCCGGTACTTAGCCTGCGGCCGGCGAAGCTGAATTGAATACTCACGGCGGACAGCTGCATATGCATCCGCTTCACCCCGGAGAAAATGGCTGAATGGTCTCGCCGTCGCCGCTCCGAGTCTTGTGCAGGGACCCAGCCGTAGACTCCTACTCAAACGCAGTGGCTTGTGGTTCTGTCAAGGGTAGTACAGAGCTGCATAGGGTGGTCGTATACTAGGAACCGAGGCCCCGCTCGTTGCAGAGTGGCATACAGTGCGTGGAGGCGATCGCAGTGCGGTATTCAGGCTGCACCTGGGTCCCGAGAAAGCCGCTGTCAAGATTTCGATGTAGGTCATAGTTATGACGAGGCGAAAACACCACGTGTATGTACTTGTACATCGCTCCCATCTCGCGTACGCAACTATGTATACTAATCTCGCTTTACAGATATAATCCTACGCTCGTAGACCGGGTGCATTCATACCATAGCACTCCACAGAGGTGCGTGCAGTTGCGCTGAATGAGGTGGAGCGCACACATTGATCCAAGCTCGCAACACAGCGCAACACACGTCCCAGAACAGCGACTAGACGGGTCGGACTGGAGCTTCGACAAACACAAACTGAGTAGCGAGGAGTGTACGTACCGTGCCGAGACGCGAACACGCTAACTCGTCCATTCTCCGAAGAGGAATAGGTGCACCGCCTGTCCGATAGCCTGCAGCCACTGAAGCTGAAGGCTGAACTACGGCGAACATCCGAAGACGCGTCTGCTTCGGCCTGGCTCACTAGTCTCGCCGCATCACTCTTGCGCGCGGACCCAGAGTCCTCAGACACAATGTCGGCAGGTTCCGTCAACCGCGAGACAGATGCGGCTTCGCTCTGCCGTCCCATCTCTCGGCCAGCACACACAGCAATCCAGGAGTACCCGAGACAAGGCCAGCTGCTCTGCTCCATGGATACGCCGCGAGCATCCAGCCGGTGCATGCGTACAGCACCCAGACGGCCACAGCGAGGCAGGCTTCCATGGCGTGTCACCCCGGCGGAGCTCATAGGCCGCTACCAATACAAAAATCAAGCATACCACGATGCGAGACCGTTTCCGAGCCGCTTCGGATGCATATCTGTATCTGCTGTCTGTTATCTTCACACGCACACCCATGTATGAAGTCCGGGCACCAGCCCGGCTGTTCACATCCTGTATTCTCGAGCGACCATCATGGATATCATACACACACGAACCCCTGTACCATCTGTGTACTCGTGAACACACCACAGACTGTTTGACTGAGCGCACCGCGAGCGGACCTCCGTCAAGGTCCAAGGCGACGACCATGCCGCCGTGTAGATGACCACGGCCCCGGTCATGGTGGAAGCTTTGACTGATGGGGCCACTCCGTACCTCCTGCGTCTCGCGATTTAGGAAGTCCAACGCACGACGCGTCTCATTCAGTTCGCACCGCTCCTCGGCCGAGAACCCCAGCCTGCGCTGTGCCTTGCACGCAGCTCCCTGCACCATGCGCTCTGTTTCGAGCCATCGGCACACCGTACGCAAACGCTTCCCTGCCGATCGAGGGGCAAGCACTGTACCAACATACGGACCCAGCGGGACGCTGTGTTTGCTCTGACCGGCTCGGCGCACCGTCTTCAAGATCTACTGTTCGGTTGAAGACCGACGACCTGCAAACGCACACCGGCGGCACTTCCGGGGAGAAACATAGTAGTATTCAGATCGCCAGCGAGGGTGTCGCACGCCGTACAGAATCCAGAGCGTCGCCGAAGCGAGTACCTGCGTGCGGACGTCGGACGTCGGACGTCGGACGTCAGCACGCAATATTATCACTCACCAACTGATGCCACAGTGGCCAACTCGGCACCCGTCTCCGCCCTGCCCACGGCGCGCACGCACTCGTCCGCTGTGCCCGCCATTGGCGGAGGCGCGCTCGATCCGCGAGGGAAGTAGATTCCTTTCCTCGTGCTCGACGTTGGGTGCACGCAGGAGTCCGGTCTGGGCCGGACGGGAGGCTATAATGGGAGAGGTGAGCGATCCCGCTGGTCTGTTCGCCTCCCAGATTACTTATCTATGCCTCTGCCAACATGCGTCCGCAGACTCACCTTGTACAGACCCCGTCGTTGCTAGTCGTGCGCGGTGCGCTGCCGGAGTGTCCTGCTGGCGCTGATGGGATGGGGACTGGTCGCTGTCGAGGTATGTTAGCGTCTCTGTGGCAGGGGAGGATGGTACTCGCCTGAATATCATAGGACGGAGTGCGGCTGTCCCGAGGACGACTTGTGCAACGTCTAGGCCGGTGAGTTCACCTTTCGCTCTTGCTCTACGTTCGCAGGCTGACACACCTTGCATACTCGCCCGGGCCGCCCGGCAGACCGCCGGTCGCTCGTCGAGGGGCTGGGAGCCGATGTGACTGCACCTGCAGTGTGCCGTCGATGATGTATGTAGTCCGCGTCGTGATATACCGAGTAGAGCAAGAGAGCAGGTGAGCGGGCGTACATACATACCTCGTGCGCTCGAACAGACCTTGGCATGCAGCGCGACATATGTACTGTACAGAACGCGGTCGCTGCCGCGACGGCTCTGTTCGCGCTCGTCCGGCGGGTCCGCAAGCGAGTTCTTCGACAGCTCCGCACAGGGGTAGAGGTATGTGGCGTGACGGTTCAGAGGAGGGGAGTAGCACTGAGCTGGGGCTGTCACAGAGCGTTCAGGAGGCGAGGGCCAGCGCGCGCGGTACGGTGTAAGTGAGCAGCCAGGTTTTCAAGCCACCGTCCTCACTTACGTTGACTCACGCAATACGTGCAGGCGCGGAGAGTGGCTGTATGCGGGGTATGGGAGGGGTGGCACGCGAGTACGGCGGAGAGTCAGGCAGGGCAGAGCAAGGAGGCCGCCGAGTACGTAGGACGGCTCGTTCCGGGTTACGGACCTGTTAGAGTAGCACCGCGACGGCCGTGCGGTGCGAGAGCGACGAGGAGAGGGCGTGGTGACGAGGGACTGACGTGTAGCACTGTATGCGCAACATGTGCTTATCACGGCCGAGAACGACGATGCCAGTGCGAGAGGCGGACACTTGCAGGCGGCGGACGCGCAGAGCAGGGCGCAGGGAAGCGGACAGAGGCCGAGAGAGGCAGCGCGGGAGGGCGGCGAGTGCGAGCGACGGTCGTAGCAGCGCGATGCCGTCACCGATCGGGCGTAATCTGAGATCGTGAGACGCGCCGCTGAGGCTCTTGACTTGGTACTTCCACCATCTCCACCGCATCCACCACGTTGACTTGACTCTTCGCGAACCCTGGAACTGTCGACATGCTACAGGCTTCCGCTTCTGGGCTGGTCGCGAGTATAGGCTGGTCAGATTGTGGGACGACATGGCCTCGCTTGGGTGGAGGAAGGGGTAGAGAACACAGAAAATCCGCAAGGGTCCGTGGGGCGACTCATGTCAAGGTGAGTGCTGTTTATCTGCTACACGACCTCGCATTCCCGACATGCCTGTTCTCCCTCTGTTCACCTACATCACGTTCATCATCAATGTCATGACGATCATCGTCGCACCAGTGAGCAGGTTCCGAGACTTCGTTCATGTCTATGCAGGCCTCGTACTGCCGAAGCTTCGTGTTCGGTCAGATGATACTACGTTGACGAGTGACGCAGTACCATGGGGTCATCGTCCTGTAGCTGGCGACGGTACTCTGTGGCTGCGCAATCATATTGTCCATCCTTTCGTGCGCAGCAGTGAGTGTGTAGCAGCCTGATTGATTGATGTGCCACCGACACACCAAGCGCGCTGCCAAGCACAGTGCAAGCCACGATGATCTGCCGATCCGCAGTAGGAGGAAGTCCTACATATAACTAGCGTTGTTGCTTTCGCGCCCTCGTTACAACCATGTTGTCTAGGTTCACGTCGAGCTCTGCCTTGACTGTATATATTCCGCCCGCCATCTATGCGGCGGGCAGCACCATCGAGGGCGAGGTCGAGATGCGCTTCCCGGATCTGCAGGACGAGAACATCGAGGAGGTTCAGCTGCGACTCAGGGGCTCCTCCAGGACGTATGTCCCCACAAAGTCCGCGTTCTCCCACTCGTAGCTGACGGCGAATTTGCAGAGTCATCACCCGAGACAAGACTACGTTGATAGAGACCATTCCCCTCGTGCGCGACGACTTGAGCATCTGGTCCAGAGGCGGCGCGTATCCCCTACCGGGCTCAAATACCCTCCGAGTGCCGTTCAGCTTCACGCTGCCGAGCAGCTCCCGCCGTCATTCCACGTGCGCAGGTTCGATCCCAAGGGAGATGTCCGGTACTCGCTTTCTGCGGTCGGGGTGCGCAAGGGCTTGCTCAATCTGAACAAGAGGCACGTCGTACCGCTCGCGATCCTTCCGAAGGACGAGCTCGGGGCTGAGCTGAAAGCGGCGCATGCGACGCACGGGTGGAAGACCTTCCAGAAGGAGGATCGGATCCGGAAGGGGCTCTGGGGAGACTACTCCAAGGTGCACGTCGAGGTGCGTGTCGATCCTGTTGATCTCGTCTTCGCCGACCTCTGATCTGTGCATCAGCTGTCGCTCCCGGACATACCAGTCCTCCCGCTCTTCTCCGACATACCGTTCACGATCCGGGTCACGACCACCACCGCACCCCTCGCGCGCTCCAAGGCAGACGCGTCTGCGAGCGACAAACCGGTCTTCCCGCCTGTGCCCGTGGGCCCGGATGGCGTCCAGTTCGTACTAGAGCGCAAGGTCAAGCTGCGCGCGAAGTCCTTCACGGACAAGTCTAGCAGGGACGCCGCGATCTTCCTTGGGAAGAAGAAGTCTGGGATACGCGGTGGGTGCGCAGGGCCCATTGAGACGGAGCCGGCGGTGAAGGAGTGGGTCCCTAGCGAAGGACACGAGAAGGATGCGAAGGGAGAGGAGACCAAGGGCGGCGAGGGCTCGGATGCCACGGGCTCATGGCTTCAGCGCGCAGTATTCCACTCGACGTTCCAGCTTGATTGTCCGCCGACGTTCGCGGTGCAAAACATCGAAACATCTGTGAGTCTCGATCCGCATGCTCTCTTCCGGCGGACGGGTGGCTGATACGGGCCTTCGCAGTATCAGCTCGTCGTGAAGGTTCCGTTCCCGGGTATCGGGAACGACTTGAAGCTCGAGGTGCCCGTGACGGTGACTTCGGGCGTCGTCGAGCCGATTCCGAAGGAGCAGTCGGATGGTGAGGACGCAGCATCCCCTCTGACGACGCTGGACCTTCCGCCGTATGTGACCATCAGCGTTGTCGGGCAATGGCTTCCGTTGACTGATTTTGACGATGATATAGGGCGTACTGGGATCCTGATGACAAGGGCTGGGGAGACGACGAGAAGGATTGAGTGCGACGTGGCGCGGACCCGTGTCGATCAGGTACGCCGAGGGAGCGAGGAGCGGGTCCGCGTCGCTGGAGTGCTCGCAGGCGGCCGTTTGCAGCACGCGAATACTTCCCTCCAGAGCACGAGCACGGACCTTAGGTGGTTGCTGGGGGTGCATTGCTGGGGGTACGCACGTCTTTTGTCGATGCGTTCTTCGCAGTGCACAGGCTCGTCTGCACACAATGCACTACATCTGTGGCAACCTGCCCCGGACTACGAGGCGTGTGGAATTGCTCCTCTCTACTCATGCTGCGGTCTAAAGGACTGCATCTACGATGGACGCGCCGGACACGGGGCCCGCAGGAGAGACTCGAGGAGGAGTGGACGAGGGAGGGCAGCGGGGCAGCGGGAGGTCAACCGCGGTCGTCGGAGCACGCCCGCGTGAAGCGAGGAATGCCTTCCACGGCGCGCGTCCTTCGCTTCTCGTCCTTAGCCACACCGTAGCGCACGTAGCGTAGCAACAATTATATTATCATCATCTTCCAAGTTGCAAGAAGCGCGGTTTATTCAATACTAGGACGCCGACGAGCACTGACATGACTGAACTAATAAGGGAAATGAGTTCGTAGTTCGCGCTAGCACAGCATGTCACCGCGCTCGACTCGACCACCACGATCGACTGTGCGCGGGAACCTGGAAAACACGCCGACATTGCACGAGGAAATACACGACAAAGACACGCTATCCTAGCCAGATCCTGCTCCCAGAACCGCGTCCTCGCTCCGCCGGGTGCCTCCCCGCTTCTCCTCCCGGCCCTCGAATAAATGTCGCACCGACCATTCTTGTCGTACGTCAGCCGTTAACCCTCGTGTTGACTCTACAGATGGCTCACCGTCATCTCTGGCCAGTCAGCACAGCGTGCTGCGACGCGGGACCTCGATCATGAAGACCGTAGACGACACGAAGTCCTCTTCGGGGGCGCTCAAAAAGATTGACTCGAGGTTAAGACGTGCGAAGACTAGGTGCGGGCCCAGGATCGTCTCCGTACTGCGTGTACGCAACGTCGTCGTCCCCGAGCTTCAGCCCCGGCACCGACAGCCCCTGAGACTCGCCAGCAGGCACGTCGGGACGCAGCGACACCCGGGAGCTGAACGGCTCGGTGTCCACGGCCTCCGGCCTGTACGACTAGTACACGCACCCAAAGGTCGCGTCCAGCATGTCGCCCATGCTGTCGGCGACGTGCGAGCTCCCTGGGACGCCCGAGACATAGGTTTGCGGCACCAGCCTGAACCGTGAACATGTCACTCACCTCCATAGTCGGCTTTCCTTTCTATCTTGTCTCTTGCGGGCAGAAACGCACGCTCAGCGGATATGAGACGGGAGGAAATGATGCGACCGGTGGCTGGGAGATGGCAAGG
Organism: Lentinus brumalis; assembly: GCA_001792895.1. Lineage (NCBI taxonomy): Eukaryota > Fungi > Basidiomycota > Agaricomycetes > Polyporales > Polyporaceae > Lentinus > Lentinus brumalis. Next base: position 72,722 of record MARA01000030.1, on the reverse strand, counting down.
GCAAAGACTGGGAGGGGGAGGCGAAAGAGGGCGGGAGCTCAGTGGAGACGCGCCGTGCTTATATGACCGGCGGAGGGCGAGGAATCGCTTACCCGGGAGGAGTAATGCTCGTCCGGACGCTCCATACTCGACAGGTATGTCCGAGCCGCGTAGTATCACTCGTGTAACTCAGAATTCGGGCAGACATTCGGGATGCGAACTGCCGCATGGAGCCACGGTCAAGAGTCACGGTCCATGTCTGGTGCGTCCGAACTAACGTTCCCACTTCGTTTCTGGTGCATGCACGCTGACGTCTGCCACGCAGAGAGCGTTGCCATGGCTAGAGATGCCCCAGTCAGCCAGCTGGCACCGTCCTCATGCCTCGATCATGCAGAGAGAGACTGCGACAATACCCGACGCTGAACGGGCTCGCACCTGTGACAATTTCACGAGCATTGATTCCCTGCAACACCACATTCTGATTCCGGCAAGTAAGTACAGGCCCGCACTTGCTGCTACCGGGCATGGCATTCGGGTCGCCTTCTGCTCCCTCGCGCAGATGCCAGACTGAGACAAGCAGGATCACCACGGTCCACCCACTGCCATTCATCAAGCCGACAGCCATCCCGTACTCATCCGTCGCCGTATCTGGACTGTTCAAGGTACTGTCCCGTGCGGTCCGCGTTTATACCGGGCGAATTGCTGATATCCGGCGCGCCAGATAGATGATCGTGACTTGATTTGGCAGCCGGCACGGGCTAGTCGAGCGTGATGCGGGGCGGCTTCTCAGCTTGCATTGGCCGCGAGGAGTCGAAGACATACGGTCGAAAGTCGGCTGCAATCTTCGAACGACGAGACCGCCCGATCTGCCGTGACTGAGGTGAGGTGCGCGCATTGTCCTTCGTGTTCATGCACTGCCCGGGGGCTTTTGAACCTCAACCTTGAGCTCGCAGGATCGCATGGACTCGACGAGTCTCGGCGACGTTGCATGGTTTAACGGGCGCGAGAGTATCGCTCAACTAGGGCGAAGACCATGTCAGTCCTGTGAAGGTACGCGGACGGTATCTCCCGATGTATGTATGCCCGTACTTACTCGGCCGCTGCTGGCATGCACTTGATGTCTGCTTCAGCATAGCCGTCGTGCATGCACGTACCCGGGACTATTTTGGCGTAACCTGAAGAGTCCTGGTGCCCGGCGGTCCGCAGCAATGGGTAAGTTGGCTCGCTGTAGTGCTTTGTGCGTGCGAAGTACTAACCTCCCGCGTTGGGATAGCATTCAGGCTACTGACCATCAAAGCTGTCATTCTGTCAGCGGGCAGTTCTGGAACGGTACGCCTCTCCAGTGGGCGGGGACTTGAGACTGACCAGTTTCGATAGGATTGCGGCATGGAATCAAGCGCAAACCTGTACATATGAAGACACCGTCACAACAGTCTCGCCCGTGCTCTCGCGGCGAGCCCCGTGGTCCCTAGTCTCATTTGAATATGTTCCATTTATCACGGTGCTGCTCGGCTCTTGACACATTGCTACCATTTTCCCGTTGGTTCAGGCGCAAGCTGCAGATGACGGGAAACTCGAGAGCTGAACTCCGAACGAGTCTGCATGCGTAACAGAGAACGCGGGGGTAAGAGGAAAGCGGAGCGATTGCGGGAGCCTACGAGAGATCGGGGCGCGGCCAGACACCAGCATGACCAGCGTGGGCGGAGTGCAAGTCGCGTGAACGGGGAATATCTGGGCGATATCGCGAGGTATGATCAAATTTGGACAGTAGCTTACGAGCAATACAGGAACCTCGATTCTCTGACGGTGGCCCACCCGGAGACGACTGTCGCGACTTCCCGGTGTCCGCGAGGCTATCGAGTATGGCTTCAGGAATGGTTCCCAGGCACGTCCGTGCTCGTCCTGCTGCCCGTGAGTCCTGGCGTCCATTCTCCCAGACGTCATGTAGATTGTATGGAGACCGATCGCTGCGTCTGTTCAGCTTTGAATCACTGACCCCGGGCCGATTCACACAGATACATGACTTCGGACGGCAAACATACAAAGTGGAGTGGCTATACGTTATCTCATAGCTGACCTTCTGAAGACATAGACCGTGGCGATGTCGGATACAACTATAGCAAGGATACGGTCATACGCCCCCGTCCGAATAACGGGACACACGGAGAAGACTCCAAGCGGTCAAATAAACATAAGTGTGCGTTTCGCGGTGTCCTTCCAGCCCGTCGAGTCGACTCGCCGCCGCCGCCGTGTCAGACAGCTTCGCCTACCAGAGACGGGATGCGGCTCACGGCGTCGGAATTGCAAGTTATGATATGCAATGCACCCAGAAGAAAGCTTACTCTCTCACCTGCTGAATCTGTTGGAGAGCGCTGCATGCCACTGCCCACGCTATGCAGCAGTCAGGTACTCGCTCAGTCGTCCCTGCACCCTCACCACACAGGCACGCGGTGACAGTCTGCATGGGAATCAGGCCGACTCGGAGACCTGTCATGTTCAATATCTTTGTGATGGGAGAGCGGTGACAATCAGCTAAGTAGCTGCTTCGATGCATGGAAGCGCGCCCGGAACTAACCGCATGTCTATGCGTACTCTGACACAAACACTGTAGTGACGGGACGCGACAGGTAGCGGGATTGCGTACTTGGGAGTCGAGATTGTACTTTGTGAGTCGGCTGCGCGCGCCGCATGATGACAATAACCATTCGAGAGTCGAGACAGGAATTAGCCCCGGTACGTGAGCACTCAGCTATGCCCACCCTGAAGTGCGTCGTTCGTGGCTCACAGAACGCAGACCAGGTCGGGAATGCACTGCAGCTCCCGTTTGTGGAGGACATAGCGAGTACAGTGTCCGGAAATGAAGCGCGGATCAGGTCATACGATGAGGCGAAGATGCCGCATGTATGTTGCTCTGCCCTCGCGTACATGATTGCGTCCACTGACCACGCTTCACGCTTCACAGATGTGATACTGTGGTTGTAGACCGCGTGTACTTGGACCTCTCATGCCAGTGAGGGTTGCCCCGGCGCAAGCCAAGATATCGACTCAAATGCAACATGGAACAGCGACTGCCAGTGGATGGGCGGACTGGAACTCCGACGCCAGTACGGGACCTAGGCCCCAAGCACAAACTGAGTACCGAGGAGTGGTAGTACGTACCGCGCCCAGACTCGCGGCGAACAAGCCAACTCGTCTATTGTCCGAAGAGGAATCCTAGGTGTCGGCACACCGCCTGTCCGATAGCCTGCAGCCGCTGAGGGCTGAACGTCAAACTACAGCGTACATCCGAAGACGCGTCCGCTTCGGCCCTATCAACCTGCCTCACGAGTTTCGCCGTGTCACTCTTGCACCGGGGGGCCCAGCCGGTGCAAGGACGAACAGACTCAGACGCAGTGCGGCTGTACTCTGTCCTCCGCCACCGTAGCGACCCGGGAGTACTCGAAACAAGGTCGGTTGCAGCCTGCGGCTCTGCTCCATCGGATACGCCGCGAACATCCACCAGCCCGTGCATACATCCAGCGTCTGGACGGCCACAGCGCATAGGCAGGCTTCCATGGCGTGTCACCCCGGCGGAGCTCATAGGCCGCTATTGATCGAAGTATCAAGCATACCACGATGCGAGCCTGTCTCCGAGCCAGTTCGGATGCATATCTGTAGCTGCTGTCTTTTCTCTTCACACACACACCCATGTATGCAGTCCGAGCACCAGCCCGCCGTTCACAACCTGTATTCTCGAGCGACCATCATGGATATCATACACGCACGAACCTCTGTACGCATCTGCGTACTCGTGAACACACCACAGACTGTTTAACTGAGCGCACCGCGAGCGGTCCTCCCTCAAGGTCCAAGGCGACGACCATGCCGCCGTGTAGATGACCACGGCCCCGGTCATGGTGGAAGCTTTGACTGATGGGGCCACTCCGTACCGAGTCCTGCTTCTCGCGATTTAGGAAGTCCAACGCACGATGCGTCTCATTCAGTTCGCACCGCTCCTCGGCCGAGAACCCCAGCCTGCGCTGTGCCTTGCACGCAGCTCCCTGCACCATGCGCTCTGTTTCGAGCCGTCGGCACACCGCACGCAAACATCCAACCTTGAGTTGGCCGCGCACGAGGTGGGCTTCCCTGCCGATCGAGGGGCAAGCACTGTACCTACATACGGACCCAGCGGGACGCTGTGATTGCTCAGGCTCCAATGACCGGCTCGGCGCACCGTCTTCAAGATCTCCTGTTCTGTTGAAGACCGACGACCTGCAAATGCACACCGGCAGCACTTCCAGGGAGAAATATAGTAGTATTCAGATGGCCAGCGAGGGTGTCGCACACCGTACAGAATCCAGAGCGTCGCCGAAGCGAGTACCTGCGTGCGGACGTCGGACGTCGGACGTCAGCCCGCAATATTATCACTCACCAACTCATGCCACAGTGGCCAACTCGGCACCGGTCTCCGCCCTGCCCACGGCGCGCACGCACTCGTCCGAGGCTGTGCCCGCCATTGGCGGAGGCGCACTCGATCCGCGAGGGAAGTAGATTCCTTTCCTCGTGCTCGACGTTGGGTGCACGCAGGAGTCCGGTCTGGGCCGGACGGGAGGCTATAATGGGAGAGGTGAGCGATCCCGCTGGCCTGTTCGCCTCCCAGATTACTTATCTATGCCTCTGCCAACATGCGTCCGCCGACTCACCTTATACAGACACCGTCGTTGCCAGTCGTGCGCGGTGCGCTGCGTGTCCTGCTGGCGCTGATGGGATGGGGACTGGTCGCTGTCGAGGTATGTTAGCGTCTCTGTGGCACGGAGAGGATTGTACTCACCTGGATATCATAGGACGGAGTGCGGCTGTCCCGAGGACGACTTGTGCAACGTCTAGGCCGGTGAGTTCACCTTTCGCTCTTGCTCTACGTTCGCAGGCTGACACACCTTGCATACTCGCCCGGGCCGCCCGGCAGACCGCCGGTCGCTCGTCGAGGGGCTGGGAGCCGATGTGACTGCACCTGCAGTGTGCCGTCGATGATGTATGTAGTCCGCGTCGTGATATACCGAGTAGAGCAAGAGAGCAGGTGAGCGGGCGTACATACATACCTCGTGCGCTCGAACAGACCTTGGCATGCAGCGCGACATATGTACTGTACAGAACGCGGTCGCTGCCGCGACGGCTCTGTTCGCGCTCGTCCGGCGGGTCCGCAAGCGAGTTCTTCGACAGCTCCGCACAGGGGTAGAGGTATGTGGCGTGACGGTTCAGAGGAGGGGAGTAGCACTGAGCTGGGGCTGTCACAGAGCGTTCAGGAGGCGAGGGCCAGCGCGCGCGGTACGGTGTAAGTGAGCAGCCAGGTTTTCAAGCCACCGTCCTCACTTACGTTGACTCACGCAATACGTGCAGGCGCGGAGAGTGGCTGTATGCGGGGTATGGGAGGGGTGGCACGCGAGTACGGCGGAGAGTCAGGCAGGGCAGAGCAAGGAGGCCGCCGAGTACGTAGGACGGCTCGTTCCGGGTTACGGACCTGTTAGAGTAGCACCGCGACGGCCGTGCGGTGCGAGAGCGACGAGGAGAGGGCGTGGTGACGAGGGACTGACGTGTAGCACTGTATGCGCAACATGTGCTTATCACGGCCGAGAACGACGATGCCAGTGCGAGAGGCGGACACTTGCAGGCGGCGGACGCGCAGAGCAGGGCGCAGGGAAGCGGACAGAGGCCGAGAGAGGCAGCGCGGGAGGGCGGCGAGTGCGAGCGACGGTCGTAGCAGCGCGATGCCGTCACCGATCGGGCGTAATCTGAGATCGTGAGACGCGCCGCTGAGGCTCTTGACTTGGTACTTCCACCATCTCCACCGCATCCACCACGTTGACTTGACTCTTCGCGAACCCTGGAACTGTCGACATGCTACAGGCTTCCGCTTCTGGGCTGGTCGCGAGTATAGGCTGGTCAGATTGTGGGACGACATGGCCTCGCTTGGGTGGAGGAAGGGGTAGAGAACACAGAAAATCCGCAAGGGTCCGTGGGGCGACTCATGTCAAGGTGAGTGCTGTTTATCTGCTACACGACCTCGCATTCCCGACATGCCTGTTCTCCCTCTGTTCACCTACATCACGTTCATCATCAATGTCATGACGATCATCGTCGCACCAGTGAGCAGGTTCCGAGACTTCGTTCATGTCTATGCAGGCCTCGTACTGCCGAAGCTTCGTGTTCGGTCAGATGATACTACGTTGACGAGTGACGCAGTACCATGGGGTCATCGTCCTGTAGCTGGCGACGGTACTCTGTGGCTGCGCAATCATATTGTCCATCCTTTCGTGCGCAGCAGTGAGTGTGTAGCAGCCTGATTGATTGATGTGCCACCGACACACCAAGCGCGCTGCCAAGCACAGTGCAAGCCACGATGATCTGCCGATCCGCAGTAGGAGGAAGTCCTACATATAACTAGCGTTGTTGCTTTCGCGCCCTCGTTACAACCATGTTGTCTAGGTTCACGTCGAGCTCTGCCTTGACTGTATATATTCCGCCCGCCATCTATGCGGCGGGCAGCACCATCGAGGGCGAGGTCGAGATGCGCTTCCCGGATCTGCAGGACGAGAACATCGAGGAGGTTCAGCTGCGACTCAGGGGCTCCTCCAGGACGTATGTCCCCACAAAGTCCGCGTTCTCCCACTCGTAGCTGACGGCGAATTTGCAGAGTCATCACCCGAGACAAGACTACGTTGATAGAGACCATTCCCCTCGTGCGCGACGACTTGAGCATCTGGTCCAGAGGCGGCGCGTATCCCCTACCGGGCTCAAATACCCTCCGAGTGCCGTTCAGCTTCACGCTGCCTGAGCAGCTCCCGCCGTCGTTCCACGTGCGCAGGTTCGATCCCAAAGGAGATGTCCGGTACTCGCTCTCTGCGGTCGGGGTGCGCAAGGGCTTGCTCAATCTGAACAAGAGACACGTCGTGCCGCTCGCGATCCTTCCGAAGGACGAGCTCGGGGCTGAGCTGAAAGCGGCGCATGCGACGCACGGGTGGAAGACCTTCCAGAAGGAGGATCGGATGCGGAAGGGGCTCTGGGGAGACTACTCCAAGGTGCACGTCGAGGTGCGTGTCGTATCCTGTTGACCTCATCTTCGCCGACCTCTGATACTGTGCATCAGCTGTCGCTTCCGGACATACCAGTCCTCCCGCTCTTCTCCGACATACCGTTCACGATCCGGGTCACGACCACCACCGCCCCCTCGCGCGCTCCAAGGCAGACGCGTCCCGAGCGACAAACCGGTCTTCCCGCCTGTGCCCGTGGTTCCGGATGGCGTCCAGTTCGTACTAGAGCGCAAGGTCAAGCTGCGCGCGAAGTCCTTCACGGACAAGTCTAGCAGGGATGCCGCGATCTTCCTTGGGAAGAAGAAGTCTGGGATACGCGGTGGGTGCGCAGGGCCCATTGAGACGGAGCCGGCGGTGAAGGAGTGGGTCCCTGGCGAAGGACACGAGAAGGATGCGAAGGGAGAGGAGACCAAGGACGGCGAGGGCTCGGATGCCACGGGCTCATGGCTTCAGCGCGCAGTATTCCACTCGACGTTTCAGCTTGATTGTCCGCCGACGTTCGCGGTGCAAAACATTGAAACATCTGTGAGTCTCGATCCGCATGCTCTCTTCCGGCGGACGGGTGGCTGATACGGGCCGGCGCAGTATCAGCTCGTCGTGAAGGTTCCGTTCCCGGGTATCGGGAACGACTTGAAGCTCGAGGTGCCCGTGACGGTGACTTCGGGCGTCGTCGAGCCGATTCCGAAGGAGCAGTCGGATGGTGAGGACGCAGCATCCCCTCTGACGACGCTGGACCTTCCGCCGTATGTGACCATCAGCGTTGTCGGGCAATGGCTTCCGTTGACTGATTTTGACGATGGTATAGGGCGTACTGGGATCCTGATGACAAGGGCTGGGGAGACGACGAGAAGGATTGAGTGCGGGCCACTAAGTATCCCTCGATGTGCCTTACAGGCTGCAGCTTTGATGTACCGACTCGAGCAGCAAATACTTGACTCTACATGCAAGACCACGCGACATTTCATACTATGCTTCTGCTCTTGCCGCCGCCAGTAAGTTGGCGAGAGAAGTTAGCTGCGCGTTTCTGTATCTGACCGCAGCAGGCAGCTGGCCATGGAAGCCGACTCTTCGCGGGATCCTGGAACTGTCGACATACCTGATGTTCAACTCGCAACCTCGCTTCTTATACTTCTACTGCGGCGTTGGTTGTACTTATAGGGTGGTCGTGACACTGGCAGCATTCGCCATACGATATCGCACCCTCGTCGTCTACCATGTCACGACCAACCCAGGCTCTAAGGCTCTCTCTCCCCTCGATGGTCTACTGTGCAGGCAGCAATGTCGAAGGCGAAGTGCTTCTTGACTTCCGGCAGCTGCGAGAGGAGGATATACAACAAGTCCAAGTCAAGTTGTGCGGCTCTGTGCACACGTACGTCTTCTCGCCTTGCCCGTCACAGAGCTCACCCTCACACAAGACATCACAGGATGGTCTAACGCGACAAGACGACGCTTCGCGAGACTATACCGCTTGTATATGTTTCGCTCGACCTCTGGACACAGGGCTCTGCATACCCTCTCCCAGGGACGGATACCCTACGTCTACCCTTTCGCTTCCGCTTGCCCGATAACCTGCCACCGTCGTTCCATTACAGCGGCTGGCAGAAGTCCGCGTATGTCCTGTACGAGCTCACCGTAGTAGGTGTTCGCCCTGGTATGTTCCAGTTCAACAGGAAGCTGCGCATGCCGCTTGCGGTGGTGCCGAAGGACACGATCGGCAAAACCCTGTGGAACGGCATCGCTTCGCTGGGGTGGAGGAAAGGAGAGAGGACGGAGAAGATACGCAGGGGTCTCTGGGGCGACTACTCGACGGCACACGTCGAGGTGAGTGGCGATCTGCTGCTTTGCGAGCTCGCGCCAACTTGAATCGGCCTGCAGCTGTTGTTTCCCGACATGCCTGTCCTCCCGTTGTTCGTCGACATCCCGTTTATCATCAACGTCACGACGACCACTGCCCTTCTCATCCGCGCGAAAGCAGACGCACACCCCGAAGATAAGCCTATCTTCCCTTCACCGCCCTCGGTCTCCGAGATCGACTTCCGGCTCGTGCGATTCATGAAGATCCGTGCGGAGCGCTTCAGCACGGAGTGCATCGATGACCTCCTTGGGGCGAGGAGAGTACCGAGCAGGATGGTAGTCGACAAGGACTTGCCGCCCAGGGAGTGGGTCGTCGTACAGTGCGGAGGCGAGAAGAGAAGCGAGGCCGAGAAGGGGACATGGGTGCAGCGCGCGCGGTTCCAGACTAGTGTGAGGCTGAGCGTGCCCCCGACGTTCGTGAGCGCGACGGTTGAGTGTCTGGTGCGTCCCATCAGATGTGGTCTACGCACGTCTGAGTGCTCATACTCTTTCGCAGTATACGCTGGACCTCAAGGTGCCCTTCCCCGGGATTGGCAACGATGTGCGGATCGATATTCCTGTCACGATCGTCTCGGGAATCGACGCCCCTCTGTCCCGCTCACCTCCTCAAGTATTGCAGGGAGCTGCGTGCTCGGCCCCGCCGACTGGGCCTATGCTCGATCTTCCGCCGTGAGCTACTTATGCTTCCCCCGCATGTTACTACCACTGACTGTCTGACTGTCTGTTCCCCAGAGCATACTGGGACGTGAACGGCCGCGACTGGGACGATCCCGATGAGAAGTATTGAAGGACCGGACATCTGACCTACCTGCGCTTCGGTATGTTCACTCATCGAGTAGCGAACACTGAACAGCTAAGTCTCCAATGTTGTGAGATCACATCAGACTACGCTTCCTGAGTTGGTGAGAGAACCGGAGCCTGCAGGTGCGTTTCTGGCCCTGAGAGGCGTGAGGCTGTGCAACCGTGGCTATATGAAGGCATCGGAGGCCAGTTCATCCGCCGTCTTGCGCGTTCATCCATCTACCATGTTCTCGAGGCTGGTTTCGTCGTCCAGTCCATCCCCTTTTGTCATTCATACTCCGCCTTTAGTATATGCTGCGGGGAGCACGGTCGATGGAGAGGTCGAGATGGACTTCAGGCAGCTACGGGAGCAGAGCGTGGAAGAAATCCGAGTCCGCCTTTACGGAAGCTCCGAGACGTACGTTCAGCATCCGTCTCTCTCTCAGACGCGGACACTGACTTTCTCTTTCAGCTACATCTATCGGAACAATCTGAGGACTGTACACCGGGAGGAAATCCGCCTCGTCCACATAAATCTTTCCCTCTGGAGGCGGGGCGGCGCGTACCCGCCCGCAGGCTCTGACACTTTGCGGGTCCCGTTCAGCTTCAAGCTCCCGGATGCCCTACCTCCGTCGTTCCGGCACGATACGCCCGAAGAGTCCGCGGCCGTTCGATATGCGCTCAGTGCGGTCGGTGTGAGAAAGGGTGTACTGAACTTCAACAAGAAGTACTACATCCCGATCGCGGTGCTCCCGAAGGACGAGATCGGTGCGAAGATCCGGGAGGACGCTGAACGCGAAGTGAGGCGGTGGAAAACGCACGAGAGGGAGGAGAGGATACGGAAGGGATTGTGGGGAGAGTATGCGAAGGTGAAGGTCGAGGTAAGACCAGCGATTCGGCTCGGGAGGCAAAAGAGCTCACTCAACGTTGCACAGCTCTCTCTTCCGGACATCTCAGTCCTGCCGCTCTTCTCCGCGATCCCGTACACTGTTCACGTAGAGACCACCACGCCGCCTCAAACTCGTGCCAAGGTTGGAGAGTCATCGAGGCCGATCTTCCCGCCTGTTCCGCCATCGCCACACGAGATCGACTTCAGGCTACGGAGGAGACTACATATGAGAGCTGAGATACAGGGGAGCATTTCGACGAAGGATATCGCGACATTTCTGGGTGGGAAGGAAAAGGAAAGAGAGCGGGTACCAGTTGATTGCGAGTTCCCACAAAAGGAATGGGTGCCGGTGGGGACGCAGCAGCACGGACGTGAGAAGCAACGCCCAGGAGCAGAGAACGCGAGTGGAAGCGGGAGCCGGAGTCACAGCGCCAACGAGAAAGGCGAAGAAGCGAAGGGAGTATGGATCCAGCGCGCGTCGTTCCACTCGGTGTTTACGCTGAGGTGCCCGCCGACGTTCGGAGTGCAGAACATTCAGTGCGAGGTGTGCCTCTCATCCCCATATTTGCGAGCGAGTAGTATGGCTGAGAAGCCAATTCATTCAGTACATGCTCGCCCTCACGGTTCGCTTCCCCGGGATAGGGAACAACATCAGGCTAGAAATCCCGGTCAAGGTGACGTCGGGTATCGTCACGTCTGTTCCGAGACAGCTTTCAAACGAAGCCGTACCAAGCGCGTCTCATGCGAAGGTTTTGGATCTCCCGCCGTGAGTCTCGACGTCACGGTTGCGCGGTTGGTTTCCGAATTTATGACTCACCTTTCGATCCGGAAACGCAGGACATACTGGGATGTCAACGATGATGATTGGGGAGAGGAAAAGAACCAATGATACGCGTAATGGAGGCCCCAAACGAGGCTGTCCCTAACAGCAGCAAGCCTTCAGTGACGAGAGATCCTCATATCGTAATGCTGAGGTTGCTATCTAACGATATGTTGCAGTATCAGATTCGCCGTAGATACACACACGTATAGGACTCCAGCGCACCTGCTTCTAGTCGAAGAGATAGTCACTTTCCAGGCCAGCACGGAACATCCTCAGCACCGTGTCGCGATCGTACGGTCCGTCCGTATTCGAGATGTCCATCTCCAGATCCGACTCTTCCTCCCCGCTACTCAGGTCAGACTCGGAACACGAGTCGTCTTCTGAAGCCTCATCTTGAGAAGCCGTGGCTTCGTTCGACGGGACGTAATCAGGCTCAGAGTCGTCTAAGAGCGGGTGGGACGCGGGAAGAAAGCGTGGATATCCGTGCAGCTGCGGGTCGTGCGTGACGAGCCATGACTTTTGGCGCAAGCGTGCAAGAGGGAAATCGTACACGATGCCGCCCGTGGTGAACTCGAGACAGTCGGCTTCGTTCTTTTTCGCCGCGTCCTGATTGCCCGCGTGATCTTCGTCCGACGTGCTCTCACCATCCGACGTGGCGTCGTCGTCGGGGGGAAGCGGGACATGGGAGAAGTCGGTGAACGGCCCAGTGCCGTTAGGGAGGAGGAGGGACGGGTGGCATATCTGCGGAAAGTATGGGGTGCTCTTGGGCATCATGACGAGCCGCACATTCTGCAAGTTCGGGACAACCGAATTTGGAGCGAGGCCGAGGGTCCTATATTGCTCAATCGTGAACCAAGTCCCGATGTGATGTCCAAGTAGCGAAGTGTCGGTGAATTGACGTACAGCGCGGGGTAGTCACCCTCCGTAATGCGGAGTACAAGGTGCTCGAGCACGGGGCATAACTCGTGCAGGCGGGGAAGGAGGTTCGCGCCGTATAATAGTCTCACTGCAGTCCCGTCTGTCCAGCCGTCGTCAAAGTGCAAGTACGTGAGCTTTTTACCTTGGGCTCGGAGGAACGTCATCGGGACAATCGGGCAACCGACCATCATCAGCGAGGTCAGCTTCGGCATCTGCCACCGGGTACTGACATATTCGGACAATACTTCGTGTCCGAGGTGTATTCTCAGCTTTGTGAGCTGGGGAAGGACGATGTGAGGGAACAGCTCGCGCTTGCTGACAGAAAGGTGAGATACTCGGCGAAGAGTCAAGGAGGTAAGGTGAGCCGCGTTAGAGAGCATGAACATCATCGAACCGAAAGAGCTTTCGCTCAGAGGGACCCGGAGGTCGAGGTCAAGGGACTGCAAGCCAGTGACAAGCCGCTCAACGAGCAACCCACCGACAGCGCCGGGAGTCGGATCTAATACCCAGCTCGGGTTGAAACCCCAATCGCTCCGCAGGATGGATGGCCAGGTGAATACCGGAAAGCTGGGATGGGGATGGAAGGAAAACGAGCGTAGTCGCGTGCATTGGCGGAGAACTAGCTCGAGGTCCTCGCGAACGACCTTTGCACACGGAGCCCATATGACGCAAGAGTCCATCCGAATGGACCGAACGAGTCCAGAGAGGGCGCGTCCCGGTGTCTGGAAGCTGTTCGCGGCGCCAAAGGTGTCCGCAAGAGCGCAAATCTGGCCCATGCGCCTGAACACCACGTCCTGGTAAAGAACCTCCGCAGCAGGGGCTGTCCATCCTCTGCAAACGAGAGCACAGGCCTTCTTCGTTCGGATAGACTCGAGCCAGGAGTTCCGTGGACCAACGGCTACCGACGGGTCGTGCTGGTAGGGTGGAGGCAGAGCATAACGAAAGATGATCATGAGAAGCTCGTGCGGAAGAGAGAGAGCAGGTCGTGACAATTTCTGTAGAGAGATGTGAGTACTGCTATGGATTCATCCTGAGGAAGATACCGACCTGCGCCTGCAAGGCCGCGTCCTGTCGCGCAACGGTCGTTGCGAGGCGTACGTTCGTCTCAGCAAGCTGGCAGTTGTGCCTCATAGACACATGGTTTGTATCGTTCAGCTCGTCATTTCTCCGCCGAAGACTCGTAGATAACTCCCGGAGTTTGAAGATCTCCTCCGGGATGTCAGCGAGTGGTCGATTCGCAAACTCCTCGATGCTCGATTCCGCGGGATGGCTGGAACGTCTTGACGGAGTTGACCGCCTTGAGGAGGTTGACATGACTCGCGAAGAGACCGCTAGAGAATGGCCGGAAGTCAAGCCGCAGAGAGCCGCGCGGCCTCAAATTTAGCGGGGCGTGTCACGCCGTGACACGCGTTGTTCCAAGTTCTTGAACGCCATGGATGCTTTCGAGCTTTCTTTCTTGCGCGACCATACACATCGTCCGAAAGACACAACGTCCAAATTCAGATACAAAGCCTCATTCATATATGGTGCAAAAGCGCAAGTGGCCAGATTACTGGATCCAGGATGTGACTCAGGACGTGGGCAGTTCTGAAGTTCAACGTTCAACCCCTCTGCCCCTCCACCGTCCGCGGCCCACCGCCCAGGCATCCTCATCAAGTGGCGTCCAATGCATTACATGAGCTATGACGTCGAAATCGCCCGGGCCATCCCTCTTCATCTGTGTCGAGAGAAGTCCCCTCGACCACGACGCCGCTGGCATTCGCCGCCTCCCCTCTCCGCTGTGCCGCTCTTCGATAACAGCAGAAGTAGCGGATCTCGGAACGCACAGTGCTCCTAAAGAACCTGAATTCGAGCGGTTCCCCGAACAGGAATTCCTGGATCAGTTGATCGAGAACAGGCGAGTGGTCCAGCAAATCGTGGCCGATGCCACGCAAGACTTGCAGCCCTTGAGGGCAATAATCCGTCGTTGCACTAAGGAGCAGCACATTTTCAAAGGTCTGCTCATGCAGATACTTCATGCGTCGTCAATCAAGGTGCCGCCTGAGGTCAGTGTCCGATTCTCTTGATTGGCATGATGATTACCGGACGTGGACGAGTAGAAGTCTGCCTGCCCTACTGCCATCCCACCAAGTTACTGAGTCCCCAGCGCTGTGTAGAGGTAGTCGAAGGTGATACATGGAGCGTTTGAGCGATGTCGAACGCGTAGTTGTCATCGGGGAGTCCCACTCGGTCGCTATCTTGTAGTCCCTGCAGATCGTCGTACTAGCCCGTGCACTGCACTGTCCAACCAGCGATGCCCGGTCCGTGAGGCATTCGTGGTGTAAAGATGCCACAGGAGTAGCCAAATGCTCAACAGAACCTCCCGGACCTAGTTTACGCATGCGGCACCAAATCCGCCTTCTTCACCTCCTCCGGCTTCCCCTCGTCCGGATAGACCTAGTGCACACCACGTCAGCGCAAGCACCAGCAAGGCAGACCGCGAGACTGACCTTCCCGGGGTTGAACAGGTTCAACGGGTCGATCGCCTTCTTGATCGTCTTCATGAGCGCAACCGTGCCCGCCCCGAGCTCCTCGCGCAGGTAGTCGCGCTTCCCGATCCCAACACCGTGCTCGCCCGTGCACGTCCCGTCGAGCGCGAGCGCGCGGTGGATCATGCGTCCGACGGCGGCACGTGCGCGCTCGAGCTCCTCGTCGTTCGTGAACAGTAGGAGCGCGTGGAAGTTACCTGAGTCGGCGTGTGTGAGACCAGGCAGCGCGAAGAGAGGGTGTCATGAACGCACCGTCTCCGACGTGCCCGACGATCGTGAACGGGATGCCGTGCGCCTCGAGGTCTTCCTTCGTACCATAGACGAGGTCCGGTAGGCGGGAAGGAGGGACGCTACACATCACGCGTCAGACTCTACCCTTCTCGTTCGTGGCAGGAGTTGTACTGATGAACGCACTCACCAAACGTCTGTGCTCCACGCCCGCGCCCCCGGGATGAGCGCCATGCTCGACCACAGCGCGTTCTTCCTATCCTGCCAGAGATCCGCCGCCTCCTTGTCGCTCCTGGCGAGCGTAAACCCCGTCCCGCCGTGCTTCTGCGTGATTTTCTTTACGATGTCTGCCGTCTCCTGGAGTGCGCGGGGGGTCGGGCCTTGGAACTTGAAGAAGAGGCTGTCCTGCTCGGGCCATTTCCGGCTGGACTGGCCATTGAGGTTCGTGGCTTTCATAAACTGGTCGTCGCAAAGCTCAACGCATTCTGCCGAAGCTTGAAGTTAGATGCCAGCGACGCGATGAAGAGCACTGTGGAAGGCGGGCGAGGAACTCACGGATGCCGACGCCAGAGTTGATGATCTCGCTGACGGCTTCGGTCGCCTTGCGAACATCAGGGAACTGCACGACTGCAACGGTCGTGGGAAGGCGAGGCGCTAGGCGTATCGTGACTGGAGAGCGTGTTAGTTAGACGAACGACATCGGAGACAAGCGATAGTACATACCTTCGGTGACGATCCCAAGGGTGCCCTCGGCGCCGATGAACAATTTGGTCGTGTCGAAGCCAGCTGACGACTTGCGAGCCCGTCTGCGGGTCTTGATGACCTCGCCCGAGGGTAGCACGACTGTCTGCAAGGAGTGAGTCATGGCGATGGAGGAGCAGGAGCTGAGCAAGAGGCTTACCGCGTTCAAGAACCACTCGGCTCTTGCGGTCCCGTATCTCACTGCGTTTGCTGTGAGAGTGTCAGCTCATACGCAGGACGTTAACGGGTCAGGGACATACTTCCGGAGCAGCCTGTACTGAGCATGCCACCTATAGTCGCACCCGGACCTGGGTCGAGCTACGTATGACCACATCAGACAAGGTCGACAGTTCCTGGCATAGCGCCCTACCGGGAAGAATAAAGGAATTCCTGCAGCAAACACTGGTGAGCGAGCATTCCTGAGACCTTCGAATCGAACGTACCTTTCTGCTTGAGGATATCATTCAGCTCCATCCACCCAATACCGGGCTGACAAATGACGTCCGAGTCTTGCTCTGCAACCGGCATCGTGAGACCAGCTCAGAGTGTCCGGGCGTGTCGCGTACCATGTATAGCGATGATCTTGTCCATCCTGGACATGTCCACGCAGATGCCGCCTACTGACGGCTGCACAGACACTCGTTCAAAAGAGGGACTCAATATGCAGGGATCTATATCAACGCACCGCCCTAAAGTTTCCCTCGACGCTCGTAGCACCAGAGTACGGAATGACAGGCATCCTGTACTTGACGGCCGTCTTGACGATTTTTACCACGTCATCCGTGGACGTTGGGTACACGACCACGGTCGGCTGTGAGCCTATGCATACTGGGTTAGCACCGCGATCGCCTACTCCGCAGCAGCACGACCTCCCGAAGGCTTAGTGCGTACTACTCACCCGGATGATAGTCGTTCTCCGAGTACCCGTGTGCCTCTACATCCTCAACATCCGTGGTGACGGCATCCTCATCCGGGAACAATGGTCGCAACTCCTCGATGGCCTTCCTGAAGTCCTCTGGAGAGCCATACTGGGTGTTTAGTTCCGCACTCGCTCTGTTGCGTTCGGGTTCCCCGCCCGAGTGAGATGCGACGTAGTAGCCAATCGCGCCACTGAACAGAGAGCCAACGGTGAAGGCGAGTGCCGCATTGGAGCCTTTGGATTGGGAGCCGCGGGGAGCGTCGCTTGAGGCCGGAGTGCTGGTCTGGGAGCTGTTCCAGCGCAATCCCAGTACAGCCGTGCGTCGCAGAGCAGGAGTTGCTCGTAAGGGTTTCTCCGCGATCGTTCGAAGGGCGGTCCGGAGTTGCATGTCGAGGCCTGGTATCAGAGTACTGTATGAGCTGGGTTACCCGTGTGGACGTCGATGACAAGGAACAGCTCTCTCACAGACCGCAGTAGTGCCCCGTTTTGCGTGCCGTTCACGCACGGCTCACGGCCGGAGAGAAGAAGGGAAGACAGAGGCATGACGGCAGTGGTAGCATTGTGCGAGTAAGTAAATAGGGCTTACGTACTAGACACGGTCACATGGGATCCCTCCAATTCCGAGTCTGCGTCGTCCCAATCCTCCTACAGCCTCCTACTCTGAGCTCATAGCCTAGTCAGTGTCCGAGATCCAGGACGTGCTATCGTCGTCCTCATCATCATACCCAACGGGCGGAACATATTCACTTCCATCACTTTCATCCTCTCCAATTGGCTTCATTCCAATTCACAGTCGGATGCGACCTGGACTTCCTTTGACGCAACGTAGAGTCATTTTGTGATGTTGAGCCCCAGCTTCAGTCAGTATCTTCAAAAGCAAAGCAGGCATATTGAGCGGAAAGGAAAGCGGACGATCATAATGCAGCAAAGGTAAGAGCTGGGCGACCAGACGCCCAAATGGCTCCCTCGACGCGTGTCGTCACACGACGCGTCGCGTACTATACAGTCACACCGCGCTGTGGTGGCGCGACTTGAGGTCCACGGAGCTTCCTAACTCACAGTATTCTACATCACTATGCCGCTGAGCTTTTCAAAGAAATGCGGGTCGGCGTCGTCCGCGACGACAGACATCTCGAGTTCCTTCCACTCCTCCAACTCCTTCTGGATCGCAGCAATTTTGCCCTGTATCACGTAGCGTGAGTCTGCACCAAGCGGGAGGCGCAGCGGCGGGTTCGCCGCCTTCGAGATCGCAATAAGGGCCTTCCCGACTATGACCAAAATGCGCTGAGTAGCTGTTGCAGATAGACAGCGGCGAAAGCGACGTGCGTACCTTTGTTCGGGTCGTTCATGGGTACTTTGTTCTTCGTCATCTCGCGGAAGCGCGTCGGCAGGGCCGCAGGGTCCGCGTAGGCGGGCGGGAAGGGCAGGTCGAGCATGTTGCCGTTCGCCCAACGCGTGCGCACGCCGCCTGGCTGAATGGCGACGACCTTGATGTTCCAGGAAGGATCCATCTCCTTGTTCAAGCCTTCAGAGAAGCCTTCGAGTGCTGTCGCGAACGCTGGTAAGACATCCAAGGCGACGGAGAGCAAGATACACGGACGTACCAAACTTGCTCGCAGAGTAGTACGCGAGTGTCGGGTTGGAGATGAACCCGCCGCACGACGAGACGTTCAGAACTCGCCCTCCTTGCCGAGGCGGGTTGTTCTCTCGGAACCAGCGCACGGCCTCGCGGCTGATCTTGACAGGGGCCCAGAAGTTGACCTCGATCTGCTTGCGGGCTTCCTCGTCACTCACGCCCTCGACAACACCGCTGACCGCGTACCCGGCGTTGTTCACCACGACGTCGAGCCTGCCAAAACGTGAAGTTACTTGCGAGAGAAGAGTGGATGCTGGGTAGGATGCGTCGCCGGGGTCGTAGTTCACGATAAGCAGCTGAGACGGATGCGACGCGGCCAGGGAGGTGAGATCGGCAGCGGAGGGGCTGGAGGCGTTGCGCGTTGTGGCCGCGACGCGCTCTCCGATCGCTAGTACCTCTTGGACTGTGGCTAGGCCAATGCCTGAGGAAGCTCCAGTGACTGTCGAGGCGGGGGTCAGTCGAATGTAGTACGTTGACAGGCGAGACGAAAGAAAACGTACTGAGCCAGACACGAGAGTCCGAAGACATGTTATGCGGTTGGTCTGATGCTGAATAAAAGATGTGAGTTCGATGCAGGACGTTGACGGGCACGCTTCAGGCTTTATACCCACGCAGCTCGACGACTTACACTCCAGCAATGACGATGCACGACACTGGGCACCTTCACCGGTCGGGATATGTGCCAGGGCCCAGTAGCCTGGCATCGGAATGAATGTATCTCAACCGCTACATGTACTTCTGAAAACCATCACTGGACGGACTGCGACTCAGCGACAGATAAGTATAACACTGGACAGTGTTAAGTAGACTCACCGGTGTTAACGGACTCCCGGGCACCTCATAGCTGGCGAATCACCTGCCGAGCAGACACGCACGACACGGCAGCAAGATGATGACATTCTTCAGATAGACGGGATACGAGGCGTATGTGTCACAAGATGGCGATGGTGAACCTGGCCGCCTTCAATAGGTGCAGATTTTGATTTCCGACGTCCTCTCCTCTCTTGACCGCAATCTCGGCATGGTTTATCAAGCAAGCGATTGCAAGTCGATGCTCGTGCAGCTCAAGTATGTGCTAGGGCGTGCGGCGGCGTGCCAGTACTTAGTTAGACAAGCGGGCGACCACATGGTCTGAGTCATCGTCACTGTCGACGGTGTCTCCGATCGGACAATCAACTCATGGCGAAGTCGCGACATGACACGCCCTCTCTGACCCAGTGACTGTGTGCAATTATGCACAACTCAAAGCCCCACTTGTTTGTACTGCGGGAGCGACATCCCGTACTTGTGAATCGAGCACAAGATCCAGCCTGAGCGTGGACAGTCCGGAAGTACCCGGCTGGGCTCGAGGTCTGCCGTGCACTCAAGACGGTTGAAGAGCAGTAGTACTCACCTGTGACCACCGCACCTCATGCCCACCGATACAGCCCGCATTCACATCCAGCGTCCGCAGACCGACGTTCCTCTCTTCCAGTTCTACGAGACTTTCCCTTAGAGTCGCGTCCTCCGCCTCAGGGGTCTCTTCGAACCACTTGTAAGGTCGTTCAAGATACACACCAAGTGGGACGATCCAGCTATTGCTTCACAGCGTGAGGGAAAAGGTCAAGACCAGGAGTTGAGATTCAGTGTTCACCGTCGTGGATAGAAAGCACAACGCAGGGACGGTAAGACGCCCGAGCCTGTCGCGTCCTGTCACGCGTCGCGTCGCGTACTGTCACAACATCCGGACGAAGTATCCGAGGCGTACATGATTGACGAGGCACTGATATCGGACAGCGGCTGCGAATTACTGACAGAGTATCACTACGACGACTGGAATTCACCACAGAGGAGGAAGGCCCGCCCGGAACATCTGCAAGACGGTCCCACGATCGTAGGACCGGCCATCGCCAGGGCCTGGGTTGTTACTGTCCTCGGCACCCACATCCTCGTCCCCCTCTACACACGAAGTCACCTCCGAACCGTCATCGGATATTCGAGAGGTATCATCACGGTCCCAGTTGGAGTCGTCGCCGTTCCCGGGCGCGGGGAGCTTATACCCGCCACCCTTCAAAGCGTCCTTTCCCTCGGGGAGCGATCGTCTGGGACGAGCCACGCCTGTTCGGGAAGACGTGCACTACGCTGCCGCCATCGACGAACTCGGGCTCAGGGGAGCTTGACGCGACGAAGTTGCCGTCGGAGTGGGCCCGCAGGACGCACGACTCCTTGGCGATCGGGCCCCGTCTGCGGGGAGGCAGAGAGATGGATGGCAGATGGTATGGACGCAGATCCACAGTGAACTCCAGGATGCCTACACGAAGCGTATGCTGTCTAGCGAAGGAGCGTCTGCGTCCCGAGCAACAACTATGCTCCTGTACGCTGTGAAACTGGGATACTTGGCTTGAGTGATATCGAGGTAGCTAATAGTGGGCGATACGATGCTAAGCTTATACAGCTGTGTCCGTTAGATAGGAAGGACGAGATTTTCGAGTGCCGGACATAGCTGGTGCAGAAGCCGAACGAGAGACGGCCGATCCTGCAGCGCGTACCACCAATCGTCGAACTTCAAGTAGGTCAGCTTGGTACCGTGTGTAGCGAGGAGCAAAATGGGGACGGCGTCGTTCGAACGACATGTCAGCGCGGTGAGCCTCGGCATCTGCCACTGCTCGACGATGTACATCACGAACGGTTCGTGATCGAGGTATACTTGCAGTGTCGTCAGCGCTGGCAGGTGGATCGCGGGAAGACTCGCCCCGGGAAGCAGGGAGGTGACCCGCCCTAGTGAGAGCGACCTGAGACTCTTTCCGTGTGCGAGCATCAGTGCGACCTGGTAAATATGACATCCCGCAAGCGTCACGGCGATATCGAGGGTGGATAGCCCGGATGCGAGCCGTTCGGCCAATAGGTCGCCAGCATCTCCGTGTTTGGGCTCCAGAATCCAGCTAGGATTGAATCCGTCGGAGTGCTGTGCGTGGTAGGGTGAAAAGGGGAACGAGGGGCGCGGATGGAAGGAGAACGACAGGAGGTTCATGCATTCACGAAGCAGGAACTCGAGATCGCTCCTCACTGCGTCTGCACACGACTCGGGTACGACGCAAGAGTCCATTCGCAGGGACTTGACGAGCACGGATAGAGGACTGCGGTGGCCTTGTGAACGAAGCGTGTGCGCCAGAGCCGTTATCTGGCCCATACTCCGGAGTACGATGTCGGCATAGAGTAGCTTGGTAGCGGGGCACGCCCATCCTTTGCAGACGAGAGTCAGAGCCTTCTCCATGCGGAGGCCTGCGAGCCATCGGCTGCGTGGTTCAGGCACGACAGAATGTTCGCATTCATGAAGTCCTATTTGCGTGTTCTCAAAGATATGGAGGAGAATGTCGTAAGGAATAGAAGCGGCCTGTACACCGCGTCTCTGGTACGAGTTGAGTACACGACACCCGCGAGGAGGGCGGTAACGGGCAATACTCACCTGGATCTTCGCTCTCCACCGCTCCTCTAGTATAGCTGCAAACTGCCCATTCGTGTCCAACAGGCGTGCATTCTTCCGCTCCAGCCTCTCGACCGTCTCCTTGAGCTCCTTGAGAGCAGTAGCTTGTTCGACCTGGGAAGCGAGCTGGGCCTCCTTCATCGCAGAACTCTCTTCCCGTAGCTTAAAGAGCTCTTCGGCTATGTCCGCCAAGGATCGACTTTCCAGTTGCTCGACTGAGTATGGCATTTGGTGCGCGTGCTTTGCTCCTCGGAGGGTGGTAGAGTTTGAGACGAGTCCGTCCTGGTTCTGGGCTCCGAGTCAGTAGTCACAAGTCCTATACAGTATCGAGCAGCTTCCACGAGTCGAGGGCGATGTATGAGACGTTGCAGGACTGGTTCAAGAGGAGTAGTACCCCTGACGGTGAAGAGAAAGGAGTGTAAGCGCCTAGACACGCCGCTCGCCCGTCACCGCGACTTGCCTTCTATTCACTTGCATACTTAACACGCACCTCCGGGCTGTTGCAATGGACCTCGGAGTCGGGACATACGTACAACTTACCATGACACTTTCCGACCCTGCCAACTGGTAATCAGGCAGCGACATTGACGATGTGATTCGGTTTGCGAGCAGCCTGAGCGTGGCTCACGCTGTAGCCGGAATCCGACAACATCTCATGGGAAGTACGCAGACCCGTACTCCGTGGCGTTCTCGAAGAGTATCACGAGCGGCGCGCCTGTGTTCGCACTCTTCGACGAACGCTTGTCCACGTCGAAGGACCATACCGGTACTACTGCATCGACATTACGTTCGTCGTTTGCGGCCGAGGATGTGCATGGCTTAGCACCAGGACGCAGCGAGGTGCCGCGCGGGCCAGCTGCACGTCCGCAGGCATGTCCCTGGCGAATACCCTGCTATAGTCTGGAATTCGTCAGCGTGGTCTGACAGTTCTGTGTGATAACTGTACCTTCGATACTTCTCGATATGGCGGATGGAATACAAGCTTCAGATGACCGAACGACCGTGAGATTATGATATTTTCTTGAGCGCCGTCTTCTCGACGCTCACGATCCTCAGCTTCTTGTGGTACAACTTGTATCATCCTACTCCCCTCTTCCGCTGGTCTGCATGCTTCGGTCATGGCTTGTTCGCGCTATCTTGCTTTCGCTAAGTAGTAGGCTTACTGCGGTCGAGCTCCTGGGTAGACATGAAAAGTTTTGTGTCCTTGTTCATTCTGCTGACAGGATGGAGGAAGAAGATAGGACACACTCTTCGTCACGCATATATCTGACTACGTCCTGGCAAGTCGTCCCCGTCACGGTCGCGGCTGCGCTCCATTCATGCATGTGCTTAGTTTGAAGACCGTGTCCTTACCTCGGGAGATTCGCCATTCCCACTGGCATCTGACAATCCGCGAGATCGCTCATTGGCAGCGCGGACGAAACATGCAGCTGCCTTTTGAGTCGCAGCTCGCGTACTACTTGCACCGCTGACAGGCTCTGACAGGGCTCTCAGATCTCAGGCTCCGCGCTCGCCCCACATCTCAGAGCCTTCTACGGGCTGGACAGACCGCGTTACTCGGAGTCTCGTCGAGACCTCGTGTCGACTCGTCGCACCTCTGAACTCCCCGAACACACAGGACTGGCAGCTCTCCGGCCTCAGGGTGGAATGGATCGTCGAAATCGCTTGAATTGTTCAGCGGCACTACATGTAAGTACATGTTCCGACGGTCGCTCTTGGGTCGCTCATATATCATCGCTCAGACGATTCAGAATCTACCCTGTCGCTCCGGATGAGTCTCTCCGAGTGGCCCGCTGGTGGCGATTGGAAAGACTCGTGCGAGCTCGTACCTGACGAGGTGGCGAATGGATGACAGCACCCGACGACGACGATATGCCGGGATGCCAGCCGCCCAGTGGACGCCTCTGGCAGCGCTACAAAGATCACGATTCTGTATGCATGACCGTCGAGTGTATGTATAACCGTCGAGTTCAAGGACGGATGGGTGAGTCAGGCCGCGGGGGCGGACGGTCGTCGTCTGTCTCGGCCTACTGACAATCAAGCGCGACGGAGAACGCTTCACTGAAGCGTGAGTGCAGCAGCTACTGGCGTTGGAAAGTGCTCGCAGCGCAGCGCTCGAGGTGGACTCGCCATCGACGACGACGAATGGGCGTATAGTCCGTACATATATGGAGGAGCCTTGGATTGCCGTACCCCGCATCGAGGATTCCCTCGGAGGAGCGGTACAGTAAGTCTAAGAGCCTCGACCGTTTGACCCAGACTCGTTATCAGGCTGGCAGCCTGAGAGTCGCCGCTCTCGCCTATCGTGCGCCCGCCGCGGAGGCAGACACGACCGCGCCTCCCCAACCCAACTTCGGCCTCGACCGACGGGCAGCTGCGGCGTATGTACTTATCTCGAGTGCCTCGGGAGTCGGCGCGCCGACGAAGGAATGGAAGACACGCCGGGCGACGGCGTCGGTGAGAACGACACCGTGGGCGGCCACGCAGTTTCCAACGGGCAACGAACAATCGCACAAAGTGCGCACTTGGGCTTCTGGCTTCTGGCTCCTGGCGTGCGTGCGTGTCCAGACTCCAGACTCCAGGGCGCCGAGGCCGGTATGTATGTCGTCGTCTTCGTGCGCTCCGAGAAGCCTGACAATTGGGCCTGGTGCACGTCAGCGTTAGACTGCTTTGCGAGGCTTCGAAGTTCGACGACAGGAGAGGGCAGGGGAGGGGAACTTCCATGGCGTACATAGCCGCGGGAGTCTATGTAGTATGTACAGTCTAGAGTCTGGAGGTGGGAGGACGGGAGCTGTGACTCCGAGGTCGTGCCTTCTCGCTCGGCTTATGATCCTCACTCCGTTACGTGGCTCGGGTGGCTGGTACTGTAGTGTAGACGAAGATGCTCGGAGTCGTACACCATGGGCCGTACTAGTAGGACACATGCATGTACTGAGCACCACCGGTGGCCTGGTGCACTGCGACGCAGGCTGAGGATGCCGACCCGGACGGCGATGCGCCATCAGCCATTCTGAGTGACTGGGTATCAACTTCAGCTTCTGGCTCTGTCGAAGCGCAGCAGCACCGCCCAGGATGGAGACCAACGGTGGCGCGGGGCGGCGGGCGACCCGAGTCTTGACTCTTGGATATGAAGTCGACTCGGGGAAGTTGACGATAGTTGCAGGGCCTGCTTTACGCCGGAGACGACACGGCGGGCGGGCGGGACGCCTCAGAGTCGCTCTATCCTTCTATCATAATCCTGTGTGTATGCAGGAGGATAAGGAGTCAGCGACGGGCGTCGAGTGCGAATTTGAGAAGTAGCTGCACGGGGCCCATCTGTACTAGTACGCCGTACGGCATCGAACTTCTCTGAATGTAAGATGGATCGTAAACGGGGTCGTCTCCTCGACGAAGACAGCGCAGCGGGAGAAAGCCACCGCGAGAACTCGAAGTTGCGCGGCCGTTGCGCCGCGATGAGCGTGTTCACTGTTAGTGAGCATCAGCCCGCGCGGGATGCTGCACGGGAGAATCGCGTCGGGATAGAGATGCGTCGGAGCCCCGACGGCGACAACCCGAGAAACCGAGAAACCGAGCTAGGGGACGACCGAGCGGCCGCCGGTGGAAGTGAGGCGAGTACTCTGAGCGGGCCACCGGCATCGTGGTGACTGGTCTCCTGTATGGTCACCGGTCGTCAGCCGTTGTGGAATGCGGCGCTGGTATGCGACTCCGAGAGCCGATGTGATGACTAGCGTACCTCAGTCGGTTCGCCCTCAGGCGTCCGCGTCCGCGCCGGCGACGCACGCGGCACGCGAGTGCCACAGGAATACTTGACCGGTAACGGCGGCTTCGTGTGGCATTGGCGTTGGAAGTGCTGGAGCTCTGGAGCAGCCTGAGACTCTTCTGCAGGCCGAGGGCTACCCGCGGCCGGTACGTTCACTGGCAGTGGTGCAATAATCGCAGCCCCGTGAGTGACGATCACCAGTCATGACGCACACCGACTTGCCAACGACCAGCGGTGTTCGTACCTCGAGCCTACCTCGCCTTCGAACAGCTCACCTGTCCCCAACATGCGTTCATCCGCGCCCAACACCGTGCCGACTTAGGCGCAGGAACAAACATCTGGGGCAGCCACATACAGTACCCCAGACGGTCCTCCTCCGCTCTCCGTTCTTCATCACCGACTCACCGAGCTCCACGCTCCTGTGCGGCGCTCGGAGTCGCAACAGAGGCTGAAACTGTGGATGCGCACGCTGAGCGCTGATGTGCAGGCCGTCACGCCCACACACGCCCGCGGATGGCTTCTTGGAGAGGCTTCCGACTCCCGAGGGAGCGGTGGAGAGCATGTGAGGTACGGTTGCGATGCGTCGGCGGGAGTGATTCGCTCTCGGACGCCACCGCTGATTCCGGGCGTGCGGCCGGCGAGTCGCGACTTCTTCGCACTACGCGCAGACGGGGATTGCGACCGCCGTGTTGTGGAGGACGAAGGGGTGGATACGACTCGTCACGGTGTGCGTCAGACTCTGCGTAGAGACGAATCGGGAGGACGTGCCTGGCGCCGTAATGCGTATTGCACACGAGAGCCCGGGATGCTTCTGGTGGTAGATATGGACGGGCAATGGAAGAGGAACGCAGGGCGACGTCGCGCACGAGGCAACATCAGCGCACTACCTGCGCTCCTGTGCTTCTGGCGTGGGCGCAGTTCTAAGCTGTCGTGTTTTCGACTTCGAGACGTTCCGAGGGGATGCTGCCGGTTTGGGTAGTTGATGTGCTTGAAACGGGAGGAGAACTTGAGGAGTGCGCATGAGCGTTAGGCCAGAGAACAGGGTTACTTACGCGAACGCTGCATCCGACTCGGCGGTCTCTGCCTAGGCACTTCCTCGACTGGCTCTCAGACAAGTGGACGCGCATACAGTCACCGTACTCTGGCGTGGGCCTAGGCCGACGGCATCCTTAGCGCAGGCGTGGACCG
The DNA here is from genome assembly GCA_001792895.1 of Lentinus brumalis. Classification (NCBI taxonomy): domain Eukaryota; kingdom Fungi; phylum Basidiomycota; class Agaricomycetes; order Polyporales; family Polyporaceae; genus Lentinus; species Lentinus brumalis. The sequence goes on along the minus strand of MARA01000030.1, from coordinate 45,949 downwards.
CGAGCAGCCAATCCTGGGTAGCGTGACATCATCATCAACTTCTCGCTCTGTCTTCGATGCGGCGAAGCTTGTGAGATGGCGACCGAGCTTATTGACGGACACGGGTCGCATCGAGATAGCCCTCGGAGGAGACCCTAGCAGTGTCACAAAGCTAGGCCGAGGGCGAGAGGAGAGGAGAAGCGCCTGTGCTGCATAACGTTCGTCCCGGCGACGCCGCCCGGCGCCGAGAAGCGCTGTCCGCACTACATGCGTTCGCCACTTCTCCGCTTCTGGTGTACGATCGGCAGGAGCAGTGGACGTCGCTCCCTATGTCGATTTCTTCTCTTCTGCGCCTGCTTCGAGTTCACGTTCCTGAAACAGGAACGGATGGAATGGGTGGTGTGCGTTCGAATTTCAATGCATATTCATATTCATATTCGCCTTTAAAGCATCCGGAGGTTGCAGCCGCCCGGTGCCTTGTCGCAACTCACTATTGCTAGCGAAAGCAGGCACAGGAGACGAGATGGCGGTATGAGAGGAAGAGCTGTCAGGACTCAGTATGGCGCGTGCGAGGCGTGACGATGAGCGGACGTACCACCTCGTATCGCAGCTGTGGAATGTCGAGTATCGGCTGAGGATGCGGTGAAACGGGCCGGTGGGGACACTCGGACTGTACTCCGGTTATGCAAGTTCGACTTCGGACTGAAAACTGCGGGGCGAGCTGGCTAGGGTAAAGGATAGCCCGAGGAGGATCTACTGGCCAGGGTCGAGCGAAGTCAAGGATGATCGAAGCTTCACGCGATTGAATCCTATGGTACGCGTAACCTGCGGAACGGTGTAAGTCAGCGAATCATCGACATCACCCGGGCCTTGTGAGAAGACGTACTCGCCTGGAGGCTGGGGTTCTGCCTGCTGTGTAGGGACGGCGGAGCAGGGCGGGAGGTGCGTGAGGTCATCGAGTAAGTACGAGAACGCTGTACGCCGCGTGAACGGGTTGAAGCGAGAACTGGAAGCGTCTTCGAAGTTCGTATGCACCGACTGCACATGTCGACCGGCCTGCACCGACTGCACACTCCGACCGGCCTGCGACGCTGCGCTATACGAGTACACCGCAAGCGTCCGAGACATGATTCGTGATGCGTGACTGCGTGTACGAGTACGGTGTTCCGCTGCACGGACTCGGCGGCCGGAGGAGGTGCGACTCGTGAGGGGGACCGAAGCAGGGCGACTCGGACTCCCCGGGCCAGTCCGAGACATGACTAGTGGCTAGTTGACTGCCTGTACGAGTACGAGGACGGTGTTCGGCGACGCCGAGGAGGTCCGACGGAAGAGGCTGGGGAGATCATGCATCATGAATGACACATCTTCGACTCGGACAGTTCTCCGCCCGGTAGCACCTACCTTCTAGCGGCCCCGTCGTCACAGTGGGCACCGACGTCTATCGGGCACCGACGTCTGTTCAGCATTCAATATTCGATATTCAGTGCCCAGACTCGGATATGTATGTATGTAGCGTTGGATACGACAGCTGCTGCGGGCATTGAGCTGGGTGCCGAACGCGACTCGGACTCAATTGCGATCGCGGTGTTAGTCTTGTGGTGCGGTGCGGTCGAGGACGATAGTCAGCGATGACGGCTGCGGGGGGAGTGATTGATCAGCGCGGTGTCACTGCTGAACGCAGTCGTGCGTAGCGTCCCAACGAGTCACCAGTCGGCTGTCCGTACGTCCGGCTCGAGCCTCGGAGTCGGACGCAGTCACGGTGTCAGGAAGACGGTCTAGGGGCGGCGGCGGACTGTGCACGAAGGGGAAAGTATGGAGGGCGGAGTAAGACGTGCGTCGTGTGCCGTGTGCCGTGTGCGTAACTTCGCGACTAGGTTAGGGGGTCGCGGTGCTTCGCGAAGTCAACGGTGGTCGAAGCATGTTTTATTGCTGCTTGTGCTTCGCACGGGTCAGGTTTCAGGGATTGACTGCTTGACTAGTACTGCACCCGCGGAGGAAGTGCGTACCTGGTGACGACTGCTTCGCGGGCCCCGACGGAGAGGTGTGAAGTCATCGAGTACGCGAGCGGCGACAGGGTACGGGCTCGGGCGGGAGTCTTCATACGATACGTGACGTGTCCAGGCCCGGGCGGACCGACGACGAGACGCACTCGATCTTAGCCCTCCGGAACCGTTGGGGGCGGGGGGCTGCGAGCGTGCCATGGCGTGTGCATCGAAGCCTGTAGCGTGATGGCAGACCGAGATGCTCAGTATGGCCTGGGACATGGCCTTGCAAGTTGCAAGTGGGTGAGTACGATGGCGGGCGTCGGGCACCGGCGGCGGCGGTCACGGTGGCGACCTCTGAATATTGAGTGCTGGTCGTTAGGGGTAGAAGACGGCGGGCACCGCTTGCAATGCTGATGCCCGTCTTCGCGAAGCGCACGAGCGTCGAAGGTCGAAGGACGAAGCGAGCTAGTTACTTAGGAGGCTTCGCACGGCTGGTGCGCGTGGTGGGGTCGGGGTATTGACTGCACCCGGCGAGGAAGACGTGCGTATGTACGTGGTAATCGACCTGCTGCGAAGGTCTGGCTCCCCGGGCGGATATTAGGAGGAGGCGAGGAGGTTAGTGCAGGAAGCGGGAGCGTGTTCTCGGACAGCGAACATCCATTGGCGATTCTTGGAGTCGGTGCGCGTGGGGCGGTGGGTTAGAGAGTGCACACGACGAGGGAGACGTGCGTACTTACCTGGTAGTGAGCCTGACCGAACGGACCTGGATGAGGTCATCGGGTGGGCGAGGAGGTTAGTACGGGAAGGACGAGTGCGTCTTCTGGAACATACATAGTCGTTAGTCGACGGATCCATACGGGCGTAGGTGCGTCCAGCACCATGTACCTACCGCTATTGGCTGTACCCGCTGCACGGTACAGCGCGTGCCGAGAGCGTGAGAGCTCCGGATTGCGGTGCAGCATCGAGGAGGTCGCGAGGGAGGAGGGGCAGAGGGAGCGTGCTTGACGTGCCTGAGTGAGGACGGGCGCACTACCGCCGCACGCGTGCTTCTAGCTTGACTGCAGCGGGAGCGGTTCATTTACATACGGGGAGCTTGGTGGGCGTCGCAGGCGCCGCTTGGAAGCTTGGGAGATGAAATCCTGCGGGAGAAGAGGAGTGATCTGCTACAAGGTCCGGGATTAGATAATTATGAACTATGAGGACGGAAAATCGACAAGCCTTGGACGGGATCTGCCATGAACGAGCGAATGACGAGCGGCGAATTCGCGTATGGCGAGGAAGCGTACCGGGATGGCGGAGGTAGGGACAAGGTTGGGGAGGCGGCATGTGAGGAGGGCGTGGGTGCGCACGGGGAGGCCGAGGACGCTTCGCGTGTGCTTCTGTTACGAGGGGGCGAGGGGCAGGTGACAGGTTGGTGGGCGATAAGAGGTGCGCGGATGGGCCACGGAGGAGGCTGCGGAGCTGGGGGGCGGACAATTGGCGTATTGGGTTGCGTGCTCGGAGATAGCCACAAGGTTAGGCGGTCACGCACAAGCAGTGTGCACAGGCACGAGGCCGCACGAGGCTCCTCCTGGCACATGCTGAGCTTGTCCCTCAGGACGTCGAGCAGCGAACTGCGAGCAGAGCGGGCGTAGGCGGCGGGGTCGGCGGCGGGCGATGGAGGCGGTGCGGGATGGTGGCTGGATTTGGACAGGCGTCGGGGTGAAACGTGGCGACGCGCGGAGGCATTTCGTCGATTGCCGTCGATTGCGTTTCGCCAGTCCGCCCTCCCGTCTCCCGATCCTCTCACAGGCAGCTGGGGACGGGGAAGAATGCACTGATCTGGACAGAGCGAGGTGCCCAGAGTCCGACGTCGGGATTCCAGGAGAGAGGTCGCGGTGGGAGTCGACGCACTCGCCTTCCCCTTGCCGGCGGGAGAGCGGGCGCCTAGATTGAGTGTGAGTTCTGACAGGATCTTCTACCTTCCAATTCAGGGTCGGCGAGCCCGGGAGGGTGGATCTGAACTCCGCTTGAAGTTGGGGGCGCTGGACTGGGAGGTGAGACTCGGAGGCTGCTATAGCTTCTTGCTCTCCTCCTCCTCCCATCCGACCCTCCTCGCCCCTCATCTATCCTTGCTTCCCGTAGACTATGCCCCTTGCTTTCTGCTAACTTGTACGTCCCGTTCCCGTCGTACTGAGCCCGCCTACATCTCCGCTAACTTCGCCTGTCGATCACGCTAGCTTTTACGTCCTAACCGATTCGACATGCCCGTTTCTGCTCCTAATGACCCTGACCTCTCTCCGCCTCCGTCCCTCCACCCGTCCCAGCATGCCTTCGACAGCGAGGACGGCTCGCCTACCCTCTCCACACACGCTCTCCTCCACAAGAAGAAGCACATTTGCACCGTCTGCAACCGCGCCTTCTCCACAAGCGGCCACCTCGCGAGGCACGCAAGAATTCACACAGGCGAGCGTAACCACAAGTGTCCCTTCCCCGGCTGCGAAACCCGTTGCTCCCGTCAAGATAACCTGCAGCAGCAGTGAGTCCTCTTTCCCTTTGCCACGTCCCGTTGTGTCATCACGTCCCTTGCGACGCGTCGGCGACCCGTAGCCGTCCCTCTGCTCCCGTTGACACCTTCTCCCGCCTTTCCTGCGCGGCGGCCCGCTCACTCTTTGCTCCCCAGCTACCGCATACACCTCTCCCCAGGTTCTAGGCGCAACTCGGGCTCCGCAACTCGCGCCGCCATGAGCCGCGCAAATTCATCCAGACCGCGGTCCTCTCGCAGGCGCTCAGCGAACACCGACCCTCCCATGTCTCCCCTCGCCCCGTCTCCCCCACTCGCTCCGCCCTCTCCGCCGATAGACCCTCCCCCACTCGCTCAGGCCTACCCCGAGCCCCCCGACACTCCCCCGCCGCTTGCGCCTGCATATCCCACACTCACAGCGCCCATATACACCCAACATCTCTCGGCGCGCGACTCTAGCCGATCATCCAGGACAACTCCCGACGCCGCATATAACTCCCCCGTCTCCTACGCCCACGCTCAGCTCGCGTCCGCCTCCGGCTATCCTGCGCAGTACCAACCGGACGACGGTGCCGTCACCAACGCGTACCCGCCGTCGTCGCACTCTAGCCGCGCGTCTACCTCTTATGGCCGCGTCACAGATGATGGCCGCTGGCCGTATCATGCCTCCCAGGGTGCCCAGGGTACCCAGGGTGATCACTCCTACCCTGCGTCCGAACCCGACCGCTACTCGCCCAGCTCTGGTTCTCCCGCGAATGCCGCTGCTGCGGGCCAGTACCCCCACCCGATCTCCCCGGTCGACAGCCTCGGAGGACACGCCCGCTACGGCCACGGGGACGTGCAGATGTCCCCACAGGAGAGCGCCCCGAACGGAGCGTACTTCAACCAGCCGTACGCGAGGCAGGCGCAGAACCAGAACAGCGCCGTGCCGCCGAGCGCGAGCCCCGTGCCGTACGGGCACGCTGCGTCGCAACCAGGCCCGCTGCCGCCATCTTCGCACCGGCACTCGATCGCGCACATCTCGCATCCGAACCCGGTGCGGCAGCACTCCCCGGGCGCGCTGTCGACGAGCTCCGCGTCGCCCGTGGTGAGCACGCCGCCGACGCCGGCGTACGGGTTCGTGGGGATGGGCGGGTACAGTAACACGGAGAGCCCGCCGGAGAACGTGAGTCCGGTCACGCCGGGGACGGGCCAGGCGGTGTATTCGTCGTACGAGTCGAGCGAGCTGGCGGGGGCGGGGTACTCGCATCCGCCGCCGGCGCCGATGGCGCCGCATGTTGGGTATGATGCGAGTCGGACGCTGCCTGTGCCTGTGCACGCCCGGGACCCACACGCGCACGCGCACGCGCAGGCGCAGCTCCATTTTGATTATGGGCAGGCGCAGGCGCAGACGGGGTACGCGGGGGAGGTGGGGACGGGCGGGGGTACTCGCCGCGCCCGGTGTTGGCTCCGATCCAGGACGTACGCACGCGCGGCGCTGAGAACGGGAGGTACGCGGGCGCGGGGTCTCCCCAGCCGCCGATGCAGAGCCTGGCGAGTGTGAGCCGGCACCAGCAGCACCAGCAGCAGCAACAGCAACATGCGTTTGCCTACCCGGACGGTTCTGCTTCCGGGGCTTCGACTTCTGTGGGTTCGACTTCGACTTCGGCTGCGGGTGCTGGGGCGTACACGCATCCTCCGCCTGGGTACGCGCACGCGCACGCGCATGGTACGTCGTCTGCGTACGGGAACGGGCACGGGAATGGGAACGACGGCGGGTACGCGCACGCTGCGGGCTCGTCGTCGGGCTCGGCGGAGTACTACTACCACCCGCACCCGCACCAACACCAACACGCGCATGGGCAGCGGGAGCGGTCGCCGGAGGTGGAGGAGGCGGAGTATGGGTGTCTGGAGCTGCACCAGCCGCAGCCGCAGGCGCAGCGGCAGTACATGCAGACTGGGGGTGGGGCTGGGGGGCAGGGGCAGGGCCATGGGCATGGGCATCCGGTGTGGAGGGCGGAGGGGTATGTGCCTGTTGGTGCGCATGTGAGGGGGCGGTTGGTGCAGTGAGCGTTTGCTCTGCTGCCCGCACCTCGTTCGTTTCTTGCTGTCCGCCGCTCGTCGCTCGTCGCACCTGGGGCCTCCCGCTCGACGCTGGCTCTGTCCGTGGTGCGTCGCCGTCCTGCGCAGAATATGCATCCTTTTTTCGCTCTGCATTCATGACTGTATCGATTCGTCTTCGTCTTTTTCCTTTTTCCTTGCACTGTTTCTCCCGCCTCTGTGTCTGTGTCTGTTCATGTCCATCGTGCTGTCCATCATCATCCAGTCTCGCATCGCAATCATACTCTACGTACTACTACTACTACTACTACATCCCCTGCCATCCTCCTCATCGCCATCCCCCCGCATCATCCATCCCCATCATTGTCGCTGTGCATGAAGTATATTAGTACCCTCGAGTTCCCGGGCGCGCGCTGCGCCGCGCTGCGCTCGGGATATTTATCTCTCGGATTTGTGTTTTTGTTCGCTGTATACGTTTCGATCGCTCCTACATACGCACCTACCACCTATATAACCATCCCACGCGCCCCGTCCACCCACACTGTGCATCTTTCCCTCCGTTCTATGTTCTCCGTGCGCATGCCGCCTATGCTCTAGTAATATCGCCTCGGGTCCGGATCGCCGCGCGCATCTCGCATCTCTCGTCTCTACGTACTCGTACACTACTCCGTCGTTGCTAGTCCTGCCTCCCGGATCTCCCTCGCTTTTGCCTTGCGTTAGTTCCCGTTTCTCGTACATACCATTTCACACATTCCCTTTCTCGTACATACCACATTGCTCCGTCCCTCCTTCATGTTCGTTCTGTGCATCTCGCCTCTCGCCTCTCGCTGGTCACCGTGTGGGTGGTGTATATATCCCCGGATCTGGATCGCTTGTCGTGTATCAGTGTACTTACCTTGCTGTTTCTTGTGTGTTCGTCGTACTAGAGCTTATACTAATAGAGCGTCGTGTTGATGCGTACGGTGCTTGTGTGGCCCGGAATGGCCGACTCTGTGCCGACCGACGGCGTTCGCCTGATACGCATGCAGCTGAGGAAAGTGTGACTGAAGCTCAGGTAAGTGCTTAGTATCTGAGGACCCTGAGCGCGCGAAAGTCCCCGTCCGAGTTTCGTCTGCTCGCGACCGGCCTAGAGGCAAATGCGAGTTCGCGTGGTGCAGTGCCGTTGACGTACCCATGATGGACATACACACCCACAGTCCTTGGCGTGTGGTTCAAATGGCGTAAACCTGAGTGGCCGGAGGGAAATCGGAATAAGCGACGAACCAGGACGCCTTCCGGATAAGGCAGGAGGCGATCTATGATCTAAGCGGAAATTTATGCGCCGCACCACATCGATTCTCCTCCTCCCCCTCCCTTCCCTCATCCATCCATCCACCTTCCCCTTCTCTTTCGTTCTTTCCGTTCGCGCTTGTCCATACCCCACGACCACGCCACACCTCTAGACGACCAGGACAGCACAACATGGCACCCTCTGCATCAAAACAAAAGCGGCTCGCCGAGAAGGCGGCGAAGCAGTCTGCGAAAGTGAAGGGCGGGGATGCGTCGACGACGACGGGGACGTCTACGCCGACGGGCTCTGTGAATGGGAGCTCGGCGAATACGCCGCTGACGAATACGTCTGCGGCGACGAGCCAGGAGGACTTGAGCGCGATGGCGAAGCTGCAGATTGCAACTGATCGGTGCGTTCTCTGTCTTACTTTCGGTGTGCTCCTGCGTCCGGCCGGCGTGTGCTTGGAGGAAGGGCGACATGGCTTTCGTTGGGCTGTTGGAGGGAGGGGTCTTGCTGGTGCTCTCTGCATAGGCTGCGGCCGAGACAGTTTTCAGCCGCCACGGGCGTCGGTCTGGCTTGTCCCCCGCCAGACCCGGCTTCGCTCCGACTGGTGGCTTACAAGCCGTTGTTTACCTTGCGGAATGCGGAATGCGTGTGTACGCGTAGCTGACTTGCGTGCGTCGTCTACAGGAGTGCTGCAGGCGTCCTCGTCTCCGACCCGAAGGGACGAGATATCAAGATCGATCAGTACACGCTTTCGTTCCACGGCCGGTTACTCATCGAGGGTGCGGAGGTCTCGCTCAACTACGGACAACGGTATGGTCTCCTCGGCGAGAACGGCTCCGGCAAGGTGCGTAGTCCAGTCTGGCATAGGTTGTCCTCTCCGTCCTCACGCGACCACTTCCCGCCTGCAGTCGACGTTCCTGCAATCGATTGCGGAGCGCGACATTGACATCCCCGAGCACATCGACATCTACCTCGTCCGCGGCGAGGCCGAGCCGTCGGACGTGAACGCGATCGACTACATCGTCGCCTCCGCCAAGGAGAAGGTCGCCAAGCTCGAGCAGCGCATCGAGGACCTCTCCGTTGCGGACGACGTCGACGAGGTCGCGCTCGACCACCTGTACGAGGAGCTCGAGGAGATGGACCCGAACACGTTCGAGGCCAAGGCTGGCTCCATCCTCCACGGTCTCGGTTTCTCGCAGACGATGATGCGCAAGCCGACGAAGGACATGTCCGGTGGGTGGCGGATGCGTGTTGCGCTTGCGCGCGCTCTGTTCGTGAAGCCGCATCTCCTCCTCCTTGACGAGCCGACGAACCACTTGGACTTGGAGGCCGTCGTGTGGTTGGAGGCGTACCTGTCGATGTACAACCACATCTTGGTCATCACGTCGCACTCGCAGGACTTCATGGACAGCATCTGCACGAACATCATGGACCTGACGTCGAAGAAGAAGCTCGTCTACTACGGTGGTAACTACTCGACGTACGTCCGGACCAAGGCCGAGAACGAGGTCAACCAGCTCAAGGCGTACAACAAGCAGCAGGAGGAGATCGCCCACATCAAGAAGTACGTCCCCTTCCGTCCTCTTCTTCATTTCGCATGTCGTTCCATGCAGGCGAAGCGGTCGGTGTTTGACATCGGCTGTCTTCGTGTGTTCTGCGGTCGTGTTCTGTTGTGCACTGTGGTGCCGTTGTTTGTCTGCCTGGCGTTCCTGGCCCCGTGCGACCCTGACCGACCCTGACCTTGTGCTCACCCACCCCGCGTTCCCAGGTTCATCGCGTCGGCCGGTACATACGCTAACCTCGTTAAGCAAGCGAAGTCGAAGCAGAAGATCATCGACAAGATGGAGGCGGCCGGGCTCGTCGAGAAGATCGAGATGACGAAGCCGCTCCGCTTCAACTTCGAGGACGTCTCGAAGCTCCCGCCGCCCATCCTCGCCTTCGACGACGTCGCGTTCTCCTACTCTGGGAAGCCCGAAGACTACCTCTACCAGCACCTCTCTTTCGGTATCGAGTGCGTACTCGTTCTTCCCAGCCCCTCGCGCTTCTCTTCTTCTCCGTGTGCTTGGGACCGACACTGACGCCCGCTGACACACAGCATGGACTCGCGCGTCGCCATCGTCGGGCAGAACGGCACGGGCAAGTCGACGCTGCTGAACCTGATCACGGGCGCGCTGCAGCCGACCGAGGGCACGATCTCGCGGCACGTCGGCCTGAAGCTCGCGAAGTACTCGCAGCACTCGGCGGACCAGCTGCCATACGACAAGTCGCCGATCGAGCATCTGCAGTCGCTCTACTACGAGAAGTACCCGGACAAGGACATCCAGGCGTGGCGCGCGCAGCTCGGCCGGTTTGGTCTCACGGGTGCGCACCAGACCTCGCCCATCAAGCAGCTCTCGGACGGTCTGCGGAACCGGTGTGTGCTTCTCGTTTGCTGTCGCGCGCGGTGAGAGTTGGAGCTGACAAAGCCTTCTTCGACTTCTTCGGGGCGTGTTGTGTGCGTGTGCAGGGTCGTGTTCGCACAGCTCGCGATGGAGCACCCGCACATCCTGCTGCTGGACGAGCCGACGAACCACTTGGACATGGCGTCCATCGACGCGCTCGCACGTGCGATCAAGGAGTACGAGGGCGGTGTGGTCATCGTCTCGCACGACTTCCGTAAGTCCCCTTTCTCGCTCGTCGCCGTGTCCAGGCACGCGTGCCAGAGTTTCGCTAACGAGCGACATGTGTGTGCGGCGTGCAGGTCTGATCTCGCAGGTCGCCGAGGAGCTGTGGGAGGTCAAGGACCGCAAGATCAAGAACTTGACAAAGGAGGACATCACGATCGTCGACTACAAGAAGCTCCTCGTCAAGAACAGTGCGTCCCCCTTCCTCTCCCTCTTGCGTGTCGCCTTGTACTGATTCGTCTTTCCGTTCTGCAGGTATGAGCGCGCTCGAGAAGGCGAAGCTGTTCAGCAAGACGACGAGCAAGACCAAGACGTAAACGCGCGCGCGCGGCGTGCTGCGCGTGCCTTGCAACAAGTTACGACCCGGCGTTCCTGTGTACGTGTACGACATCGACAGCTTCGAGCATCCCCCCACGGACCCTGTAGCAGCAGCCTCCTCTCCCTCCATCCGTGTTTTCGTAGCATTAGCCTCAGCCTCAGCCTCACGCTCTCCTGTACGCCGAGATTTGCATATCTAGATACATCCTCACAACCCATCACACTGCGACGTACACCCCAATACGTTGTATTCGTACAGCAATCATACTCTTTTAGACTACCTATAAGAACCCGTTCGCAAGGGTTAGCGTCGTACGCGCAGCTAGACGGTCGGGAGAATTTTCAACAAGCTCTGGCTGCCGATCGTTGACGTTTGTCCCTCGGTCGCGTCAGGGCAAATCGGATTAGTAGGGCTACAACAGGGTACAACAGCATCGTCAACAGCACCGAGCGCAAACCGCGCAATGCGTATGTAACAGGCACGACGGGATGATCCATGACGTCTCCTCGCCGCGAAGGCCGAATAAGCGAGTCTATCTCCAGGGCTGCAAATCACAGGAAATAGTCCGCGGGCGGACGTTTGGCTGGTATTGAGCGCACGTCCTGTAAGGCAACGAGTTCGCTCGGTGAGTGTGCAGTACGCGAGTAGTGACGAGAGGGAAGTTCCATACCGAAGGTGCGTGCTGGAACACCTTGTATTCCTGAGCCAGGTACTCGTCCAGCTCCAATATCGACGCGACGTTCCCACACCTGAAGATGAATAGCGTTCTGTCAATGCTGTCGCCAACGCTACGGAGCCGGGGAGATAGAGCGGGAGGTGGCGCACGGCGAACAGAGAATAGAGAACGGCACTTTGGCGGCCGGGGAGTAGCGAGCATCGAGTCTCCGGGACAGTGGGACAGCGAGGGAGGAGAGACGAAGAGGGTAACGGAATGAGGAAGGAGGACGCACCGATAGCAGTAGTTTGGCGCGCTCCAGACGGTGACGATCGTCCGGTCGAACATGAGTTTGTAGCCCTCCATGGCGAGCTGGTGTGCGCGGGCGATGAGGTCGATGCCGTTGCGGTGCGCGAACATCTTTGTGATGTCTGCGCCGAAGAGGTAGCCTGCGCCGCGCGGTGAGAGGCCCCAGCCGGTGATGTCTAGAGAAGCGTGGTGAGTATGCGAGCGGAGTGCGACAGACAAGCCCGAAGGGATAGAGGAGTAGTGTTGTCTTAACGAGGATCTGAGATGCCAGTCTGCCGCTGCACGCTGACGAGGACCAGCTAGGCTCGGCCGACGAAGAGGGCACGTCGAAAGCAGGCACGAGCTCAGGTATGGAGCGCAGTGCACGCGCGGAGAGATGAATGATGTCGGAGTGGTCCCATGCTCGCAGAGACGAAGACGAGCAGGCCATACGGGATAGTGCAACGAGAAGAACTCACCATCAGGATCTGACCATAGTAGGTCGCACATGGCACCGTCATGGGGAACCTCTTGTTTCCTGTCGATCGTTCGTATCTGCACGTACTCGGCTTGACATAGGGCCGGGGCAAACAAATAATGCGAGTACGCACCTGGTCAATGCCCTGCAGACTCGGACTCAGCCCTCCGTGTACGCAGAATACCCTCCCGTCTACGATCGCCCCGAGGGCGAGGTAGTCGAAGACCTCGCAACACCACCGCCAGACGTTACTGCTCCCGTACTTCCTCTGGCACTCGTCATAGAAGCCGTATACTTGCGTGATTTGTCGTGACTCGTGGTTGCCGCGGATGAGGGTCATACGTTCGGGGTAGCGGACTTTGAGAGCGAGGAGGAGGAGGAATGTTTCAACGCTGTAGAACCCTCGGTCGACGAAGTCGCCTGCAGCGAGTGCGTTAGGGCGAAAACGGACCTCGCGCGAGCTGTACGTACCCATGAAGAGATAGTTTGTCTCCGGACAAGGTCCTCCGACCTTGAAGAGCTCCATCATGTCCCAGAATTGCCCGTGTATGTCTCCGCATATCTCGCGTCCTATGTCATTCACTTGTTCGTCCCCGCAGACACGCGTGCAAAAGAAATACTCACTGTCACGGGGGAATCTACGGTCTGTACATTTGCTTCCTCTATTAAGATCTCACGAGCTTTCATGCATAGTCGTTTTACTTGTTCTTCAGAGATGGGCTCGCAGCGGAGAAGTTGCTCGATCTGTCTGCCGGCGCGCGTAGGAGCTGAGGCGCGAGCACGGGACCGCGAAGGAGACGAGGACGAACTTGTCTAGGTCACTTGGCATCCTTTAAGGCTTCAAAGAGTAGTACGAAGAGTAGTGCGTATAGGACGGAGGGGCGTAGACCGGGGACAGGTGGAACAGCGAGATGGTGGACGGAAGCAAAGACGCGTCTTGCACAAGCGCCAGCAGTCCGACTTGTTCTTGACTTGTTCTACCACCACCGCAGGCCACCGCTACAGAAGAAAGGCAACAAGTACATTCGGAGAGCTCAAGCATAGCCGATACATTTCAACTCGTTCGTTTATTGTAGGAGGTGAGACGTGTGCAGTGCGCGTGTGCCAAACACCACTTAACCCTCCTCGCGTCGCGATCGTTGCAGCGCGCAACGCGTTCGGTACTCTACAAACACTGGGAGTAGCTGAAGAGAAATGCTCAGCACCAATCGAAAAGCAAAGGGCGGTGTGTACTCACTAGTCGTTCAGTTTCTGGCAAGTCGTGCCGGCGGCGCAGGTAGTGCTCCCGGTCCACTGTGAGCGCGAGTCAGCACGGACGCACGCGCGAACTCGGCTAGAGTACTTACACCCTGTCCACCGCACTGGCCGTACTTCGCGATGGGTTGGCCGCCAGTCGGAGCGGGCGACGAGACCGTCGAGGACTGCGATGGCGGGACAGACACGGGGGTACCGCCGTTGTACACCGCAAGACGGTTCGCGGCACCGCAGAACTCTGACAACCGTCCCGTCAAAAGACAATAGGCAACGCCACTCAAGGGCGGCACGCACCAGACGGATCGCCCTCGCAGACGAGGTTGCAAGCGTAGTTGGACGATACCTTGCTTGTATCGAAAGAGCTGCCGCACGAGCACACATTCTTGTTCTTCAAGCCCGCGAATTTGAACCCCTTCGTCGCGCAAGTGTTGAGGCATTTCTCGATTGTCATCCCGCCACCAGTTGTCGTGCCGCCGGTGAGGAGGGACGTGCCGGCAGGCTCCGCCGCACATCCGACTGCCTGCCAGCCGTCGATCGCCTTGAGGAAGCTCACCTTGGTGACTGGCTCGGTCGTCGTTGGAGCGCCACAGCCCGAGACTGGAGTCGCGCGTGCAGGACCAGGCTGGACAGGGTTGCAGCCCGGGAGCTCCGTGAGCCCTAGAGATCGTTTCAGTGATGCGAACTCGGGAGAATATGGGTGCGCTCACATCCATCGACGACCTCGTCGACACGGGCCGGGACGGCGCAATCGTTCATGTCCTGCTCCGAGCGGGTGTGGAGAACGGGGCAGGAGGAGATCTGTCCTCCGTAGTCCGTGCACTGCGCCATAGCCTGCTTGAGCGTGTCCTCGGGCCAGCCCATCATGTAGTCCGCATGGTATCCGTACCCGGTGCTACGAGTGTGCGTGAGTCCGAGGAGGAAAGAGCCGAGAGTAGTTATGACACTCACGGATCACCCATGCTCCACACGAACGGCTGCTTTCCGTTCGCCCAGCCGGAGTTGAACGGAGTGGTGTCCCAGTACGTCTCGAGGTAGAGGAGCGGAAGCGTCACGGGGTGCGTAGAGGGGCAGCCGATCCCGAAGTTCCCGAAGCTCGCGTTGATTGCGTATGCGACGTGGTCCTGTGTATGGACATGAGCATACTCGCGAAGTGGATCGGAGCAAGGCACGTACACGGTGGTTCGCTGAGTCGACGTTCTTGCCGTCCCAACAGGTCGGGAAGTTGATCTGGGAGCGAATACCACCGGGGCACGCTGTCGTCGGGAGGTTGTGCGTGTCTGGGCCGTTCCCGGAAGCATCCTTTGCTTGAAGGCAGCGGAAGAGAATCGAGCGGGAGTCATCGATGCTCGCGTCGTATGAGCGGAGGAAGGGATCACCGGCGACCATGCGGAAGCCCTACGATGTCCCTCAGACTGATATTCGACAACTTGGACTCTCAATGAACGCGGAACTCACCTTGGGGAACGACGTCACGTTGCCGATCTGGGTGTAGTACACGACCATGCCGGCATTGGGGTTCCCGGTGAGGGGACCGGAATACTGAGCAACCTGCGATCGAGCGGCGTGTTCAACGGGGTTCCGGTTGTAAAATATGTGGAAAAGGCGACGACGTACCCGAGTGAAAGTACCGTTGGTTGGAGACTGGTAGTAGAGAGTCGGGGTCCAGTAGTTCGACTTGTTCTCCAAGACCGAGCAAGAACTGCACTTGGACGCGGCCTGTAGGTCCAAGCCGTTCGGCATCGAGAAGTCGAAGCTGTCTACGCTTCAGAGAATTGATAGACACTGAAATAAAGAACAGACATACCTGTCCTACAGTGCGAATGTGTGTCCGCACGTCGAGTCAGTACATCATCTCTCTCCGACCTCCGGGGGTACTTACCCCGCCGACGACCTGCGAGATGAGTCAGGTGAAGTGATACTACGAAGGAGTCGTGTGCGTACCTGGTGGAGGTGAGCTCCGACGGTGCCGGGGTTGATCAGCCTGGCGTCGAACTTCCAGTCAGCGCATGCGCATGCGGGAATCCATTCGACAGAGACGTACGGGTCTGAGCGCACGACCGTGAGCTGGGCGCAAGGGAAGCGAAGGAGTGCATGGGCCTTCGTAGCCGCGAGGGCGAGAGCGAGGAGAGCCGACCACATCTGGAAGACGCAGGAGCGATCCTAGAGCGTACCGAAGCGCGAGCAGAGTACGACGAAGAGCTCGAGTCTGGTCGATTTTGAGCTCTTTATACCCTCGCCTAGCACGTTCTCCTACTCGAGGCTCGCGCTCCGAGCGTCGAGAAGTCCAGGCGTCCGCGGTGTTGCATGGCTGGTGCTCCAGAGCAGAATAAACCGCTGGAGAACCTCGGTATGTGATTGTATTCGGCGGGCGAGGCGAAGCCGCACATGACGGACAGATAATCCGGACTTTTGAACCGCGTTTGAAGATTCTGGCTTTGGTGCTACGAACCTCTGAGCTTGAACGCGACACTGTTTCGCACCTCGAAGTGAAGCTAATCGCGTCAATTACGGTCGGTCCCGGGAAAAACCTGTCGAGCGCATACCTTTCTGCATACGAACACCGTATTGAGGACAATATCACGAGAGCCATGTTCCTCTGGCGGATATCCGAATGTGCGTTGGTCGCGGGAAGCGTATGTCGCCGGGAAAGTCCGCGGCGCGCGGTCATGAGCGGAGGTGAGTCGCATGGCCGACTTGATAGACGAGGCGTGTCTGTATTTCGCCGTTAGCCGCAGAAGTCTTCTGCCAAGCTCGCCCTGTCAATTCAAACCCGATGCTTCGGAGATGGGTGCTCACCGCCTGACTGAGCTTGACATCACTGCAGCTGTTGACCGATTCGGAGGCTGTTCGTATAGCGAGAGTACCTTGAGGCATCAGTATATCCGAGAGAGATCGCTCGGAACAGATCGGGAAAGACAGTCTTGGAGAGGTGGAGTGGAGGGCGAAGATACACGGATCATCCATGGAGGAACGAATGCGGGGCGAGATGGTTGATCCGGGGACAAACCACGCCGTGTCCGCAACGCTGCGGGAATTGTGCACTAATGCCGTCTTTCCATCCCGAGGCGTGTCCTTATTCGACCTATTCTGGGCTCGAAGAGGGACACCGAAAGCCTAACTGTCCGTCAACAACTCTTCCCTGGGGAAACAAGCTCAACACATACCCCGCACCGGCACCGCCCTAACATCCTCGGTTCTTCTCCGCGAGCCAAATGCAGAACGAGGACCGGCCGGATGCAGACCCGGTCCAGAGATGCAAGGCTCCCGGAGATGCGTGCCTGCCAACCCACGCCGTGAACGTTCGACGTCAGGGAGACCTCGTCCCAGCACGGAGGCAATTCGCGAGGCCGCTGATAGAGAAGCAGCAGAAGAGGGTGATGGGAAAGTGAATGCAGCGCAATGACCGGAGACTGGGCGCAAAGTGAGGAGTCCGACCATCGGCTCAAAGGGCACGAGAGCTAATACTTGTCATCCCAAACGACACACGGGCGCGTCCGGGAGCGGCAGAATTCGACTCGTGGTGTACAGGATGCAACGCGCGGACGCAGCGTAACAAGCCATCTGCGGAGAAGGTCAGCGCCAGGAGCGTAAGTAACGAGGCTTAGGAAAAGGAGCGGGACACGCACAGGACGTCCTGCAGCGGGACACTAGCCTCAAGCACGGTAGGAGTAGGGGAAATCGTCGGTGCACTGATGATACCGCTCGTATGATTTATGCTGTAAGAGGTTCGTCCACGGGTCCCCACGGTCCGGAGGGGGTCGTCAGATGTGCTTCACTACTCGCCGTTGGCTCGGGAAGGGTGTTTTACGCCAAAAGAGTCCGGATAATCATGGAGAGATCGAGCGGACACTGGACCGTTAATGTACGACCAGTTGAACGTATGTGGACGGCTTCATTCTCAGGAGACTCCGAGACATCATCCAGCACGGAGGACCAGTGAGTCTGTGGAGTTGCAGCGGTGTAATAAGATCAGCGCACTGATAGCGGCTGCCATCTGGGAGTATCATTCGGCCGCTGAGGACACGAGACGCGGCCGTTTGGCACCGACGACATCCGCCTGAGCCAGAGTTTAGAGGACGACTCCATAGAATTGAATGACTGCGTATGAGCCGGGTGCGAATCGGCAGAACCAATCGACGTCGAGCAACCTGCGTATAGAACTCCGACCCCCGAGTCGCTGCAACACGGGTTAGCGGCGCTGTGATTCAAGCGAGTGAGACTACCTACAAGTAGACGGAGCTCTGCTTGCCAGCAAAAAAGAACTGGCCTTCGTGCCGATGGGTGGACCTAGGCGGCCAGTTAGTGGTTGATCAGCGGGGACCGGGGTGTAGAAGGACCACAGTATAACTGTATCGACGGGTACTGCCAACCACGGACTTCAAGTCATAAGGAGATTGTGGTGCGAAATCAAAAGCGGCGCGTAACATCGCAGGCCGACTCAGGCGCTTATGCGACTTGCTCTTGACCATCAGGATAGATCAGGATAGATCAGGATACATCTACTCTTCTCGAACTTGCTCTGGGTCGTCTCAAACACCACCGCGAACCCGCCTGAGCTACTCGACATCGTGATTCTAAGCGGAGACTGTGACGTCTTCACGATCGTGACCGCACGACGAATGCGAACAACACCAGAGAACGCGCACCAAATGCCATACTTGCCGGAGCACCTGGCAACAAGCCGATCCCTGGATCATTCGTCCGAGGAGCTATATACACTACGGGCGGAGAATTTTGCGTTGAGGGAGGCTCAGCTCACTTCTCAGGTCGAGCAAGCTGCTCTCCAGGAGGCGGTCGGGAGGCTGGAGCAGGAGAATGCTCGTCTGTTGGACACGAACAGGCAGTTTGCGGACATACTAGAGGAGCGGCGGAGAGCGACGTTGCTGGTGAGTACTCACTTCCGCTTACCAGCCATCCTCGCAGGCCTTGAATTCCTCGTCCCTCGTCCCAGAGGCGTGGCTCACAGGTCTCCTCTATGCCTGACGAGATCCTCCTCCATATATTCCGCAGCACTCAACCACAACATCATGAATGTGACCCCTCCATTGTCCCTGGACCGCGCAGCCGCACGACGGGCATCGGGGCGTAAGGTGCGATCCAAAATTGGGGTAAAAGTCGAACCGGGGGGTAACCTTTTGGTCGATTTTGTACCGTAAATTGTCTCGGCCATAAGATTTCCCCTTTGTCCGCTTTTTCGCCGCTTTTTGTCCTGCGGACAAGGAAGCGGGGGCGCGATAGCTAAAAC
Source organism: Lentinus brumalis (assembly GCA_001792895.1). Taxonomy (NCBI): domain Eukaryota; kingdom Fungi; phylum Basidiomycota; class Agaricomycetes; order Polyporales; family Polyporaceae; genus Lentinus; species Lentinus brumalis. The sequence continues at coordinate 27,264 of MARA01000030.1, read as the reverse complement.
AGGACAAAATTTATGTCAAAGGAAGACCGGCCCGTGCTTTTCCGCAGGGCGCGCAACCGGACAAAAGGTAAGCCTCGCCACGCTTTGTCTCTGGGTTTCGCACCAATTGTAACTAGCCGATAAATAGGCCATAGCCCTTGTTTTCGCCTTACAACAAAGTTATCCCCCGTCCTCTGCCGAAAAGCGGCAACAAATCCTTCTGAAAGCTATCCCTTTGTATCGGGGAGGAAATATGTCGAAGGTAAGTATCGGGACGGGTGTTTTCTGCCCCGACGGAAATCACAGCAATAGTTGAATTACCCGTCTAGGTCAAATGTTATCCCGCGCGTCGAGCCACTTAACCTCGAGGTCTGCCGCCCCCCGTCATGCGGCGCCAGTCCCGACGACGGCCCTCACTCGGACACTGTGCGCAAATAGCCGGAAGATCAGGCGCGCCACAGCCGTCGCGACAAGGTGGTCGAGCCGCTGAGCTGTGAGGTAGCACGCGCGAGTACCGCAAAAGCGATCGAATTACTTCGGAGCACTCCCGAGCACGTACGAAGCACTCCAAAGAACTCCGGGAGTACTCCCGAGCGCGTACGAAGCACTCCGAGTACTCCCGAGCGCGTACGAAGCACTCCAAAGGACTCCGGGAGCACTCCCGAGCACTTAGAAGCACTCCAGAAGCACTCCAGAAGCACTCCAGGAGCACTCCCGAGCACGAACAAAGCACTCCCGAGTGCCGCAGAAGCACTCCAGAGACATCGGACCAACGGTGTTCATAGTACTTATACAAGAGCATGTGATAGTAACGCATACGAGATCAACTCTACTATATGAAGCGTGCGGAAGGAGTGTGGAGAACAAGCGTACAGAGCGAGTTGGCGGCACACTACTGCACGCCGCCAATAACGGGTTATAATGTCAGAATCGAGAATTGATAGAAACGATGGAGTGTTCAAGCAGACTGGGATGGACCAGCACGGGGACGGGGGGAGGGCAGAGAGAAGTCGTAGTTGGCATTGATGATACGAAGTTCCTCGATCTCATGAGGCAGGAGGGTGGCAAGAAAAGCGTCGCTGTAGCAGTTCTTCCACAAGCCCGGCGGTGGAGGTGTTCGCTCGACCTTACCGTTGGAGTCGCGGATCTGAACTCGAAGAGGGTTGCCGCTGGTGGCGCGGCCATTCACAGGATGTTCCCAATCCTCACGCACAAGCAGGTCCAGGTGCTCCAAGAACTTGACGAAATCATCCGACTGCCAAGCAGCCCGGATGACGCGGAAGACTGGCGGGTGCCTCTTCTCAGGTCCGTCCGTCTCGTCTCCGCTCATGTGACAAGGTTGGAGCTTCGCGAATAGAGCCTTGTGCTTCACGAGTTTGCGACGACTGATGGTGCGTTTGCGAGCCCTGAGAAGCTAAGTATGGTACGCCGGTCATCGCAACGAACCCGGAACTCATCGAGATGTAGCAACGTACCGGACCTTTCCGGTTGTTCATGGCGTTTTTGCGGGCCGCTTCCGCAAGCTCTTGCTTACTCTTAGGGGACATGTTGTGCTTGTACGTTCTTCGGCAGTACTTCATGTGTCTGTCCAGTACTTTGCCGATGATGTCCTTTGTCAGCAACTCAGGTGGAGTGGGGTTCTTCAAGTATGCGCCCCCGGCGACAGTGGATTGGAAGATCTTGATGAAGACATTCCGGGCCTCTTTGTTGAAGGGGAAGCGCTTCCAGCTGTGCACGAAGTCGACGCGGAAGTCATCGGGCGTGCACTTGACCGTGCCATCTTGACGTAAGAACGCTTCCGTTTCGTCCTCGGAGAGGGGCGGGAACTGCTTTGGAGCTTGAGACCAATCCTTCAGATTGAGGAGTCGATCAAAGACCTCCCGCACGCGCGCCTGCATAACTCGTTATAACTTATGGCAAAGCATGTTGATCACCGAACGACTCATACCTTCAAACGAACCATATCGTCCCCATTCCAATCCACATCGTCACCGTCGTCCTCGTCGGACTCGTCGTCTCCTTCGGCCGATTCATCTTCCTCATCCATCCTCGTGTCGTCGTCTTGCTGGGGAGACACGCCGTCGCCCGCCATGGCTTGAGCCATGTAAGAGACCTTGTCTCACGACTTTGCGATCTTAGCGGTAGCTTGTTTGTTCTTCCCATTGCCACGAGCTCTTTCGGCACGCGCGCCGCTCGCAGCTTGAATCTGGGCATGGGTGAACGCCGAGACAGCGGTCGTGATGGACGCATTGACGTTCCTCATTTCGGCCAGCATCGCTGACCTGAGAGAGACGTCAGGAATCGCGAATCGTAATTGGTCGTGGACACTCACTGGAAGTGATAAATGGCTTCGTTCATGCCCTCGATGCGCTTCATCAAAAGCATCGCGTAAGGACCTTGCATGCCACTTGTGTCAGCATTGCTTGACGCAGCAGGCTGATTACTCGATCAGCGACATATATAGAGCTAGCCTATGTTCAAATCGACCTACAGGAATGAACTGGGGAAGGCCAAGGCCTGGTGCAGGACCAGGAAGGGAGAACCGCGGTGTCGGCGGAGAAAGAGCACCGACTGCGGCATTGTTTGGGCGCTGCGGCTGCTGGGACGACACCGCGGACTTTGACAACTTAGCCTGTAAGCTTCATTGTCAACCACTATCAAATGAGTATGGTACCGAGGGGAACGTACCTTGCCCTTATCCGCTTTCGTTTGCTTCCGCTTCTGCGTCGTTGAAGGATTGGGGAGCTCAGGATAGAGCTCAGGTGAACCAACCGCTTGGAAAGGAAGAGCATCAGTATCCGCCATGGGGAGCGAGACGTCGTCCTGGACTGGTGCAGAGGCATGCTGGGAGCCCGGTTCGTTCCACATCGCCTGGAGTGGGGTTTACAATTCAGCCTCTGCGTCCGTTACGCTACGGAATGACTTACCACGTCCATTTCATGATTCCCCGTAGGATACCCCTGTTTTGAACTGCTCCCTGGCAGTCGTTGTTGACTGCTGCTGGCTTGCGCGAGACCGTCCGCCCGTGGCATGTTGGCGCTAAAAGAGGCGGCTGCGGGAGGTGGTGGTCTTTGTTCACGAGCCACGCAGTTTCCGTAGATCTCCGTGATAGCTTGGTGATCTTGAGCACTCAACCGCGGCCACAGGGCGAGCACTTGTTCATCAGGCTACTCAGGGCGAAGATTAGACGGGCCTGCCACAAATGCGCAAACAGCTTACCAGGACCACGCCGTGTGCTTTGTGATACAGATCCCGGACAATCCGCAGGACAAGAGGCGGAAGTCCTTCGCTGCCAGACTGCAAGGCGGGTGGCTGCTGCGATGGATGGCCGGACTGAGATGGATGGCTGTGGTGCGGCGGAGGGGCGTGTTGAGCCGGGCGAACGTGCTGAGGGTGAGCGACATGCTGAGGGGGATGAACATGCTGAGGTGGAGGGACATGCTGGGATGGAGGGACATGCTGGGGCGGGGGACATGCTGACGCGGTGGGACGTGTTGAGGAACGGTCCCATAGAAAGATGTGCCACTTGCGACTCTCATCGCCTGGTCACCGGCGTCGCTGTACTGATACTGGTTGAGTTGCTGATGATCATGTCCGGACGCCCGTGCCTCGTCGATGAACGTAAAGCCGGCCTGCTGTGGATAAGAACGCTGTGTCTCTTGAGGATACGTCTGCTGAACAGGCTGCGCATGCTGAAGATGCCCGTGTTGCATAGGCGGCGCCATTTGGGGATACGCCCGCTCAGAAGGTCGCGATTGTTGCGGCATCGCTTGAGACGCAATACGGTGTGCCTGTTCGCCATGGTGATCGCGGCGGTCGAGGTGTGCAGGTTGCGAGGAAAAGGCGTGCGGCTTCTGTAGATCGTAGCCCACGACATGCGCTGGAACATGAGAGGAATGGGGGGGAGGGGGAGGGGGACCTTGTCCTTGTTGCTGTGTGACGGCGCTGGTACGAGGCAACTGCTGCGATGAACCCCCGCCGACCGCAGCTGCGACGAGGAGCGTGCTGCTTGCAGGACGACGGGGAACCGGTTCTTGGACAACCCGTGGAGATGCAGTCGACCTGCGCGGAACGGGGACAACTCTCCTGGAAGGTCCGGGCGACAGTGATGCATCGGGAGACGTCGGGAGCGGAACTTGTGCCTCCGCGTAGTCCCCATCTTCGCCGCAATCTTCAACCACCTCTCTCAGGTTCTACGAGTCGTGCTATAAGCAATCATAAGTGGCCTGTATGGTCGTGCGACACTCACCCTGAGTCTCCTCTGTCGACGCCTGATCTCCTCGTCTCTGATAGATACCTGCCACCCTTTTGAGCCCTTGATTCGGGGGAAGATTGCATGCATAACGAACCTTGTACATGGGCGCATCCTCAAGCGCAGGAGCGTGAGGCTGAATCAAACGTGAGAGGGGATAGAGACGTCACGGGCATGTTCATGACTTACATCGTCTTCCAATCGAGGCACTTTGGCATTGAGGACAACGACCTGGCCCTGATGTCTGCGTTTGGCACCTGCAACTGGCTGCGTATCGTATAGCGCGCTGGCAAAAGTGGGGGCCTCGAAGTAACCTCCAGATCCTGGGGAGCTGACAGGGTCGTGGGGGCTTGCATTCGCTCCAGGCGAATGCTCCTGGCCTGTTCACGACCCAACACCTCTTCAATGCCCACAATACCAGGCCACTAGCCAAAAGAAACTCACCATGAACATTCGAGTGAGTAGGGTCGACCGTCAGGTCGGTTGCTGCGACCTGCGTCAGCGTTGACGGTGTGGGTTCAGAGGGCGGCGGGTGGCTCATGTCGGCCATCGTGGTGGAAGAGCTTCGGAAGGAACATGGGCCTCCGTGCAGGGTGACATAACGCCAGGACGGACAAAGAGAAAACGTGCGTTGACTTGAATGTGCATTGCAAGATGGTAAGAACTCAAAGAAGATGATCGCCCAATACGGAACGCTTTGTCCAGCGAGCGCTGAGCGCACACGTGGCCCAGAGCGCAACCAGTCGCTCAACTCTAAAACTCTAAGCCTACAACGCTCCAGACAGCTCTGCATCATCGACCCTCTCCCCATGCACGCGAAGTCGATATATGCAAGTATTGTTTGAGCCCCAATTGCTCAGCACCTCCAGAACAACCACACCGAAATCCATCCGAGCGTCAACGATCCAACGGTTAATCGGAAATGTTTGGACATGACGCGGGGAATCAACGTCGTATTCCGCGGATGCGAGGAGGATATACGAGAACGGGCTCGGGATAGGAGGACCTGTACGGCCGGGGGGATAGGCAGGCGAGCTGCCGTATTCGTCAGCAGACTCCCGGACGCTGCTGAAATTGGGGCCCCCGTCCACTGCGCCCCATAGGTAGAGTGCGCGAGGAGCTTCGCCGATGTCCGTGGCGATTTCGATGGGTATGTGGTCGATAGAGAAGTGAGTTGGGTAGATCATGTGGGACAGGCGCAATCCGAGCTGCCCAGTGCGTCTTTCTAGAACCCAGCATTGCCCGACGCGTAGATCGTCGGTGAGCGCGATATCGGCGGGATGTGCGAGCGAGCCGTCTGTCACAGTCTTGCCCGCAGTAGTGAGGTCTGGGATAGGTCGGGCACCGTGCGCATAGAGCGCGTAGTCTGCACGCCCGACTGCGTCTCGCATGGCGCGCGCCACGGCACGGTCAACGTACGCCTGTAAGTCAGGGAAGATATCCATCGGGTCTGCCCCCTGTAAGAGGGCTATCCGAGTGAGGAACTTCGGGAAGACGTTGAGGGAGTCTCGGGTGAAGGATTGGGCCAAATCCGAGCGGGAGAAGACGAGCGCGACCAAGGTAGCCATTCCCCATATTATCAGAACTGCGAGTCGCCATGGCTCGTATCGCCTCGGAGAAGCTCCTCCGCCGTGCCTATTGCTGTTTCTTGGCCGCTCTGGCTGCGCGGGCATGGGAGTGACGAGTCTTCTGAGGGTAAGGGTGAAGGCTTGGGTGGCGTCAGCAAGGGTGGAGTGTCTGGGGGCAAGATCTAGTCAGCCGGATGAGCTGCTAGCAGTCGTTCATGAGATTTGGTTACTCACGTCACTGGTCTCTCGCTGTTTAGACCTGGGGGCAACGAGAGCGAGTGCAGAAGGTAGATATGGTAGCGGTAAAGTTTAGTTTATGGGCGGCTCTTGTAGCGATGTCACACGTGGAGAATGACAGAGGCGACGCAGAACTGGTTATATGTCCGAGACGTCGAGTAGCAATTCAACATATACATCAACGAGCTAAGGGATACTCGAGCTCCACGAGAATAGGTTACATAGGAAGGATGGGGAATGCATACTGTAAGTAACCACAAGGGTATTCATCGTCCTCAGGTTCCTCCTGGTCCGAAAGTCCGACACTGCTCGCGTCATCGGCATAGCCTTCGTCATCCTCTGCCTCCAATCCTTCTAAGTCAGAGAGCTCAAAGGAGAGATCGGAATCGATGTCGCTCAAGTCGGAGAACATGTCGCTGAAGTCGGAGAGCATGTCGCTGAAGTCGGAGAACATGTCGGCCTCGCACCACTGGCCGAAGTCTGCGATTCTAGAGGCAGCAACATGTGGGTGATAGATGTCCAAGTCCTCTTGATGACACATGAACGTGTAAGCCGCCAAGACAGCGACCAGACAGGTGTCCAGTGCACGGGCGTTGGTAAAGGTGACATCCAGGCTGTATCCGATGCGTCGATACACGACGGAAGTGCGACACTGTCCATATTGCATGAGCCCAATCAGTGAGACGACGGATGCACGGGCTGCGCACCAACAGACAGACTCCGGGGATGTCATGAAGGGCGGCAATATCAAGGAGAATGGTGCTGCGACCGTCCTCGGAAGCTATTGCTAGCAATGCTGGCGCACTGTCAGGTGCAATGCAAAGACATCGACAACCATGAACGCACCACGTCTGTTACGAATTAAGACGCAGAGCCGCGCTGCACGGTACGCGCGTTCTTGATCATCATGCGCCGAGTGAGTGTGCACAAGCACGGTCTGAGAAATAAAGCTAGGATGGTAGCGTCAAGGGCGAAAGTCGACGATGGTGTGGGATCGAGTGGCTCACCTGACTAGCCAGGTCATATCGGTACTGGGCAAGCGGGACATAGCGTCGCGCACTTATATACGCGACGCCGATGTACGTCGTCCTTTGTTCGAAAGGACGGACATTGACAAAGAGTCCAGCACCAAGCTTCTGCAGGTTGGGTGACAATACTTCGACATCTTGAAACTCAGGAACTGTAAGAAGAGGATCACAGTTAGACTGGGCCAGATGAACGTGAGCGAGACTAGCCAGACGATTAGGAGGAGGACTGCAGAGCACTGGAGGTTGACTTGGAATTCGGAGCGTGAGCGTCTGCGCTTGATCGGGCCTGCAGGCGCTCCCCCGTCGCGTTCTGCCGCGTCCAGCACGGACCTTTCTTTGTGCTCAATTCACACTCTTCCTTAGTCCCATCGATCCTCAGGGCCTTACAAGACGGACTCAAAAACATGGCGCAAGAAACTCCAGGCCTAGGCTGCACTCACTGATCCCCTTGCGCAGACGCTGCCCTTCTCCTCGTCATCGTCCATATAGTCATGTCTGGAGGGACAATCCATTCGTGAGTGCATAATGACTGTACAGATCCCGTATGGCGGCTTATCTCCTGAATATCGGTCGGTAGGTGGCTTGAGGTACCAGATCTGGTGTTGGCCACTGCAGATGCGTCGTATGCCATCGTTGGCGACCAGAATTGGAGGACAGCGTATATTGCTGTGATCGAGTTGGGCGAAGAAACGTGTGAGTACTATGGTTTCTTCGACCCTATCCCACTCAAGTTGTCGCAGGGGGACTCTTGATATGTGAAGTGCGTGAATGCAAGCTCGCTCCCAACCCGATTCGGTGTCAAGTCGCGCTTGTCATCGACGAGAACATTTCTGTGAAGGCCAATCAGAGTACGTTGACCGTCACGGTCGTGGTGACCCAGGTAAGCATGCAATCATGCGATCGCGAGTTCAACCACTTTACAACACCTCCATCGTTCAGGCACCGTCGCTCGTATCCCTCATTCCTCTTCCGACTCGCTCACCCCTCTCGATCGAGTTGCGCTTCGAAGTACTCATGGACTACCTCACCTGTGTCAAAGCTTTCAATGACGCTGCCCTGGCTCTGGATATCCGACGAGACATGCTTGAGATGAAGCTCCGTCGTGGAATGCAAAATATCCCCGCCCACTCCCCTCCTGACGGCCCGGAGACTATTTGTTGGCTACATGGTCGTAAGTACTACGTTTGAGGCTGTATACACTCTTTATTGTTAACGTTGGCCCAGCTCTCGACACTTCTGCACCAGTAGTCCCGTCAGGCGAAGAAGAAACACTTCCCGAGCAAGAGGGGGGCGACGTGGCCGAGGACTCCGAGAGCGAGGATGGTGAGACGCACTAGGGGCTTCCGTACTCGTATATTCCTCCGTCATGCAATCCGTCTCTCCGTCATGCACTCCGTCTCTCCGTCTCTCCGTCTCTCCGTCTCTCGTTCTCTCCGTCTCTCCGTCTCGTCCCATGCTGTTTGACCCACCCATCCCGATGATGTCTAGAGTTTGCCAGTCACCGTGCTTGGATGTTGATCAGATTATGTGTCGCTCCTGTAACTATATAATATTCTTTCTCCTGTGTCGCGACGGCCAGTTTGGGTAAGCGGCGCGATATGCAGATCTAGAGGCACATACCCGGCGCGTCAAACCTAATCTGTCCATCACTCTTCCGCTCCGTGCAGCCGGATATCTGTCCAGTGTCCCCTCAAGTATAAGGTTCAGGCTTCCTGGTGCTCTTCCTTTGTTAGCGTAATCTGTTATGATGGTCTTTGTGCCAGACAAGGTATTAAGTCCCTAGGCCCGCTACCCCATTGTCGCACCGACTATCCCAACTCATCTCTGCTCCTCTGGACGTTGCTCAGCTCGCTCCCCATCCTCCTCCCATATGGCTTCCGAAGCTACAATCGTACTGCCGCTATGTGCCGTTATCGTGTACCTCCTCCTCGCGCGACAAACATCTCGCAACGAGAGGCGTCCAGACCCAGCGGCAGCGGATGGTGGATCTTCCGCGACCACGGGGCGCAGGGCAGAAAGGTGTGTGTCAGCACGTAGAGCTCTTCTCCGTCAACTCACCGTACTGCAGCGAGCCGCGCTCTCAGGACAACCTCGGAGGCCAAGGGCGACCTTCCGCGGTGACCGCGCCCTCAGTGGCTCAGCCCTCAAAGAGGCGCGCGAAAGCGAAAGGTAAGGAGCGCGCCACTAGTACTGAAGCTGCCAGTCCACCACCCCAACCAGGCCCGTCTAACGTCCGCGGAGCGTCGCCATTATTATCTCTGAGGTCTGGGAGGCCACTCTCGCCGTCTCCATTGAGTTCCCTCTCTTCGGTGGACTCTATAACGGCGAATCCTCCCACTCCCCGGGATTCCCTACCGTCTCCGCTCTCGCACAAATGGGTAGCCACCGCGCCGAAGGCTCGAACTTCAGCGACAGATCAGAGCGAAGTCGTCGGGACCACCTCTCGCAAGATACTGCAAGCGTCCAAGGCTGCGAAGAACGGTGCCAAGAATGTGGTGAGCCCCACCCGCAATGCGCCGCGTCCTGCACCGGCGACACCTTCTAAGGTGGGCTGCAGCTCTCACTGTATAACCTGTGTCGTCCGTTGATATTCTATTGTCAGGCTGTTTTTCAGCGCGAGGAGAGAACCCGCATTACGCCTAACAAGGGCACTGGCAAGAAGGAATCCATCACAACCAACTGGATTCCATCCTTCGGCCATGTCGCCCTTGACGCGCCTCCCCCGACGCCGCGAAGGACCCGAAGCTTGTGGTCGGAGATCTTTTCTGTCATCGCACGCCGTTCGGAATGCAGCTATGGCGATGGATGCGGAACGCCGACGGGTCGCTCTTCTGGCTGCCGGTGTCCGCTGGCTATCGCCGGGAGGACGGTCGCATCCTACGCGTGACGGAGAGGAGGGGTGACCTTTCGTGGGTCAAGGACAGTACTTACGAACGTTACAAGTATGGTATGTGAGCCGTGTTCGCTAGTCTACTAGCCACCTGTCCACTGACACCTCTAATACAGAGAACTGAAGCCCGTTAGCGAACACGCGCATGTACGAGCGTCGAAGAGCTATTCCGCATCGTTTCTATTCTACTATGTACCTCTTCTCTATCACATTATATGTCTAATCGCATCTGGGCATTGCATCGATTCGCGGTCATTGCCGGGTCTCTCAAGAGTGACGTGCTATTCATTCGATTGTTAAGCCAAGGATACAAGACAATTCAGACATACAAAACATATTTCGCAATAGAACGTGACCGTGTCAGAACTCAAGCTCGTATTCGTCGTATTCGTCTGCATCATGAGCGAGTGGCTGGCGGGTGGGAATGGGAAACGAGATGCGTGTCTTCTGCTCCTTGAACTCCACGCGGCACATGTCCCCATCGCGAAGAACATACATCTTCGTTCCCGTCCCCGGGCCTCTCAGGGTGCTCTTGAAGACGTCCTCGAGCGGTGAGACTTCGTAGCGGTTTGGAAACCCTGGTTGCCAGCCCGAGGTTCGGATGTGCCAAACTTGAATCGCCTCGGGCGAGTAACAGGCCGGACTGTTCGTGCGGATGTCGAAAATCTCAAAAACCCACTCCTCTGCCTCACGAGAGCCTTCCCACATCCGAATCGTGTAAGGGGTACGCGGCACTGGCCTTATCTTGTACCCATCCGGATTGGTCGGGCGAATCTGCACGAGTTGTTGGTCAGTGCTATGGGCCACGGAATGAGCAAGCTACTACGCACCCCAGTGACGTGTGCCGGCTCGCTCATGAAGCCCCTGATCATCTCCTCCACCGCATCTTTGTCGCCGCCATGCTCTTTGACGATCTCTCCGTACCGCCGATCCATGAAGGAGTGGAGCTCCTCGGTCGAAGCATGGTCAGGTGAGGGAGATAGTGCACCTGCACGCCCAAGTACGTAGATGTCGGCGTCGTTCCTAGCACGAAAGTTCCGATATTGCTGGCATTGCAATGTCAGAACCTGGGCCCAGGTCATTGGGGCCGGCGCAGGCCCCACAATAACTGTAGCTCTATCAGCGACGTCTCACTGGTAGGGAAAGTCGTAAACCGGGGACATACCAGAGCTATAGCCCATCGGAGCAGACAAGAGGATTGGGAGCGGATACTGAGCGACGAGGCATACATACTCAGCGGATATGCCCCGGCACAATGCGTGGTTCACACGAGTGCCCAGGCTCACCATGCGGATCCATGAGAAATCACTTCGGACCTAATTGGAGACAATAAGATCACCACAATCAGCGCTTCTGAGCACTCACGCTGCCATGGCTCACTGCGGAACCGCCGAGGCTCCGCCGACAAGTATATATTTCGTCGAGGCGACTGGATGATACGCACCGATCTCTGCATCGTCCGCTCGACTGAGGTAAGTCAGCTCGCCGTACTACTGCTTAGTTGACGGTCCTTGTGTCTAACCTGGTTGCTCGACAGATCAGCATGCCGAACGATGAGTGAGCATCTGATTCTCGGTTGATCGTCTGACGTGATGGCGAACTCACCTGACTACAGAGATGCGGATGTACCCATGGCGTGGCTGGGAGAGGATGAAGCGGGCGAGGTCGTCATGACCGCAGAACCGCCCGCCGTGCGGCGATCCACACGCCGCGGCCGCGGCGGCGGTAAATCGACGTCGCGCAAGCCTCTCGACCGTGAGGTTCCTCCAGACGGCAACTGGTTCCTGGGCGCAGTGGGTTGTCTCCGTCCTCACCAGCAGGCGGCAGACATCTACTTCCAGCCAATCTGGGACGCCGCCATGGACCTCGCCGGGACGCGAACTCGCCTCGCAACGCTCGTGTTCCTCTGGTCCATGACCTTCCTCTTCACTGAGTCCACCGTCCAGCCTGGCCCCGTGCTCACCCAACAGTGGGTCTGCGATGGACATGCTCTCGCGCAGATCACTGCCACGGACAATGGTCAGACACATCTGCAGCGCTGGGACGTACCAGTTGTCATACCGCCGGCAAACAGACCGATATATGGCGGCTATTGGGTTCACGGGCAGTTGATCATGGGTTGGCGCCTCTCATGGCACCATAACGTCGAGGTCTTCCGGACACCGGATCCCAAGAGCGGCGCGCCTCCTGGTGATTTCCACTACCACGAGCACGAGCGCCGTAAGAACAAACAGCTCGAGCCGCCACCCATCAAGGTGCCAGGGAAGCACTGGGTCTTCCGTAAAGTCCGGTATTCTACGCAAGTCCAGAACTTCCGGATGGCTGTCGGGAGGCCGAAGGGCGAGGGAGCCGATGGTGGGGCGGCGCTGAGAGGGGCGAGGGGAGGCACACGAGGCCGGGCGAGGGGTGGTGGAAGGGGTCCGGGGAGGAGAGGAGCGGCTTGAGTGTTCACGGGCTACGGCTGTTTTCGTCTACGTGCGACTTTCTGTACCAACTACCAATCCGAAGTTCGTTCACGTCCGTTCTGTGCTCCGTGTCGGAGTGGCTTGAGCGTTGGCGTATATACTTAGTTCAACGGCAGTGCACAGCCCTCCTCGGGCTTCTATTGTCGCCGCGCCGTGACGCGTGACAACATTCCACTCGGACATCGCCGCCCGAGTGCCCATGGTCGTTTCCAACATCGAACTGAACTACCTACCACCACCTTCCCACCTTCAACCCCGTCTACCATCTGCACTTGTCCAGTATCAGCTATGCCCTCCATGCGTGCTTCGGTGAAGCATGTACGTTATCGCTCATTCGTCTATACTCTTCATATGCTGATCTGTCTGCATGGTTAGACTGCCAGCAGATATGAACCATACCGCGCCTCCTCTCCATCCCATCTCCCCCGTGCGGCGCACCTGTCTTATCGCCCCCGTCTTCCTGCCCTCTCTGGCCCATCTCGGTCTTCTTCTGCTGCCCCATCATCCGCTCTCGCTACATCGACCGCAGAGCAACGTCAAGATGCGGGCGATCTCTTGTCCAGGCGCGCTACGGTGGCTCCAGTGCGTCGTTAGCTGTTATACCTGCTCTTCAACCGCTGATCTCTCTGCGTGGTTAGGCTGCCAGCCGATGTGCGCCATGCCACCGTCCCTCCCACCCGGTCCGCCCGTCACGCTCCTCCCAGTCGCCTTCCTCCGCCAGCAATTCATATCCTCTTGCTATACCGACTACAGAGCCAGGTCAAGATGTGCGCGACATCTGTCAGCAGATGGTTGACATCGCATTCCCCGGCTTCCGACCTCGCAACGATTTCGAACTCATCACGCTAGCGACTAGGAAGTACCCAGGGGCCCGTGCAAACCTAGGCACGTGGCTCGATGAGCAGCTCGCTTGCGCCATTCAGCAGTCCGGCAGTTTGGACACTGTCCTGCATCATGCACGCACAGCGCTACATCTGCCTTCTAGTTGTATCTCGGGCGTGAGTCGTTGCTGAGTCGTTGCAAAGTGAGCGTACCGCTGAATCTTGGCATTTCAGCTCAAGCCCCGTCGCTCCGAGCGCAATGTCTTCCTTCGCCCCCTCTCCGACAGTCCTTACTCCATCCGGCTGTATCCCGGTTCTGCGCTAGCGGGAGAGTACTGCATGGACTTCGTCGAGACCGCAACAGGCCTACCTGTCAACTCTCCTTTCAAGTTCGAGCTCTGGGGTGTCCCCGACCCCTCCGGACCATGCATCGGACTTGGTCCCTCACGCATAATCAGTTTGGACAGGGCGTTTGGCGTTCGGCAAGATGACATCCTGCCCGGACACGAGAAGTTCCTGTTGAAGGACGGTCAGACATGTCTCTTGAGGCGTCCCGGGCACAAGGACGTGCGCTTCAAGGTGCCTAAGCGACTCCAACCGGCCCCGGCATCACGAGCGGCTCAGGACGTTGACGAGTGGGACCTTCCCGCAGCCGTTGCGGCTTGAGCCCAGGGCTTCATGATCATAGACGCCGTCTCTGGCGAGTATTCCTTTCTGTACAGTACTGCATCTTCATCTGTATCATCGCTGCCGCAATATTTATTGGATTCTGCCTGTACATGTCTGCCCACATCGACCGAATGTTCACGTGACGTGCTCATGCCGACGGATCGTTAAATCCGGTGAACCTTGGCAGGCATCCTTTGTCCTACCATGTTCATAAGTCCGTCCTCCATGGACGTCGGCCCCGCCTCTTGATCCCCTACCACCATGTACCAGCTCTCTACCGCAGATATCCTCCTACTCAGGCTCCTGCCCATCCGCCGCTTCGGGTTGAGGCCAGAATCTCACAGGCGGGAGGTACAGTGAGGCGCAATCCGAGGAGCGAGCGCTTGCAGTATCCTCCGAGCGGGGTCACGTGCTTTGTAGTTGTTGGGCCTCAACCCTCAGCGACGGCTGGCACCAATCACGAACAAACATCGGGATCGGCTGATTCGCGCCCAAGCCTTCCTCCATTTAGTAGTGGTCCGGGGAGATGCAGGAACTTCCCCTTGGACGGAAACCCGCAATGACTTTTCTGAGGAGGCTCTCGGTGCTGCTGGCTAGGCAGTCGCAAAGCTTTCGGCGGCCATGGATGAGATTGTCGGCATTCTCTGCCAACTCCCGCTGACGGGAGGATGCCATATATGGGGCTTTCCCGAGCGGCTATCAGCCCGAGACCGATGCTTGTTCGTGTTTGGTGCCAGCCGTCGCTGAGGGTTGAGGCCAACAATGCACTATTCACGTGATCCGGCGCTATGAACCACTTGAAGCGCTCCTCCCCTGTAGAGATTCCACCTTGCCCCCGCCTTGGAGAATCTGCCTCAACCCGAAGCGGCGGATGGGCAGGAGCCTGCCTCCTACTGGGACTCTTGCTCTTTCCTGTGATCCTGGAGATCCTGCAGTGCTTCAACACTAGTCTGGGTCCCCGTCGTTTGCATGCGGCGAGCCTCATGCTCCACGCCACTCAGGGGGACGATGTCCAGCACTGGAGTACCTCCAGTGGTTCGTTCACCTCGGAGACAGGTTTAGGCCCAGACACCGAGGGCATAAGGTGCGCTGCATTTCGTCTCGTCGCAACTTCTGTCATTCACATCGCTGCAATCATCTAGCTCGTTAACATCGGTTTCGGAGACGTCCACGGCCCCCGTCGGGTGACGCGTTCGCAGCTGGCTGGCAGAAACTATCGAGCAGATCACGCTCCGGCTGGAGTGCGAGCTAGAGTAGTCAGGGCGGCGTCAAGTCTCCGCCTGACCCGGCTTCGTACTGCCTTGAGGCGAGCTGAACTCAAGGTGTGTATATCAGTTGGATGTCACTCAGCGATCCGCATTGCAACTTCGAACAGGAGAGCTCCGTCATGCGACGGCGGACACGGGTGTGCGGCACCATCGAATCCGACGATGGTCAAGTGTCTCACGTCTCGGCAGCGTGGTGGGAGTCGAAGTCAACTTCCAAGATTCTGCATCCTCCTTCTCTCATCAAGCGTCCGGAGCTCCAGCTGGGCGATCTCTATCTCCATCGCAGCCCTCGCAAATGCCAGATCTGGCTATGGATGATGACTGGAAGTGGACCTCGTTGGGAGCGGGTGCACCAAGGCCATCAGCGTGCCGATGGGCGTATGCTTGCGTTGACCGAGAAGCGCAAGAGGCCCTCCTGGCTTGAGCCATCGTGGTTCGACAAAAGGGCCATGCAGAGTGAGTCGCTCTTTATCTGCCTTCAACAGTCCGACTCCGATTGACGATGCTCGTAGACCGTTTGTAGGATCTGCCCGAACGTTGGATGTTTGTATGCTGAGACTAGATCTTTACGGATGGTGCTGTAGTATATGTATTTGATGTGTTTCTATGAGTATGAGTACTTCTGTTAGCAGTCGAGTCCTTGTATCACGGCCACGTGACAGTGACACGCCGCCCTTTGGCTCGCGGCGCCGGCGCGACGTGGTAACTCGCCGCTCTCACCTTAAGTCTTCACGCCATAACTCTGAATCACCTTTGATTTCGCCCTATTATTTGCTGTGTCGTAAGCACACGCCACTGAGTCAGTTTGTTTCATCCCTACCACCACCACTGGTCACCCAGCGAGATCGACGTCTATGTCTGACCATTCGGACAGCCCCTATTCGACTTTCCAACCCTCGACATCTACTCGTCAAGATGACACTCTCACCGACCGAGGAAGCGTGGAGTATGCTCTATCGTCTGGGCAGTTCGTGCGCGCTACGTAAGTGGCTCGCAACATAATGCCGCACCTTGACTGATTTGATACAGCAAAACGCAACTCGTTCGCCTGGAAGATCGTTGGGAGGTTCAATACTCTGAGACTATGAAGCAGATCGACAGTATCAAGTCTACTGAGCATCGTATTCAGCATGCTCTTGCCGATGTCCAGGGCACTCAGGTCGGACATCGACCGACAACGTGCTCCGATCATCCAACTCACTATCTTCCAGGACAAGTACGACGGGAGGATGCTTCGCATCGAAGAGGAGGTTGCGAAGCTACTACATGAGGCAGAGAATGCTGTACACCCTGCGAAGCCGCAGCCACATACTGAAGGTACGTCTCCGGTTTTCCTCTGGTCACCGTAAGCCTGCATCGACTCTCGTGCATAAGCAGATCTTCGCAAGGAAATCCAACACGATATAGAACGCGAAGATGGTATCGCCGACTTACAGCGGAAACAGGCGAAGATCGAGACAGACATGGCGATACTCCATTCCCAGTGGACCAGGAACAAGGCTGGTCTCGAAGACTTATCGAATCGCCTTTGTCCTCTACAGGAGTTGGCCACCGACACGTCCATTCGTCTCACGGAGATGGAACAGAACAAAGAAGCTCTCTGGCAATCACTCAACGCGATGCGTGAGGCGTTGTCCGAACTGACAGATCAAGTTCGCACAGACAAGATCGAGTCCGCTGTGAGCAGCCACCCTCCCTCCCTGGCCGACGAGATCAGGTCAGCTGCGGACTCAACATGTGTGTCACATCTGCGCTCCCCAAGACCTCCTGTGCCCGATGGTGATGGTTGGTACAACGTGTTGCCTGCTACAGAAGTGAGTACTCATCCTTCTGCCGTTCGGTCATATCCTACCTCTGATCATGCAGAGTCTGCACTCGCCATCCACGGGATTCTTTTCTGAAACCCGTGAGGACCCTGGCGAAATAGAACCTGATGCCTCGTCTCATATCAGGAGACCGTCAGCACGCGTGTCGAATCCTCCCGACTCTGTCGCAACACGGAAGTCTCGCACCGACGCGGGCATACGTGTATGTATTCCGGCGAGCGGGGTAAGTATCGTCATCACCGTAGAATGAGGTTCTGCTGATCGGTGAGAAGAGTTTTGCGCAGGCGAGAACAAGAATTCTGCAGGTCGCAAACGAGCATCCCTTCATAGCCGCGGCCTGTTCGCTCTTTGTCGCTGCCATTGCGCTCTGGGTTGCCGCGGTGGTGCCTTCCGCTCGCCAACCTCCTTCTTCGGTCCGCCCTGTCTGGGATTGGGCTGTTCAAAGGACGTCGCCGTCGCCCAAACGCGATGACGGGACGTTCCAGAGACTGTTCTGCAGATAATTCTATGTTCACAATTGGGGACGATCGCTTACTATGAACTCCCATTCGACATACTTGTTGAGCCTGACGACGACAACCAATACAAACACATGTCACGGTCTTGATGGGACCGACCGGGATCACGTTTGTTCACGCGCGACGATCAGATGCGATAAGTAATCATACAGCTGGCACCTCCCGGCTCCAGCACATCCCTGCATCGTCGTCCCTCCGAGTCCATGTCACCCTCCCTCCTTCGCAATGCGTAGGACTCCGACGCTATCAGCTCTCGGCTCATTCACCATTCCTACCGGCGCAAGACTACCAGCCACCGGGACAGGGACGGACAGGGACACTGGAAAGGAGCTGTGTATCTGCACCAAGTGCAAGCGGAGCATCGTCACGAAGGACGGGGTGGAACGACGAGGGCGATTGCTGAGTCCTCGGAAAGTCCGTCAACACCAGGAAGAGGAGGCTGTCCGCGCTCTTCCTGAACAAGAAACGGAGCAGGCGATTGAAGGTTCAATTTTCCTTGCCTCTGCGGCGCCTCCTGAACCCCCCGATCCATCGATATCTCTTCCTGTCCGTTCTCGAGATACAGAAGACCATGGCTCGGCGGTGAGTTAATATCATCTCAGAGAACGGTGCAAAGGCTCACGTCTAAAGCACTGCTCCAGAAAATCGACGTCTCACAGTCGCTGACTGTCATTCCGGAGACACAGGAGGCAGCATCGACCAGTCGTACTCCTCAGGCGCGTACTCCTCGACGATACGTTATCGTCTTGTGCTCACTGGACCTCTAGGTGTCCTCGAGTTCTCCCGATGTCGACAAGAAGATCATCGCAGAACGCCATCGCCTGCTATCCCAAGTCCAGTCAGGGCTGCACCATCATTCCGTTATGGTCCCCCGGTGGATCAAGCTGAAGTTCCCTAATCCCCCTGCGAATGTGCTTGACCCCGCTCCGGAACCTTCAGTGGAAGGGGACGGCGCTGACTATCATATCGCCTTGCACTGGTTCAAGCAGGAGCGGGATGGACTTTATGCCCTCCGGGCCGTGGGCCAGAAGGATGCGGACCGCCGTCTTGCTGCCCTTCTCAGAGATCTTGACCACGAGATCGCTCGGCTTGGAGACATCAAGGAGTGGCGGTGGGACGATGAGAAAGCACGTCTGGGGATCTACGGACTTAATGCCGCAGCTGGTCCAGCAGTCGTCGAGCCCAAGTCTGGTGAGTACACAGCTACATTCATGTCGGCTGCAGGTATCTCAACGTGCACGTCATAGGTCCGCCGCTCTCTTCGAAGTTGAAGGAGAAGGAGCCCTTCATCATCGCCACACTATTCATGACGACCGCGCTCCACTGCTTAGCTGGAGTGTCGCGAACCTACCTCCAATATATTCTGTATACCATGCAGGCCGTCATCTTCGGAGCGTTCACTTACTGCAATATTTCCCGAGGACGTACAGGGAAGCTTACGGACGCCCAAGAAGCCTTGCTGTCCTCGATTCCGGGCGACATCCGAACTGTCCTCAAATCTCTCGGACTCGAGCCGGACATCGTTCGCTATGCGGTCTGTCCCTCGTGTTGTTGTACGTACGCTCCGGACAAGTCTCGTCCCGACGATCCGTACCCCCACCATTGCACATTCAAGGAGCTCGACAAGGACGCATGTGGTACTCGGCTTGTCTATCGGAAGGAGACCCCGCCAACCACCAGACATGGGAAAGCATCCGTCAGCTACGAGCCCATACGGTACTTCCCTTACCATCCCGTAGAGTCTTGGCTACAGGAAATGGCGGATCGACCGGGTATGATGGAGCTTTTGCGAAAAGCTCCCAGCGACGCAATGAACAGCCCTTCTCCCCCGCAACAGACTTCTCACGCATCTCCGTCCTCCGCCGCTTCAGCAGTGCCCTCCTCTTCCCGTCCACCGCCGTCCGCGTCCCCCTCCTCTCGTAGACCGCCGGCGTCTTCTTCACGGACGTCGCGATCGTCGCACGCGATCGTCGCAGTCGCCGCAGTCTTCGTCGCCAGAGGGCTCGTCCCCACAGTGGAACGACTTCTGGGATGCGCCCGGAGTCAGGACGTTCGTCGGTCCGGACGGGAAGACTCTCTATTGCATCCAACCTGAAGGCTCCGTGCATCTTGTCTTCAGCCTCTTCGTCGATTGGTTCAACCAATTCGGTAACAAGAAGGCCGGTTAGGGTTAGGGTTAGGGAGGGCGGTGCGAAGCACCGCACTAAAGACGTGTGCTAAGAAAAGACTATGTAGGCGAAGCAGCCAACAGGCTCGGTAGAGACTACCGCAGCTGCTGTTTCGCCTTTATACGGCTCATCAGGGCTGCTTAGGTAAGATACCTGCTGTCACTTAACTCCGATGTCGGACGGTGACTAATCCCGGCCTCGGAGTTAATGACACGATAACGCTTACGTTCCGATCCGCTTGACGCGGACCGATCAAGACATTGTCATGTAATATGACAGAAATGCCGAGTTCCGACATCAATTCTCTCACCCCACACCGGTTATGTCTCGGCCCGAGTCCGAGGTTCCCGCGAGGGGACACCGGTGTAATAATAGATATGCCGATCGGAGTTTCCGATCGGAAATGGTTCCTCAAATCCTATTGGCTGGCAGCTGCCGTGACGGCGCCTACTAAGCCAGTATATAAGCCGGACCAGAGTCCGCCTAGTCCCCCAGAGCGCGCAACGGCTGCGCTCCGGACCGGTCGGATCACTCCGGCCGGCGGTAAAGGTAAGTGCCTGGCGACTAATTGACCCGGTCCGGGCCGTAGCGGAGCCGGGGTACAGAGCGCTTGGCTTCTTACCATAACAGGGTAGACTTCAGTCCGGGGTTAACCGGCTGTTCGGTCCGAGGCGTCTAGGCCTCGGGTCACGTGGCTGGGTATAGGGCGCCTAAGGACGCACCTGCGGGTTCCCAGTTAGGTTCGGTTAGGATTTGGTTGGGGTTCGGTTCGGTTAGGGTTAGCTAACAGTTACGATGTCAGACAGATAAGCATAAATAACAATAAGTTATTAAGCACTCACGGTTAGGGTTGGGTTAGAACACTGTACAACCCACGAACTAGTGACGTGTTCGCGTGAGTTACTATTGTTATCGCATCTGCGTATAAGGAATTAGTGAATAAAGATGTTCCCCATTGGTCAAGTACCGATGGGGTCAGGAGACCTGGTTCACAGGCTGGTTTTTCATGGGCGTCCGAGGACTCCCAGCTACATGTGAACATTGTTTGAACTACGGCCATTTGGCACCCAAATGTACCATGCGTGGGTTCAGCGCAACGGCTGAGGCGGTGTGCGGCCCAGGTAAAACCCCGGCAAAACACGGTGGATGCGGAACATTGCCGCAGAGCCACTTAACCATCCTCTCCCCAATCTCACATGGTAGTAATGGTGGTCCTACATTTGGGAGCTTCCGAAGAAGGACCCGTCTCCTCGCTCGCCGTCACGCGGATGATCAAGCGATTTAGTCTTACGTAGCGAGGGCTGAACGAATCCCCAACGGAGAGACGCTCAACCGAAGAACATCTTATTCGGGGATGGCGAGCGACGATGAATGTTATCACGATAGTCATTGCGATACGCGAGTTGCGCATCGTGATATTCTTCATGGTCAACAGTAACCGTCGACGGCCCAGCTAAGGGCTGGGTGTGTGCAACACCCATCCGCTGCACATGTGCAATAGACGTCGACGACTCGTCAATCCCTGTGAGAACCATCTTTTTCCAAAGACTGGTTAAATCAAACATATTACGAGTGCGTTTGCGACTCGTAATCATTCGTCTATTTAGGATATTAATTTTTCTGACGTCGGGGATCAACAGGTGCCCCCCAAGGGTATCCGGGACCTCAACGAAGAGGTCCGGCTTCACCTCGAGGTCTCCCATGTCGACCGTCGGTCTGGGCCAATCAGCGTTAGTAAACACTGTATTGAGCCCGGCGTCGGTACGCGAGTACCAATCACGCCAATATCCTAAGATGGTATCTCCTAATTCCTTGGCACTGAAATAATTCCATGCCGAGTTATACTCAGTTTTCAAGACCAGAACGCCCTCACTTTCGCTGGCGTCATGAGTAGAGTCACTAAGACGCCGTTCCCAGCGTTCTGTAGCGTTTTTCTTGACCCAAGTATATACAAGTTCCTGCGGATAGCCGCGCTTGACGTACAAGGCTACCAACTCTCGTACGCTGTCTAAGTAGGTGGTAAATTCACTACTAAGCACGGCCATCCGTGATAGTTCACCAATAAAAGTACCACGCTTGACATCAAGCGGGTGGTGACTTATCCACGGAATTCTTTCCATGTGGTTTCGTTGCTTCCTGAATGGCCTCCATTGAAGGCGACCGTCGCAATCAAAATAGAATGTCGCATCCAGGAAATTACAGCGCTCACTGCCAACTTCCCACAAGATTTCGCAACCATCGAACGCAATTAGATCTTTGCAGATGCGTTTCGCGCTGTTACCATCACTTGCGCGGACGATCGCAAAGCAATCATCGATGTAACAACCATAGAAAGCAATTCTATTGTCGGTTAAGACTTTGCATTTATTTTCAAAATACCAACCATAGAGATTGGCAAGGTCCGGAGACTCTGCGACGCCCATAGCTAGGCCTCGCTTTTGCAGGTAATGCTTGCCTTGAAATTGCGAAATTAAAAGCTCACAACTAACATGTAAGCAGCGTCGGAAGATCTCAGCATATCGTCGCATTTGGCTGCCTTGAAACCCAGCAACGACGCCATCATCTTCTGTTGCGTTGAATTCAACGACTTTATCCCCGTATTTGTAGTCGAGCCACATTTGGTACACGATATCCAAGCATGGTTCTAGTGGAATATTGGGGTAAAAAGCAACAACATCGCCGGTGACGAGATACCAGCTCTCGCCAAACGGCAACGACGGTAGTTGGAGCTGGCTTAATTTTTTCACCAAGTCTTTGGTTCCGTGTATAACGGTTGGCGCCGCTTGGATAAGCGGTTTAAGCTCTTTTGAAACAAATTTTCCGGCAGGGCCCATGATGACGGAGTGACATGGCACAATCGGCCTGAATCCTACAGGCTTTTTATGTATTTTGGGAATACCATAAAATTGCGGGTAGGCGAATGTTTCGCCGTCATCGCTTAATTTCGACTTAATAAATTCGTCTACTTTTAGCTCGGCCAATACGATAACATCTTCCACTAGCTTAGCTATGGATTGTATTTCCTTTTGTTTCCTCCTCATGATCGTGTCTGCTCGTTCTTTGGAAATGAGCTTATAATCGACATCATTCTCGAGCAGTTTGAGGGTTTGGTCAATGACCCAGGTGCGCTCAGACACCGCGAGTCCCAGGTTCTTATCGGTCGGCGTAACGACATAATCGTTTTCCTGTAAGAACTTTAGAATTTTAGACGGCGACGGCGCGAGCGTCTTGTGTGGTAACGCCGTCGGCTCTTCCGAGGGTATTTTGGCGATCGTGTCGAACACAAAGCGCCTGCCCAACTCGAAGCCTTTTTCTAAATATCGCGGTAAACGAGGTAGCTTGTCAGATTTCTCACGAGGTACCTCGTAATCAGGGTCGAATGGCCTATCAGGTCCCTCCTTAAACGTGAAATACAAGCGCCATTTTAATCGCCGCTCGAAATCATCCCACGCTGAAGCAATAAGCTTCGATCGGAGAGGTTGATAATACATATATTTAAGTCCGACGGATAGTTCATATGCGATGGAATCAGGGACAAATACACCCGGCGACGTATGAACGTACGCGCGGAACTGGGACGCCTCGATCACGCCGATCGGGGTGTTCTGGAGCACATATTCTAGTTGCCTGGTGTACGACCACGTGAGTACGTGATCAGGAAGCGTTCGGGGATGGCCGAATACGTACCGGCCTTGCCCTTCCCCTTGCTGTCCTTGCCCTTGACGGACTTGGTCTTGCCGGCGGGCTTTGGAGGCGCCTTGCCCTTTTGTCCGGGCTTGGCGCTCTTCGCCGTCGAAGTCGACGACTTCGCCTTCTTGCCGGGAGTGACGGCCCCCTTCTTGCTCTTGACCGTGAGCTAGAAGGGCATTAGTAAGCTGGGCACGTGCGCGGTAAGGAACACGTGCCTTCTGAATCTGGGCCGTCAGCGACTTGACGTGTCCGCTGACCGACTTGTCGATCAGGGACTGCATGGATGGGCCGGGCCGGGTGGCGTCGGCCATGTCCACGTCAGTCGACTTGACAACAGACTTCTTCTTCTCGATCTTCTGCTGCATAGCCAGATCCTTCATCTCGACAATCGATTTGATGCGATTGGCGATCGGGAGGAAGTCCGTGAGAAGGTGCTCGAACTCGATGACGACGGAGGGGTCGATTTGCCACGTTTTCACGTTAATCTCCCGGGCGGTCGCGGCAGTTGCCGGTCCGTCCATAGCCGCATCCCCGACATACTCGTATACGGGGACATGGTTCCGCTCACGGACATCGGTCCAGCGCTTTGCGACGCTGTCCCGCATCCTCGCGAAGACGTGTTCTCGGTTGAGCAGTCCCTCCAGGACGACGATCTCGGCCTTCTTGGTCGTGATCGCGGACTCCAGGATCTTGATCGAGGCTGCAGTGACCACCTCGGCAATTTCCTGGTTGGCACGCGTAAGCGAGCCGTCCTTTGCGAACTCCTTGCAAGCTTGGAGTTCGGGCACCTTGAGCTTCAGGTGCGGAGGGACAACGTTATCGGCAAGAGCCGACTCCAGCTTTCGAAGGCCGGACCGGGCGTTGACCAGCTTTTCAGCCTGCTCGGCGATCTCGCGAATCACTTAGGGTTTAGGGTTATGAGAGACTTGTACAGCAAATGCAGGGATGGTACCTAGGCAGGAATATAACCCTAGGGCGGGGTCTGCTAACCCTACCCTAACCCCAGAGGGGGGTTAGGTCACGTGACCTGTCATAAAAAATACCACGGCAGGACTTGCATATGGGCGTAGCCACGCGGTGTTGGTCCAGCACCACTGTCACAGCTGTGGGGGGTTGATGTCACAGGCGGCGAGGGCTCTGACCACGGAGTGGTCGTCCAGGACGACCATCGCGGGGGGGGGCGTCGTCGTGGGCGTCTTAGGGACGCCATACACGGTGTCGCAGCTGTGGAGGGTCAATGTCACAGGCGGCGAGGCCTCTACCCACGCAGTGGTCGTCCAGGACGACCATGAGCGTGAGGGGGCGCAGTCGCCGTGGGCGCCGAGGGATGCCGCACGCGGTGGTCGTCCTGGACGACCACTGCCCGCGGGAGTAGCGAGCGCACTCATGCGCGAGTGCATTGCATTGCCAAGAAAATGTCTGAAACATTATATACAAAGTACACGACGACGACTACTGGACTACGCAGCGACCACACCCAGAACGCTTCTCCACGCCGAAGGATGCGGGGTTCTGCTCCTCATCTGACTCGACGTAGGAGCGGTTTATGATCACGTCGCAGGGGGATGCGGTGACCTGGTTGGGCGGAGTGGTGGGGCGGGCATCAGGGAGGATGTCTTCGGCGGGCCGCCAGCTGCGAGAAAGATGAGTGAACAAAGATGCACACGAAGTTGTGGTACTTACGAAGCCTGCATATCCCAAGAGCAGAGAAGACCTTTTTCGGTGCATCTGGAGCACGCTCGGCCCTCGCGCGCAGGCGTGCAGCCGAGGCGTGCGAAATGGCAATGGAGGCACTAAGGTATGTGAGCAGCTGAACATGCGTCGGTGTAGAAGAGGACTTACGGGATGGGGCAGTTGAAAGCCGGCGTCGTTCTCAATCTCGAGGACAAGCTCGGGCCCGAGGAAGGTGTCGAGCTCGACGCTGCCGGGCGTGATGCCGGTCCCAAGGGAGATGCTGGTCCCGAGGGACAAGTCGGTCCTGAGGGCATCCTCGAGCTCGAGGACGCTAGTCGCAAGGCGAGGATGGAGCGGGGGATATGTTGCGGAGCGGACAGAGGAGCCGCGGGGACGGGTCTCATTGGAACTGCCTGCCGGCGAGTGGTCGAGTGCGGGCTGTTCGGGCAAGAGGCCGGGGGAGAGTGCGTAGGGCGTGGATGGTGCGAGGAGGGCGGGGGATGGGGGTAATGGGAGGGAAATGAGTGGGGGGGGACGCATGGAGGGCATAGAGCGTCGGATGCGCGGACGACGAGAGATGCGGGGAGGTGGACATTCTGGCCCCAGGAGGTGGTGGTCGAGCCAGAGAGGCTGAGGACGGGGGGGGCGGGGGGGGGCCGAGAGCCACAGCGAGAGTGAGCGGGCTGGGAGGGTCGGGCGGGTGTGACATGGCTGTACATTGGGGGTGTAGAGGGGCCGCATGGAGAGGTATATAATGCACCAACGCGAGGACCCTGGAAGAAGAATGATCGGCGAATAGGCAGGCAAAGCTAGTGCGCAGGGTTGCGCGGGCGGAGGCCGTTGGAAAAACGGTGGAGCACGACGTCGGGACTAGCCACAGAGTTCTCGAAGCTCGGAGTGAATTGATCACGGCGTATGGAGGCGAAAAGGGAAGTCAGCAGGAAAAAGAAGCATTGCAGGCGGACAGATGTTGGGTCAACATTGAAGATGAGGAGGCTTCCCTTCATCCTCAGACCTCCTTACGGCATCTTCCCGAAGGCAGCGCGAAGCGATGTCTTGGAAGGGGAAGATGCCGTAAGGAGGTCCTCAGCGGAGGTGAAGGGAAGCTTAATTGAGCAATGAAGGTTGGCCAGTTCAGCAATGGTTGGCAGATTAGTCACTATTCGCACTCGTCGTGTTACTGTTGGCCTGTGCAGACCTCTCAGCCGAAGGAGAGCCAGTGGTAGTCGTCCTGGATGACCACCGGGGGTGGACCCCCCTCTCGACGTCTGTGCGTGTCGGGACCGCCTGCGCGCATGGTCGTCCTGGACGACCACCGCTGGGTGCACTCCTATCTCGGCGCCTATGCGTGCTGGGACTGCCTGCACGCATGGTCGTCCTGGACGACCACCCCTGAGTGCACGCCAAAGGCGGCGTCTACCAGCCTCCGGACCACCTGCGCGCATGGTCGTCCTGGACGACCAACGCCGAGCGTGCGCCCGAGTCAGCGTCTATCAGCCTTGCCGTACTTGATGTCCAGGCAAGCGTGAACGTTAACCATGTCACCGAGCTTGACGCGGAGGTTGTTGCGGGCGACCTTAAAGAGAGTATATAAGAACATACCGAACGATGATCGTGTCTCCGCGGAAGAGTTGAACGGTGTCCATAGTCGCAGGGTTCATGGTGGCCACTGCAGACCGTCTTCGATGCCCAACTTAGTAGGGACCGCCTGCGCGCATGGTCGTCCTGGACGACCAGCGTTCGGTGCCTACCGTCTGGGCGCGTCCGCGTCGGGACCGCCTGCACGTATGGTCGTCCGGGACGACCAAAACTCGTGGCAGACAACTGGTGCAAGAAGCACTCACGAGCTGGTGACGTCCAATGATCGGCATCGTATGCCAGATCCGGTGAAGTTAACCTTTTTACCCAAGGTTGCATAGAGAATGATCGGCAGCGTGTGACAGATCTGGTGAAGATAACCTTTTAACCAAATAGGCATGCAGGGTGCATAGAGGGTAGTGCCGAGGGCCGATCAAAGAAGTCTGATCGGTCAAGTCGAGTGATCGAATTTACCTGATTGAGGTTGACATGAGGTGAACTTAGGGTTAGGGTTAGGGTTAGGGTTAGGGTTAGGGTTAGGGTTAGGGTTAGGGTTAGGGTTAGGGTTAGGGTTAGGGTTAGGGTTAGGTTAGGGTTAGGTTAGGGTTAGGGTTAGGGTTAGGGTAGGTTAGG